>ML682126.1:281949-425652 GCA_007922195.1 Podocnemis expansa | reverse complement strand
ACTTCTTTTAGCTCTATGAGTGAGATCTAGTCAGAATTGGCACATTCTTTAGGAATCTCTAAAAAATAATAGAATTGTATTGGCTATCTGTGATCATCAGCTCTTTTCAGTGTAATTTCTTACAAATTTTCTTTATGTATTTTCACAGCTTCTAAAGGTGAGCTGAAATTACAGACAACCAAAATGTCTCTTGTTCTGGAAAAGGTAATGGCTGGTACACTGAACACATTCTTAGATGTTTGTCACCTATACACTGACAGAAGATAAGTTCCCATTTCTGGCCCAGTTGGTTGATATATGTGGTACGTTTCAAGCATCTAGTGCAGATGCTGAATGAGGCTTCAGTCTAATGAATAATATTAAGACAGAGCCTCATAACAGGTTGGATGTTTCTCATCTAGACATGCTAATGCGCATCAAGTCATATCTAAGTGCTGGATTCAAGGCTGACCTAGACTCTGTATATGCATTCTGGAAATGTGACAAAGACAGGCGTCAAAAACTGAGGTGTAGAGGAGGCTTGATAGGCAGCATCATTGCTTCATATTTGTTTAATAAAAATGTTAAACTAAAATACTGTGGTTTTATTAATTTACTAAAGTTTGAACAAAAAGACATCTATACAATGTTCCCTCTCTAAGCTGGTGATGCAACTGAGCAAGTTACGGATGCACTTGGGGAGCTGATGGGCAATGGCTCAGGGGCCCGGTCCAGGCCCAGGAATTTGCTCAGCTGCATCCATAAGTTGCTCAGCTGCATCACCGGCTTAGAGGGAACATTGGACCACATGTGTTTTTGTCTAACATATCCACTTTATGACTGTTTGTGGGCATGGCTATGGACTGGGCTCTATAGGCGGGTGAAATGGATTAAAAGAGTTGTCCCGTTTTGGGCATGCTAACTGGTAATTGCAAAAGAGCTGGAAGATCAGGTGTTATTGGGGCCATCACCCCACCCCAGATACTGCATGCAGGCCTGTCCATCCCATCTCAGAAAGGAAAAGCAGAATTGTAGGGGCCCATTGCATGGCAACAACAACTGGGGAAGTTTAATGAGATCAGCTGTTAGATGTTATTTTTCTGTTTCCAGTTTCCCCCATGGCAACAGGGGAATAAGATGCAACAGAAAAGCAGGACAGGCACAGCAAGTAGTTTTGTATATGGTGAAGAAAGTCTGAGACTAAACCAGGACGTCTCTGAGGCTAAGAGCAATCAATTACCAGAGAAACAGTTAACAGCATTGAGTAGTTTTGAAAATAATCTAAGGTTGTTTTTGTTTGTTTGTTTGTTTGTTTGGTGTTTTTTTTTTTTGTTTGTTTGTTTTTTGTGGACATCTAGTGAGTCCTAGTAGTCTGCAGAAAGCCTTAGATAATTCAAAAAAAAAAAAAAAATCTATCAAATCTCCCATCATTCATCTTTTCTGCAGGCCCGTGAAAGTGATTTTCAGTCCCACCCTCAGACTGAGACAAGTGGAACAGAAGAAACATGGTGCATCAGACATGGTGTGTTGCCCTCACAGACAGTGAATGGGCTTTACTCACCAAAGATAATTTAGTTCACATACTCAGGGGACATGGGGTTATTTTAGTTCTCCACCAATTTGTTTGCATCTCTTCAATGTCGGATCAAAAACTCTAAGAACATCAATAGCAAAAGAAGCCCTCTGATATTACGCAGCATGTACCCTCTCCTTGCCTCGGTCCATCCCCTTCCTTCTCATCTCCTTCCTGGGACAGGTGACCATGCCTCCTGGTCACAACCTCTCTCAGGTGGTTAAGGAAGGACAGAGGGCCCTGGCCAGTTCTGTGTGCATGAGGCTGGGAAAGTCCATCTGCCCTCTCGTGGCTGCTACAGTGATCCCACACCCAAATTTCATCCCCAAAATACATGAGTAACATATGGAGGAAACTGAGGCACTCCCAATGCATTTAAAGAAGATGTGTCAAACCCACCCAATCCTGGGGGCAACACTGCAGGGCAGAACACCTGATGTTTTCCTTGTGTCTGCACAGACTACCCAACCTTTTCCCCTGACATATTTGGAGTTGCATGGGCTCCACTTTCTCTTCCCAACTGTGCATACTCTCTGACACCTTCCCTTTCCCCTTCCCTGTGGGCTGGACTTTGCCATGATGATTCCTTGAGCCCTCCCATAGCTGTGCATCTCACAGACTCCCTTTCCGTGCTGTGCAGCTCCTGGCTGCCCTTCTCTTCCCACTCCCCCTTCTTTGTGGTGGCAGGCAATAAATCAGTCTCAGTCACAGGCAGGTGTGGCTCCTGCCTGCCCCCGCCCCACTCACCATTCTGGCCTTTGGTTGGGTTCAGTCCTGGCTAGCCTTTGACCGGCTTCTTCCCCATGTGGGCCTCTGTCACTTTTTCCTTTTCTTATTGGTTATGCATGCACTGTGCTGTCAATCAGAGCAGAACACTGAGTACCAGTACACAGGTGGGGTAGAGGATGGTGCAGTCTCTCTCCAGGTGCCTGGCCATACCTGCTGAGACTGAGACTCTGATTGGGTGGCAGACCACAGCAGAACTGACCTGGGATTGGCTGGAGTGCTTCCTTTGTTCCCAAGGCTGTTCCTGCAATGCAGCTCCAGTTCATTCAGGCAGGATGAGCTGTGGGCATCCTGGGCCTAGGTTAGCAGGGCCAAGCCCTGAGCTAGTGAATATCCTGGGAGTGCTCCCCACACATGCTGTGTACTACAGCAGGCTCTGTGTGTGTGGAGTGTAGTTGGTGCTTTCTGGGCCACAAGTCACAGAACCATACGCTTGGAAGGGACCTCATGAGATCATCTAGTCCTACACGCAGCTATAATCAGGACCACTCCCACTAAATCATGCCAGCTAGGTTTTGTCTAACTGGGCCTTAAATGCTTCCAAAGATGGAGATTCCACCACCTTCCTAGGTGACTCATTCCAATGCTTTACCACCCTCCTAATGAGAAAGATTTTTCTAATATCCAGCCTCGATTTCCCCAGTTGTAACTTGAAACCATTGCTTCTTGTTGTGTCTGCTGTTACTACTGACAACAGGTGAGCTCCCTTCTCTCTGGAGCACCTCTTCAAGTAATTGAAGGTTGCTATCAAATCCCCCTCCCTCCCGCCTTCTCTTCTGCAGACTAAATAAACCTAGTTACTTCAGTCTCTCCTCATAAGTCATGTGCCCCAGCCCCATAATCATTTTTCTTCCCCTTCACTGGATTCTTTCAATGTTGTCCACATCCTTTCTGTAGTGCAGAGCAGAAAACTGGACTCAGTATTCCAGATGCGACCTCATTAGTGCCAAATAGAGGGGAATAATCACATCCCTCGATTTGCTGGCAACACTCCTACTGATGCAGACCAATATGCCATTAGCCTTTTTGGCAACAAGAGCACATTGCTGACCCATATCCAGCTTCCCATCTGCCATGACCCCCAGGTCCTTTTCTACGGTGCTGCAACTTAGCTGATTGGTCCCCAGCCTGTAGTTGTACATGGGATTTTTCCATCCTAAGTGCAGGACTTGGCACTTGTCTTTGTTGAATTTAATGAGATTTTGTTTGGTCCATTGCTCAAATTTGTCTAGGTCTCACTGAATCCTATCTCTGCCCTCCACCATGTTTACCATTTCTACTATCTTGTTGTCATCTGCAAATTTACTGAGCATGCAGTGTATCCCATCATCCAGATCATTAAGAAACATATTGAACAGAACCGGTCACTGCAGACTTGTATGGTGATAGGAAAGGGAGTCATACAGCTTTGCCCATTGTGCTCTGGCTCAGAGGAGGGCAGGAGCAGATGCAGAGAAGGTAGCTCCTATCCTAGCTACAGCAGCTAGTGGGGATGTGCCTGCAGGACTAGTCCCTGCTGCAGAGCATTGGTGGGGTGCACTCAAATGGTATAGAAACTACATTGTTCACTCCCCTGAGAGGAGTTTTGGGATAAGGCAGTGTTGTCTGGGGGTAGATCAGAGGAGGGGGGCAGAGTTAGAGCAACCTCTGCTTTAAAGTTGCTGAGTGTGTGGTGCTGGGGTTAAAGCAGTGAGAGTTGAAATGCTTTCTCACATATCTCATGACAGTGGGAGGGTGACAGCTGTCTAGTGGGGCCCATGTTAGTCTATAGTTATTTAATTCTAACTGTAACGGACTATGGTCCTATGATTTTAAATATGTTCCTATTACTTAGCTAGTTACAGGGCTATCAAAAGAAAGACAGGATGCTTGTCTATGGTCCATCTCTCATTGACATTTTGAGGCCTTTGGCTAAGCAAACCAAGGACAACAGGCATCCAAGAAGGAAAAAAAAAAAAAAAGGAAGTGTCTGCTCACATCCACGCCTTCCTGACAAATTACGTTAACACAAGATAACATCAAGATGTTTAGAAGGCAGTCTCTAGATAATGAAAAGAACCTAGAATGCTTAAAAACAAGTGTTTTGTTTTTTTTTTCTCAATAGCATTCTGTCTAGCTTTTAAACTCTTGTTAACAGTTGTGGTCATGAAATTTGTACTCCTTATTGTTTGCCTTTATTATACCTAATTTTCTATTACCCATTGAATGATTTCTTTCTGAGTCCTTGATTGTTCCTGTCTGTCTCATCATAAATTGCAACCAGTTATGGTGGTGGGGTACAACTGGTTAGAGAATTATGCTACAGTATGTTAGAATGTGTTAAAGAATTATCTTGTAATATTATTAAAGAAATGATGGGTTGAAATACATTTTAAAGACTGAGCTAAACCAGGAAGATTTTTTGGGGGTGGGTGGGATTCATTGGTGTAAAGGACTAGGGGGTCCTAATATCTACTCGTGTGGAAAAGATCCCAATAAAGTTGTCATTCTGCCTGCTGCTGGACTCTGGACTTCTACTCCTGTCACTGAAGTATGAAGTGAAAAAGTAGGGAGCCTCTCAAATGCAGAAACTGAGATTTTTAATCTGACAGGCAAGTTCGCATCCCACTCCTCTATAAGGGGGCCCGACTTGGGTTGGGGGTACGTTACCCTTTATGA
The DNA here is from genome assembly GCA_007922195.1 of Podocnemis expansa. Taxonomy (NCBI): domain Eukaryota; kingdom Metazoa; phylum Chordata; order Testudines; family Podocnemididae; genus Podocnemis; species Podocnemis expansa. The sequence continues at coordinate 420,656 of ML682126.1, read as the reverse complement.
AAACCAGCCTGTTCAGATTGTCTTGCTGGCATGGAAAATCTCTTCTCTGAACTGGAATGCAGGGCCAAAATGCTAAGATTTTGCAAATGACAGTTCCTGGCCTGTCAGCTGGACCTGGTCACATTGGGCTTTTATTAAGTGCTTCCTTAAGGTGACTTAATAACACCAACTCTTAAAGTTGACTTAATGCCTCTGTTGACCTTATTAAGTCAGCTTAAGCCAGTGTAGACAGGGCATAGCCTTTAACTCCACTTAATAAGGTCAATTTAAGTGTTAAGTTGACCTACCCCCTGCCAGTGTGGATGTTGGCAGTCTACAGGCGTTTTGAATGGGGACCTGCTAAGTTGACTTAATAAAGTTAACTTTAACTGGGCTTAAAGTCAACCTTGTTAAATTGACTTAACAGAGGCTTCAGTGTAGACATATCCTTGGAAAGCATGGCACTCTGCTCTGCTGTGAGAACCTTTCACTCCTGACTGCTTCATGCACAACCCCCAGCAAGTAGCTCTCAACTCGGTGAGTGAGGGCTTCTAGCCAGCCACTCTTTGGGATGAGCAACAGAAGAGCCATAAGGAGTACTCCCAATCTCACTTGCAAAACTGAGATCCTCTGTCTGCAGTGCTGCTTCCTGAACAGTGCAGTGTATGTGTTTCATCACTTTAACAGAGACTTAACTTGATATCTTAAATGGAGTCCTCAGCACACCTTACACCAAACACACTGGTTATGTCCAAACTTAAATGATTAAGTCAATTTAACTTATATTAATGTAATAAAAGCAAAGTAAAAATCATTAAATCAATAGAAGTTAAATTGAGTTAACAGGTCCCCACTAGAAAACCAAATCAAACTAGCATGTCCATGGACAGGACTTGCTAGTTTGATTTAGGAGAGGGGAACCATGGGAGGTGAGGCAACATGACCCCCAAGATGGGCCATGCCACCCACCCAGTCCCCTGCCTGGCTCTCGCCTGGTTAGGCAGGTGGTGGGGAAAAGCATCTCTCCCACCTGGTTCTGGGTACACTGAGCCTGGTGGGGGTGAAGGCATGCCCCCCACCTGGCTGCAGCCTTGGGCGCTCAGCTAGGTGAAGGGAAGGGACCCCTGCGCTTGTCTATAGAAGTGCTAGTGGGGTAGCAGGTAAAGCATCCCGAGCCCAGCTATAGAAGGGCTCATCTGGAAGTACTATACTGGCAGTGGGGAGAAGAGACCCTGCACCTGGCTCCCAGCGCTGAAGCTGGGCAGCAGGGGCAGGCACTGCTGTGCCCAGATCCTTGCATGTGAGCCGGGCAGCGGAGAATGCACTCCGTGCCAGGAGCCAGGTGTATGGTGTCTTTTCTCCACTGCCCGGCTAGCACGCTGGGAGCTGGGCAAGGGGACTGTTTCCCTACCACCTGGCCAGGCCATAGGGAGCCAGGCATGGGATGTCCCTTCCCTGCACCCAGACAGTACAGAGAAGGCTGGGTGTGGGGACCTCCCCCCCCCAGCCAGGGTACTGAAGGCTGGCCCTTCCTTTCAGGGTGCCATGAAACCTGGGAGGAAGAAGGTCAAACCTGGCTGAAAATCAAAGTAACATTTAAATCAAACTAATGCAGGTACGCCACATAATTTCAATATGTGCTTCAATTTAACTATCATTTTGATATAAAACAAGGTTTTATTATATCAAGATGACCTTTCCTTATAGCAAAATAAGGGAGCTGCTTTTCTCGATATGTAGGTAAAGCTAGTGTGGACCTACCCTTCTTTAAATCAAAATAATCAGCATTATTTGAGATTTAAAGAGGAAGTGTGAACATACCCACTGCGTCTAGTAAAATAAACCAATTTACTTACTCCAGAAGAATTTTATGTGATTATAAGTTAAAGGAAAGTAAGTCAGATTTAGTCAAGATAAACAAAAGCCAAATGCATTCTCAACTATGCTTAATGCTTTCTGCAACCTGATAAACTCAGATGATTCTTAACACAGCATGTCTGGTTTCCTTTCAGTCCGGCTCACTTGCTGGGTCATCATATCAGTTACTGGGTAGTGCTTGTAGATGAAGGTTGAAGAGAGAACAGCAAAACGCCCCCTCTTTACAAAATGGTCCTTCTTTTCTCCTGGGCTTGCCTCTTTTCTTCAGGACCAGGCAACAAACAATGTCTGGTGGAACAAACAAGGAGCTCTTTGGTACTTGGAAACATGCAAAGTCTGGCTGGGTTTCCTCCGTGTCCTACGTCAGTGACCACCGCCTTATTACACTTCCTTTGTTGCTGTGTGGGTCTATCCTTCGTTCTTGAAATTCTGAGCCGGGTTGTTCTCTACATGCATTACTGAGGTACAACCAGTCCCCCTGTTCAGAGAGTTTTGCCAGAGACATTTTAAGCTATGAGGACATATCTCTAGGCTTACTACACTGGAGTAGTTTGGCAAGGCCTTCATGGGTTCTCCATCCCCAATGATTTTTAAATGAAAGAGTTTTGTTTAATATGAGACTTGTTGTAGTTGTAATAGGAATTACATGGGATCAGGCCTCTGTCCTGTGTGTCTACATTTGGTCAATCATGGTGACCCAAATGGGCCTTTCAGGCCTTGACATCTGGGTCTCTAGGTAGCTTTTCATAGAAAAGCAGAAGAGGGAATCATAGATCATGTATGATCCAGTCCTTTGAAAAACACAGCAACTGGATGTGTCAGAGAAACTGATAAAGAAAGGGTAGGAGAGAGGCTCAAAAGCAAGAGAGGAGACTCTGTTTGCAGGACTATACATTTACATTAGAAAGCATAAGGAATATCCAGCTCTATCAAAAAAGGCAAAACAACAGCTTCAGGATGTTCCCTCCCTCAATGTCCTCAAAGGCCTAGATCAGTCTTTGGGGTTTGGTCTTAGCCTACTAGGATACGCCTGAGGCAGCTTATGGCTTCTTCTCTACCTGGAGTTTTACTGTCTGCTACAGACATTGCCCTGCAAGCAAGAACTCCACTCGGCTGCCTTTGGACGTCAGACCTGCCCCAACCTTTTTCTGTCTCTCTGACTTACTCAGTCATTGTGGTTTTTAAGCGAAGGGAAGGCTCTAATATTTCTTTGACAGTTCTGTATGTGATACAAGAAGGAGGATCTCACAAAAGGCCATGACAGGTCTCAATGGAGTTTGGCTTGAGAGCAAAGACAGCAGGAGCAAACTTTAAATCCTTTTATGAGTAAAGAGCTGGATCAACCGGTCCCGGATCTGTTTGGTTCTCACCCCATAGATGATAGGATTTAGCATGGGGGGCACCAGAAGGTAGGTGTTGGCAATGATGACATGAAAATGGAGAGGCACATTTTGGCCAAATCGATGCGTAATAGTGGAGAAGATTGCTGGGATGTAAAAGGCTAATATGACACAGACATGGGAGCCACAGGTACCAAAAGTCTTCAGACGGGCTTCCTTTGTGGGGAGCTTGAAGATAGCTCTTAGGATCTGAGTATATGACAAGGTGATAAAAAACACATCTGGGCCTCTCACAAAGAATGCCACAAAGAGGCCGTAGTAGCTGCTAATGCTGATGTCGGTGCAGGCCAGCTTCACCACAGCTAGGTGCTCGCAGTACGTGTGGGCAATGACATTTGTCCTGCAGTAGGGCCACTTCCTTGTCAGAAAAGGATAGGGCAGTACAAGCAAGCTGCCTCGCACTAGCACAGCCAGGCCAATCTTGAGCACAACAGGGTTTGTGAGGATGGTGGAATGTCTCAGGGGATCACAGATGGCCACATAGCGATCGTAAGCAAGGGCCACAAAGATCCCAGACTCCATCAGTGTGAAGCAATGAATGAAATATTGCTGGATGAGGCAGGCATTGAAATCTATCTCTCGGGAATTGAACCAGAAGATGCTCAGCATTTTGGGCAGGGTGGATGTACACAGAACCAGGTCGATGGCAGCCAGCATTGAGAGGAAATAGTACATAGGCTCATGGAGGCTTGTCTCCATCCTCACAATCAACAGGATGGTCAAGTTTCCCAAGACAGCTATGGCGTACATGGCACAAGAGGGGATGGAGATCCAGACATGTGCTGCCTCCAGGCCAGGAATGCCCAGCAGGATGAAGGAGGAGGGGTTTGTAAAGTCAGTTTTGTTGGTATCCAACATGGTTTAATGGAGAAGATTTCCCATTCTTGAGTAGAACAGTCCTGCATGTATCATAGATTCCCCTGACTTCCTTTATGTGCCCAGGATCAAGGGCAATTGTCACAGTACAAATGCCTGGATGGAGAAACAATGTTAAAATGAGGCACTAATTGCACAAGAATAGCTGTTCTCAGACAGGAGTGCACAATCTTCCTTTTTAGTTACATTAAATTCAATGTTTCTCTAATACAACAACTGGGAGTTCATATCTGGGGCTATAGTCTGAGGTTCACACAGTTCCCTCATCCTCTTTTAGATCCAGAGCTCAGAGGACACAGGAAGCCCAAATCAAGGAGCACAGACAGACACAGGATCTAGGTCTAATAATGTTTAATATTTGCATTAAGTATACCAATAAAATTAATAATATCAGAGCATATTTAGCTCCTAGATTTCTCATGCAGCTTTTCGAGATGTAGCTATATTGACCATCTCTGTTGGTTTTCTCATGGATTGTGTGTAAGCAACGGGATGTTTCCTGTTGGAGTTTTTCTGTAGGAAGGTCAATTCCTCCAGTCTCAACCCTATCTTTCTGTACAATGATTTGAGATTATCCCCAGACTCTGCACAGGTCCAAGAAAATCCAACCCCCTTCCCCCTTTTTGCCCTGATGTCTGCAAAATTCTGAGTTACCTTGTTTCCTGTAGGTTGTACATAATTCCTTTTTTCAGGAGTGTCACTGGCCCCAAAAAATTCTCGGGGCCTGGGCCCAGCTTGGCCGCTGCAGCACTGGCACTTTCCCAGCTCTGTTCCCTACCCAGTTTCCCAGTTGGGGACAGAGGTTGAATCCAGCTCTTGTGTAAGCCTGGATCCAGCAGCCTTGGGTTTCTGATGCAGGCCTGAGGTTGGAGCCTCATCAGGCTGCTGCAGCCCCACCCCGGGTCCACAGCTGGAGCCAGGGCTGGATCAGGCTCCTGCTGCTGTCCGGACACACATCCCAAGCCAGGACTGGGGCTGGAATGGGCTGCCACGGCTGCAAAGACACAGCCCCTGATCCTATCTGTGGTTGGGGCTGGATGGAGATCACGCCACCACGGCAGCCCAGCCCTGAGGCCCTGGCCAGGGTCAGGGTTGGATCATTCTGCCATTGTGGCCACCCAGCCTTGCATCCTCAGCTTGCGTCGGGGCTGAAACTTGAGGCACTGGTGCTGAGACTAGGGGCTCGTGCCCCCTAGTGCCAGTGACACCCACACCTTTTATTCTCATTAGCATTAATGAATGACTTGTTGCTTCTAGTTAAGACACATGTTAGAGAGAAACATGGTTTTTGTTTTTTTTAATAGAAATTTTAGGGCTTTTAAATTAACACACAATTTTTTATCTGTTTATTTATTAATTTTACATTTTACTGTCTGGTACATCTTTTCCTGTAATCCTTAGCATTTTGCTAATCTTGGCTACCTTATTTATGTGCTTTTTCTTATCCTTAATGTCTAAAATATCTAAGTTAAGATCTTACAGTCTTCAGCCATCTCTTCTAACCAGTGATCAACCTTTTACTTCAATGACCAGATCATTGAACTATATTTAATATTTAGTCAGTATATTTGACATGTCATGTAGGTTGACATTAAGGATATGTTTACACTGCCAAATTTGTCTGGACTAAAGAAGCAGAGTCCAACTAATTTGGCCCATGGTCAGACTAGGCTTTGCCTAGTTTGAAATAAGAAATTTCTTAGTTTCGAACTAGGCAAAGCTTACTCTGAACTAAACTTATTATTTCAGGTATCCATGCTTAGTTCGAACTTTAGCACAGGCAAGACACAAACTAAGGCTTTGTTCATAATTAAAAAGTTTGAACTAAGCCATTAGTCCAAACTGACCACATATTCTAATTTGAACTAAAATGTTAGTTTAAACTAGAACACACAGTTACCTTGAATGAAAAAGTCCAGGGTTAGCTCAAATTAGCCTGAGGTTAGTTGATACTAACCTCGGACTTGTTAGTATGGACTTTCAAGTCCAAACTAACTCGGGCTCGTGTAAACATAGCCTAAGGTAACATGAGGAATGAAGGATAAAACAAAACCCTTTGCCTACAAGCAGATTGGTCTCTTGTCACACACAGGAAAAGGAGATTCAGAGAAATGAATTATAAACAACTGACTCTATAATTCCCATTCTATCTTTGTCTATGCTACTGGGTCACTAATTCCTACATGCTGTTTTGTGAGAAACCTTAACTAGCTCCAACAGGAAACATCAGTGCAGATTCTGGTAACTGTAGGGGATTTATGTTTTCTATTAACTGAGTAGCTGGCCAATGGATTTATTTAGAAATCATGCCTGGTATTGCAGCTGTGGCACTAAGGTGTAAATGACTTGGCTGGAAAGCTCCAACATACAGCTAACAAAGGAACGTTAAGTGGAAACCATACAAAATTAAGTGGTAACAGGTTATTGATATGGCTCTGCTATAAAACCTTCACCCTTACTGGAGTAAACAGATAACATATGCAAGGTGACAGGAGGGCAGAAGAGATTTGAATATGTCATTGGTCAGAACTCTATTTGGTACCCAAATGATTCATAACCAATAAACTCTGGTGGGGTAATGATGTGCTGACTATTAAGTATAATCTTTTTCTGTAACCTGCATAGTAAGTATAGTAGGACCATGTAGGGAGTTAAGAATGAAGCAGCCTGTTGTATGATGTATATTTTATTTAGCATATAAAGGTATGAATGTCTTGTGTATCCTGTATTCTGGGCTTACTTACATGGGTGCAGGTGAGGATGTAGCTAGTTCCCAATAGGTTGGACGTGTAAGAGGAACGAGTATTGTGAAAATTCTGAAGGGGCAGCCATGTTAGTCCAGTTCAGCAAAATCAGCAAGGAGGCCTGTGGCACTTAAAGACTAACACATTTATTTATCACATGAGCTTTTGTGGGAGAAAATCCTGCTTCATTCTCCCATCTTCAAAGCATTTGACGAGGCTTTGACCCATGGTAAGCATTTCAATCTTCCTGATGACTCTGTTGACTATTTACTAATTGCTGTGCTCAGACAGATGAATACCAGATCAAGGCTTCAAAGAGAAGCAGCTGAGATAAAAATTATTTGCAAATTTGACTGCAATGCTTCAGGGATTAATAGGAACTTTGGATTTTTCTTTCATTATAACAGGTGATTTGACCTCATCTCCCTCTGCATACTGTTCCCCAGTGTTTGAATCTTTACAACTGTTTTGATTTGCTGTTACAGGGTGACCTGATCCCATGACTTACACTTCCCTGCATTTATTTCCTCCCATTCTGTACGTTCCCCCATCTTGAAAGCATTTGACAAAGTGGGATTTTCTTCCACAAAAGCTCATGCAATAAATAATTTTGTTAGTCTTTAAGTGCCACAAGGCTCCTTGTTTGTTTGTTTGTTTGTTACTGAACTAGACTAATACTGCTGCCCCTTTGGAATTTGATAGATGAGAACAATATAGACGAAATAGGAAAACAGTTAAATGGAGAGCAAGCCTTACAGCTGAGAAATTATAAATATGGATCAGGGAAACTAAGACATCAGGGAAATACCCACACATGACAGGGCTAAAGATGGCAAAAAGGACATTACTAAGTATATTAAAAACAAACAAAAAAATGTAGCAAAGGCACGGCTTAATTACCAGAGGGAGAAAGAAAACTTGTTAATGTTACAGAAACAGTAGAAGAGTTCAATAACCGCTTTTATTCTCTATTTGAAAAGAAGCAGTCTGACGTACAGACACCACATTTGGTTATGAAATACTTGCTAGTCTATTAGCTATCAGGGTGGATGTTAATGACATTTACTAGGGGATAAAACTTTTCTAATGAAGAGGCTTGGAAGCCTGGCACCAGGGAGGAGAACAGGTAGCTGAGGAGATCCTATGTCTAAATATCTACATTTTAAAATAAGCCTGTAATACTGTGGCAATTCCAGAAGTTGGAAAGATCACTAATAGATAGCCAGTATTCCCAATGGGTGAGTGGAGTAACCAAGATAATCAGGGGTTTGTTAGCCTGACGTCAGTTGTGGACAAAACAATGGAAAAACTGTCATGGGATTCAATTGAAATAAAATTAAAGTATAGGACTATAATTATTGATAATCAGTAGGTTATATGGAAATCACATCTTGTCAAATAAACCTGATTTCATCCTCTAATAAGAGGATAAGTTTGGTTGATTAAAGCAGTGGTTCCCCATCTTTCTGGCTCAAGGACCACAAATATCATTTTACAGCCCTGAAGGGCCACCAGCCTCTGCCATCAGGCTCCCACTTAAAATCACTGTGCCTCCTTGTTGATCTCCCGTCTCCCTAGCTGCACATCTCCTGTAGCCCTGTGTTTGTCACCTGGGTCCCAGGCAGCGGCTCCCTTCAGCAGGCAGGGAAATGGAAAACCTGTGCTCCTATTCCTCTGGCTCCAGAACGACTCTCATTACCAAAGGATGCAGGTGAACCACTACTGCGGTCCCTGCTACACTACCAATAGTGCACATGTTAAATGGACTAAAACTGGCTAACAGACAGATCTCCAAAAACAAGTCTAAATGGCCATTGTCAGTAAGCAAGTTGGGAGTGGTGGGGGGGTAGTGAGATTTTACAGGGAGCATTTCTTGGCCTGATATATTCCACATCTTCTTCAATGATATGGAAATAAATGTAAAATTGTTCCATGCAAACTTTGTGGCTGACCCAAACCTGGCAGTGTAGTTGAAGTCCTGAGGATGGGGCTGGCATAGAAACACATCTGGATTGTTTGAGAAGCTGGGTGCACTGAAACAAAATGTTTTAAAACAGCCCAAATGCAAAACTGTCATCTCGAGGGAGGGATTGCAGCCCAGACCTACAGAATACGCGATTGTATAATGGAAACCAGTGAGCCTGAGAAGGACTAGGGGGTCATAGTGGCTGACTAATTCATTGTGAGCTCCTAGTGTGATGCTGTGGCAAAAAAAAAAAAAAAGGCTAAAGTGACGCTTAGACGTGTAAGTGGGAACAGTGAATGGGATGAGCAGACTCCTTTTATCTGTGTACATGGCACTGGGAAACTGATATCAGAGTATTGCTGAAGGTGAAGGGAAGATCTACAAAAATGATCCAGATCCAAGGGCTTCAGAAATGTCTTGCAGAGACATACTTAAATAACATAATGTATTTATCTTATCAAAAAGACAATCAAGAGGTTTCTGGATGGTGGAAGTACTTTCATTGGGAGAAAGCCATAGATAATAAGGGGTTCTTTAATCAAGAAGAAAAAGCAGGGGAAATCTCTTTGAATCATAGAATCATAGGGTTGGAAGGGACCTCATAGGTCATCTAAGGCAAAGGCTGAAAAACTCCATTTGAAAATAAAGGACAAAATTTTACCACTGATGGTGATTAATGGCTGGAAGAAACTTGAAGGAATGTGGTGGATTCTCCAGCTCTTTGTGTCTTCACATCAAGACGGTGTGCTTTCCTGGAAAATATGCTTGAAGGCTTCCCTGCATGTAAAAGCCTACATTGACTCCACTGTAGCACTTCTATGTAGACACTCTGGATGCTGATGGAGGCTTTCTCCTGTTTGCATCGATAATCTGTCTCCCTCAGACTTGACAGCCAGGGGAGTGGAAGAATCCATAGGTCAGACTCATGGTGTCTACAGTTAAGCCTAAATTCTTATAGCTGCAGCTTTCAGGGGCATGGGTTTCTTTCCTCTTTCAAAAAGAGCAAATGCAGTCTTGGTTTGCGTTAAGAGAGGAATAGCAGGTGAGTAATGAGAAAGTAATAACACCTTATCACTCAACCCTGTTTGGGTCTCAGCAGGAGAACTGAGTTTAGTTTTGGTCATCAATGTATAGAAAGGATTTGGGAAAGCTGACAAGAATTCAGAGATGAGCAACAAAGATGCTGAAAAGTATGGAGTAGAAATTATGTGAGCAAAGCCCAAAGGAACTGGGTATGTGTACTTTGGAACAGAGGAGCTTGGGGGGTACATGACACTGGGACTTCGGGAGCTTGACAAGTGGCAATAAAAAATGATGGAGAAAGTTGTTGTCTCTTACCAAAGAGGGAAGGAAAAGAGTCGGTGGGGTCAAACTACAACATGGTAACTTTAGGTTAAATCTCAGGAAAAATGAGCTATGGTGTACCTGTGGATTCTTGATATGGAAGTGTCTTCCCCTGGAGTCATTCACAGGTAGCCTCTGGTTAACACCAGCATCTGCCACAGCATCCCACACTGAGAGTTGACACAGGGAAGTGCCCTGGGCTGGATGGAAACTTCTTTATAACATATCTCTGGGCAATCCCAGTGGAGCTACTAGGCAGCACACAGGAGACATTAGCAAATGACTTTCTTTTAGTGTCTGTGCTTCTGTGTTCTTTAGCCATTTGTAGGAGTAAATAGTAATTAAGTGTCTTTCCCAAAGGGAGAGTTACAGCTGGGGCGGTCCAGGCTGGATATTAGGAAAAACTTCCTTACTAGGCGAGTGGTGAAGCAGTGGAATAAGTTGCCTAGGGAGGTGGTGGAATCTCCATCTCTGGAGGTGTTCAAGTCCCAGCTGGACAAAACACTGACTGGGATGATCTAATGGGAGTGGTCCTGCTTTTTTTGGCAGGGGGTTGGACTAGATGACCTTGTGGGGTCCCTTCCAACCCTATGATTCTATGATTCTATGAACTCCCAGGCTCTCAGATCAGTCAGGGAGGAATTGGCTGCTTAGTGTACTTGGCTATATTTAACCATTATCATCAATTAGCCAGAAAAGTAGGGAAAATGGTAGATCTCCCTAGGGTCTGAGACGCTATCAATGCCTGGGAGGCACAGATAGCTGCTAGACAGGCAGATCTGAAGAGATGATTGCAGCGAGACATGAATGTTTTCTGCGAACACACAGGGCTGTCACTAAGGGATCAAAGGTCAATAATTCCATCTTTCTCTGATTTGCTGATCTGAATGTCATGTGGCATTAGGTCAGACAACTTCTAATGGTCTAAATCTATGGTATCTGCCCAGTTACCTTTATCTATGAAAAGTGTTAGGCTATGTTCACACGTAGATGCTTATTTCAAAATAAATTATTTTGAAATAAGCTAATTTGAAATAAAATACTTAATTCAATTTAACGTGCATTGAGTTAAGGAAAACCACCAAATTGAAATAGCAAGTCTGAACACAGGACTTGCTATTTCAATTCAGGAGAGGGGTACCATGGGAGGTGTGGCAACTTGGCCCCCTGGCAGAGGAAAACAGCTCCTAGGGCTGGCGGGGCAGCGGGGAAGGGACCGTGGGGCACCCCTGCCACCACCCGGTGGGGGGTCCTGGAGCCAGCTCCCACATCTACCACCCCTCTGAGCCCCCCTGCATCTCCACTCCCTCCCTGGCCAGGGCAATGGGGGGGTGGACCTTCCTGCCAGGGTGCCATGCAGCCTGGGAGGAAGGTCAACTGTTATATCGATATGTGCGGCACATTGATATAACAGCCAGACATGGTTATTTCAAAACCACAGTTTTGAAATAACCCTCATTTTGATAGCAAATGAGGTTTTATTGTATCAAAATGATTTTCCTTATTTTGAAATAAGGAAATGTCGTTCGGACATGGCAACTTTTAAATTGAAACAACGGCTCATGTGGACATAGCCTTAGACCCTAAAAAAAGAAATCCCATCTGTTTAAGATACAGGAGTACATAAGGGGCTGTACACTGCTAAACAGCTGCCATGGTTCATCCCAGTGATGGGTGCATGAAAGCCTGTTTCTAGTTTGTAAAGTTGCCAGAACCCCTCTGGAGCAAGTGGCACTGTGGGAATTGCAGAGGAGGCCTGGTGTGAGTACCAGAGCTTTCTGCTGTCTCACATTTTTGCACCATTCACAATATTACGATGCCAAATCTTTTATGTTCTGAAAAGCCCTGTATGTATCAGCAGCAGAGTGTAAGTATCAGCGGCAGAACAGAAATGAAACCAACCAAAGCGAGCTGTCGCTCGGCTAGTCTCAGCCAAAACAGACATGCTAGGAAGCCCCCTCGCTGTGCCACATTCTCAAAATGAAGGAAGCTGTTGGCTGCATTTGGGGGACAAAGCAATGATCATGGATGTTCACCTCTCACTTTTAAAGAACTCTTTCCCCCTTTCTTTGGGGAAGGAATGGCCCCCCTGCAGCCAAGTATATGTTAATATTTTCATCCCACTCTCCCGTATTTTAGTGTTCCAGCTGCTTGCTCTGCTAGGACCCGAGCAATGTCTTGGCTTTAGGTGGTGAATAGCTGTAGTATCCTCATGGGGTGAGTATGTAGCATGATGCTCTATGATCAAATATGAATATTTCTATCACTGTTGTACAGCTGCAACACACCTTGGGCAAAGCGTGTCATGCAAGACGTGAGTGGAAAAGCTATATTTTCCCACGTATGACTTTCCTGATTAGATGTGTGTACAGAGGACCTGGGCTTGTAGGGGGCTGCAGCCTCCCACCCCGTAGCTGGGAGCCCAGAGTTTCCTGCCTCGCAGACAGGCAGCATCTGCCTCTGACCCACAGCCCAGCTCTAGCACCCGCACCCCTGCCTGCCTTGTGAATTTTACTGGTCTCCGATATCAGTCAAAATGACAAGTGTGGCAGCTTCTGAACTACCATAAAGAGACACAGTGTTTATATTGCCCCTAGCTCTTCTGAAAGAGCCCTACACCTCTCGTCAGGATGGTTTTATCTTGTTGGCAGAATAGGATCATTTTGTTAGCAGGGAGGCAAGTGTAGTTTGTACACCAGCTCTGTTTTGTCAAAACTCTCTAATGTAGACAAGGTCTGAGTGTAGAAAGAAAACCATTTAATAAGAAGAAGTAACACAGCCCTGGTTTGGGAAAGCAGTGCAAACTGAAGTCACAGACACAATGAGCAGAAGTTGCCCTACCCTAGAGTATGTGGGGCATGTTCTTCATTTCTTACTTTCCCTTGCCCTACAGACTGTTGTAGTTGCACTGTTAACCTCTCATTTGTGGGACCCACCAGTCCCCTCCTGCAGGCCCCTGCCAGACAGAGACCTGTCCATTCCCTTCTGCCTCTGTCTCCTGCCATCTGCAGGTTTCACCAAGTCCCCTCTGCTGGTCCCTTCATCTGCAGATTTTAAAATTTGTTTTATTGCCTGGACAACTTTTTATGCTAATAGATTTGGATGGATGATCTGGTACTGAAGTGATGTGATGCATTCCATTTGTTTTCATAAAATTTTCTAACTCCAGAGATAAGAACTGCAATATCTTGTCATTGACAGGTTGTTCTGGCAGACCGAAACAATTACAGATTCCACACAGTCTCTGTATTGTACTTTCAACAGTAACAGGAGTCATTACAGAGACTTCTGGACATTTGGAGTGGTCATTGACAACAACCAGGAACACACTTCCTTCTGAGAAGCTTGCCAAATTGACATGGAAGTGTTACCAACTTTACCCACCAACTCGGGGTATGCTCATTTATTAGGGTTACTTTCTCTATGGGGAAGATGGTAATTCTGTTAGTGTGCTGCTTGTGTCACTTGCCTTTCTATATGGAGCTCACTTCTCCCTTCTGCAAGCTCTCTCCCAGTGCAGCAACCTTTGCAGGACCTCGATTTCCCAGGACTGGATTCTTCCAACCCCCAAATCCAAATAACTACTCCAATACACACATTCATCAATTAACAAGGTGCGTCTAAAAGGGCCGGGTCTATTAGCACTCTCAGATGACCCCTTATATGTCCCTGAACTCAGCAGGCCGGGTCACACAGCACTTCTCTGCTGCTACCCTTATGTGCCCCTGTACCTCACTGGGCTAGGATGGAGCATGCATCTGAGCAGGCTGGGTCACACAGCACTTCTCAGCTGTCACCCTTATATGCCCCTGGAGTCAATCAGGCTAACATGCCTCTCATGAGCAAACCTTACAGGGTTGAGGGCATCATCTGGATCTTTGGCCAGGTAATAGAGGCATTGCTGCAAAGCGATATAAAGAAATCAAGACCACAAAGGAGAGGGAATGATGTCTTAAAAGAATATGGAAACTGGCTTGATTACAAAAGGCATTTTATTGCTAGGTATCTAAAACTTGCACTAATACTAATAATTACAAAAGGAGAGAAGAATACCCCAGAATACCCAGTTACAGCATTAATAAACATACAAGGAAAGAAAAATACCAAGCAACAATATTACCTAGAGTCTACTGTATCAGGCCTAGAGAAAGAGAGTCATAATTGAACGACAGAGAGAGAGAGAGATGGGGGGGGGGTCTCACCACTCTGTGTAGCAGAAAGGTTTCCAGGTTGTGCAGATTAGGGTCAGAGGCTGGATGGAAACAAAGCTCCCACATCAATCAGCAAAGAAGAAGAAAAGCCAGGTCCCAGTGGAAATGACACAGCTTTAGATCCAAGCATCAGGACTCAGGACTCAATCCAAACTCGCACAGGATTCAGACAGGATCTACTCAAGACTTACACAGGACACACAGTACTCAATCTGGACTTGCACACACCACACACAGTACTCAGTCAAAGTCTTTTATAAGGACTTGTTTAAATGGCCAATACACATTCCTGGTTGGGTGTGATGGTTCAGGGAAGCTCACAATACAACCAGGCAGACTCAGTATTTTGGGTATCAATTATCATGTCTGTGACTAGAATGGTCTGATTATTGCTGAGTTTGTTCGTGTTGGTGTGAGATCCTGCATCAGGCAATGCTTCCCTGCTTCTTCAATCCCAGGGTTCAGTGCAGTTCCTGCTTTGGAGCTTGGCTCTCTATAGTCAGTGTAAATGAAGCTCTATTAACTGAGCTGATGGCTTTTGGATATGGGTAGATAAGGATGTCTACCACTTCCTTCTTACTGTTTTTGGTTTTCAGTTCAAGCAGAGGTTGGGGGAGGCACAGACTGGATACTATGCTCTGATTCTTTAAGAAAGCAGATCTAACATGTAACAGAAGTGGCAGCAAAGGAAGGACAACAACTAAGAGCCCCCAGTATCATTGATAAGGTGTCACAAGAACATACCAGCTAGCCAGTGGGGAGCCGGGAATGTTACTGCTATGAAAAGCTGTCTTACCACGCAACAGAATCCTGTAAAAACCTTGTGTGTTGACACTGTGCCAAAAATGGACACACTGAGCATGTCTAGAAACATAAGAAAGAAGATTCAGACAGAATAGGCAGCCTGGAGGTTAAGAAAAAAGCCTGCTGTCTGGTGGTCCAAAAAGAAAAATCTGCCTGTGGTAGAGCAGGCTCAGGATGATCAAAGTGACTCCCGGTGAGATGAGGTGCAGGAAGTGCCAGGTGCTGGATTGTCCAATCGCCCAGTGTCTAGGGTTACCGGTTTTGATTCGACAGTCTCCCGCGGGTTTCATCCATGACATGACCTTTAATTACAGAGTGATTTTTAACCCTTGGAGATTCCAGGACAATCTTGGAGGGTGGGCACCTAACAGTGACCGAAGTCAGGTCTTCAGAGGAAAAGGTAACCAACACCGGTAGAGGCTCCAGTGGGTTAATCCCCCTTCCTCCAGCTTGCCGGAAGTTGGCATGAGGCCTTACCATCTTACAATAACAAATCAGTGTTTTTAACTGTCTCTGTGGTCACTGGTTCTTCTTAGCCACAGAAATGTCCAGACGTGGTCTCAAACTAGACACATCATTCAAAGAGCTATATCCTATACTTGCCCTGCCTTTCTATCACATCACCTGCACTTTGCTGCCATGAGGGAGATAAGGAAAAGAGATGACCTTCTTACCATCTCTGTCCTACTCAATGTCCCCAGTTATTGTCACCAGCCTTTAGATGGCAATAGACCTTTGTCAGCTTGACAGAAGAAACCCTTGTAAAATATTTGCTCCTCCTCACGTGCCTAGCAAATGCACTGCCAGAGACATGGGTGTTAGTACCAATTAAGGGCTGTTACACACAGCGCCTCCTGATGGTGACCATGATAGCAGCATGTAGCACTCCACTGGGGCGGCCCATAACCAGGAATCATGGTCTCTGACTAAGCAGCGTTTTTGCCGAGCCATCCCAGGGATGTCTTTTCCAGCAGGCCTTGGTGCCATTCACCAGGCAGCACCTTGTGGATTGCCTGGCTCCCTCAAACTGGCTTTCTTCTTGAAAGTGAAGGCTGAAAAGCTCCCAGGTCACAACACAGTCCTTGCAGCCCAGCAGCATTGTCCCCTGATTGATTTTAAATCATGACCCAGAGAAGGGGGAGATTTCATTTTTTTATCATTTTCTCAGAACAATCAAAGATGCGTTAAAGCCTTCCCTGGCATGTGCTATGTCTGTGAGACCAATGGGGAATAGACATCTGTACAACTCATTCATTCACATTCGATTGTGTGACCCATCTGTGTCCTTGTCTTTGGACTCGTGTTCCTTGTGCTAATGGATATGATCCAGGGGTGAAAACCTCTGTCTATAAGCAGCTAGGACAATAAAGACTATCAAAACCCAATGAGACTTTACCCAGCAGAAGGAAGGAAGGAATAACTGTATTTTTCTCCAGCTTATCTGCAGGGCGGGGCTTGGAAGGAATGAATCCACCCCAGAATATAGAACCAGAGATGAGTTGTAGCCAATCCTTTAAAATAAAGTGATTGGATGAGTCCGAGGGACTGAAAAAAACTTGGAGCAGGAAAGAAGCACAAAGGTGGCACAGGATACACCAGTTGCAGGGTTACACATCTACTTTAGACAGCAGCAGAGATACATAGAGATAGGGAATAATGAAATACCTGCACACTAATTCCCATCGTGAGTGTCCTCACCAGACTGGCTCACTCTTTCTATCATGGTCCAATTCCACTAGGGCATTTAGTATCCACTTCCTGCAATTAATAGCTTCTCCTACAACTGGAGTTTTTCTCATGAGTAGCATAGCCCCACAATGAAAAAGTCCCATTGGCTGCTTTTGTGCTTCAATCCAGCCCGAGATTCTCTCTAACTCATTTAGTCACTGTGTTTTCACATGGTAGGAAATGCTCTAATGTCTCATACAACAACCAGTATGTGATGCAGGAATGAGGGCCCTACAACAGGTCAACAGCCAGTCTTCATGGAGCTTGGTGTGAGAACCAGGGACCAGGAGAAGATTTTAGATCCTCTTCTGAGTAAAGAACAGGACCAGCCTTTTCCGGATCTGTTTGGTCCTCACTCCATAGATGATGGGATTTAACATCGGAGGCACCAGGAGGTACATATTGGCAGTGATGACATGGAAATGCAGGGGCACATTGTGGCCAAAGCGTTGTGTGAGGGAGGAGAAGAGAGTTGGAATGTAAAAGGCTAAGATAACACACAGATGGGAGCTGCAGGTACCAAAAGTCTTGAGCCGAGCCTCCTTTGTGGGGAGATTGAAGATGGCCCTGAGGATCTGAATATAGGACAAAGTAATGATAAATACATCTGGGCCAATCACTAAGAATGCCACCAAGAGGCCATAGTAGCTACTGCTGCGGATATCGGAGCAGGCCAGCTTCACCACAGCTATGTGTTCGCAGAACGTGTGGGCGATGATATTAGTTCTGCAGTACTGCCACCTTTTTGCCTGGAATGGATGGGGCAGTACAAGCAGGCTGCCACGTAGCAGCACGGCCAGGCCAATCTTGACCACAACAGGGTTTGTCAGGATGATGGAATGTCTCAGGGGATCACAGATGGCCACATAGCGATCATAAGCCAGGGCTACGAAGATCCCAGACTCCATAACTGTGAAGCAGTAAATAAAGTACAGCTGTGTGAGGCAGGCACTGAAATCTATCTCCCGGGAATTGAACCAGAAGATACTCAGCATTTTGGGCAGGGTGGATGTAGACAGACCGAAGTCAATGATAGCCAGCATGCACAGGAAATAGTACATGGGTGCATGGAGGCTTGTCTCTGCCCTAACAATGAGCAAGATGGTGAAATTCCCCAAGATGGCTATAGTGTACATGACAGAGAAAGGGATGGAGATCCAGATATGAGCCGCCTCTAGCCCAGGAACACCCAGCAGGATGAAGGAGGAAGGGTTGGTGAAGTCAGTTGTGTTGAATCTTGACATGGTATAGGGAAGAAAGTGTCCAGCTCTTAGGCAGAACAGTACCTCCTGCTTGTACTGTAGGCTCCCCTGAGTCCTTTATGGACCTGAGATCTAGGACGATGATCACAGTACGAATTCCTGGATGGAGAGACAATGTTAAAATGAGGCACTACGTTGACAAGGGGTGGCTGTTCTCAGACAGCAGCATGCAATCTTTAGTTTTATTTAAGGTAAATTTACTCATGTTTCATTGCAACATCTGTGGATTCAACTCTGGGGTATAAAGTCCCAAGTCTGGCAAAGTTACCTCCACTTGGTTTTGATTCAGAACACATGAAAGGCAGGAGGGATGTTTCCTTATGTAGTTTTCCCATAGAAAGCTCGATTTTCCTATTTTTTAAATATTATTATCCATGACAATACTTACGTTTGATGAATGCTTATGAAAATGTCAGTCCTCTTTTTTCTTATTTTTCTGGTGTCCCCAAATGCACAAGGTTCCCCGTGTCTTAAAGACTGTCTCTTCTTCCTATAAGTATCATTAGGATTAATGCACAGCTTGATCTTGCAGTTAGGGCACCTATAAAAGAAAAATATACCTCTAGATCTTTTTTTGTTGTTGTTGTTGTTTGTTTTTAATTATTCTTTGGATATCTATATTTCTTTATCTATCTCTCTATATTTATATACCTCTATCTCTATCTCTATCTCTATCTCATAGATAGATAGAATTTTCCCAGATTCCCCTGTTTCTCCATTTTTATCATAATCTTACAGCAAAGAGCTAACCTTCAGTGAACTACTTATATCTGCTTTTCTTATCTCTTAGTCCTTAAATAAGTAAGCCAAAATCTTCCAAGCCTCAGCCCCTAGTTCTTGCTTTTCAGTCCTCTTTACTCAGGGCTAGTGTTTGCTGAAAGCAGCAAAGTCTGATATTCCTGATTGCCAGGTCTGTGAAAACACTCTCAGCCAATCAGGAAGTTCAATATAGGACTACCACCACAGCAACTGAGTTAGTGCTGAGTCGAAGCGAGCCCTTCGCCCCCACCCTCTTTGACTCAGCACAGTGGACATGCTGGGAGAAGGGAAGTCAGAAAGCAGATACACAAGTTATTTTAAGTAATTTGTGTATCTCTGTTCAACAGCCATTGAAAAGGATAGGCAGTGTAGACCTGCCCATAGATACCCAATATGTGAGGATCCCTTCTACCTACAAATCAGAGTTATGCTTCAATAACGTGACCACTTAAATCTATTTCACACTCAGTTATTGTCTATGACGTGCCATTTGTTAACCAGAACATCACATGAGAAATGGAGGATAAAAAGAAATCTTTGGCTACAAGCAGATTGGCTGCTCATCATGCATGAAAAAGGTGGTACACTGGGTGGAGTGCAGCCAGGCACGTCAGGCAAGATGTGTTCTTATCAGTGTTGCTTTGTGCCCGGCACTAATATCAGTTTGGCTGCTTGTGTGAATGCATGTGGGAGTCTCTGAAGGCGTGCTCCCTCAGGATTATCCCTGCCTCAGATCTCTAGTGGGAACTCTGTTGGCCCAGTGATCTAGAGTCTGGCTTGGATCTTAAGCAGGAACTCAGTTAGCATGGCGATCCTAAGCCAAGGTGTTCCGTTGGTTAACACTTCGAAGTTACCTTTGGCTCAAATCTCAAGTGAAAACTGAGCTCAGTGATTTGGAGCCTAGGCATATCCTGTGTACAAGAGGTAAACTGAGGCAACACTCACAATCAAGGAAACCAACACAATCATAGATCTTTGTAGAAACAAAGGTGCCAGGCTAGGCTTTATTGTAATGTAGCAGTATGGCAAGCAATCCATATCCACAGATTTGTTGGCAGCATTGGTGCTCTCAATGCAATAGAACAGCTCATCTGACAGCAGGACTCACTGTCACACTCTTGGCTGCACAAAGTTCGAGCTTCAGGGCTCCTATTCTTATACCCTACTCAGACCTACTGACACGGCCACCTTTGGGATCCAAATTTACCCTGATTGGTCCACCAACCCATTTCTTGATGCACCCATCAATTTTATGGGTTGACACATCATTGGGCATCTCTGTCCATCAAGGTCTTATGGTTTGACAAAAACTGTACTTATATAATACCTCCATATCTCTTTGGCATTATTCGTTGGCATTAGACAGTCTCACTACCTTTCAGGTACTTTTCTATTTTTCATAGTTATTGCAATTTCAGCTTGTTTCTTGCCAATTCCAATATAATTGAACTTCACAATTTGTTTCATGTCCATACTTTCAGTTCAGGCCCCCTATTGGATTACTTCGTTAGGCCCTGAGCCAACACCTAGACACTTCTACTCATATTTTCCTATGTTAACCTTTTACTTTCTCCTACAAAAAGGACAAATTATTTATTTTTAGAAATTAATTATGAAGAGCTGACCCAATAATGCTGGTTTAGTCCAATTCCTGAAAGCAATGATATACATGCTATGGCGTTCATGTCATATAAAGAGCCCCATTTACCCTTGAAGCTGCTCTAAATCTAAGAGGGGGAAAATGTATGTATTTATTTATTTATTTCCTGGGACATGTGGAGGAGTTCTGGGGCTGAGGCCTGACAGAGTGCTGAGGCCTGACAGTGTCGAGACACAGATGGATAGCTCAGCAAGCCTTGCAAGCTGGGAGAGCTGCATTTTCTCTATTCCGCTAGCACGCCTGGAAGAGGGCCAGTAGAAGCAACTAGCTGATAAGGAAGCTGTAGAGAGCTGTGCTTGAAGGACAGTGTACTGAAATTTGGAGACAGAGAAGGTGTTTGGATTTGCCTGCAGATTTCTGAAAGCCAGTCTATTTGGGTCAGCTCAAGGACTAGGCCAAAGATCTATGGCACAGTTAAATTATGATTGGAGGGTATGTGGGATAAGATGAGTCAAAGAGAATAGATGGTAATTGGGGAAATTTTGATGCAAAAAGGCTGGATCTAGAACTTAATTGGCTACACAGTAACAATTTATGCTTTGTAATATGATGTAATATGCCACTATTTAAGAATAATGTACACTATTCTCGGGGCTCTTGGGTGCTTGTCCTTGGGCCCGCAGCTGTGTAT
This sequence comes from Podocnemis expansa, assembly GCA_007922195.1. Taxonomy (NCBI): domain Eukaryota; kingdom Metazoa; phylum Chordata; order Testudines; family Podocnemididae; genus Podocnemis; species Podocnemis expansa. Next base: position 399,414 of record ML682126.1, on the reverse strand, counting down.
AATAAAGCTCTACTCCTCACTAAGTTTGTGGCCCCTGCTTCCTGAGAATTCCTCTACAGACAAGTATCGGGGAAAAATCCCAGCTAGAAATTGATATGGGAAAAGTCATGGGTATTGTTCGTAGCAGCTCAACAGAAAGACCTGCTCATGCTCAGTATTGCCCAGAGCAAAGACAATGTTTGGATGCCTAAGGAGTAGGATGGAAAATAGCCCACTCTGGTTATGCACTCAGTTTTTGTCACCTAGGCTCTATAAAGGATATAGCAAATAGAAAGGGGATTTCAGATACAGGCTATGAAAATGGTGGAGACTCCTATATGTGAAGAGTCTGAAAAGTCTTGAACTGTTCAGTTTAGAGAAGAGACAAATGAATGGGCATGTGACAGAGGAGGGCCAAGCATCAAACTGATTGCATTCACATGGATGAATAGGGAAAAGTTCCTAACCAATAATGTCTATACATACTTAATACTTAAAGAGAGCTAATTCTGTTAAGCTGACTGACATTAACAGTGGGGCACAGCTAGGGAATGCAGAAGAGGTTTAATGCGGCCACTGATGCTGCCACAAGTTCACTGACTGTATAAGGGGCCCATGGAAGTATAAGGGGTGTGCAGAGACGAAAGGACCATACACTTGTTCTCTAACCCATCCCGATAACCTTACAGTGGGCAGGTCAAGCAGTGCGCTCTGCAGCAAGCGAGTGGTACCTGTGACTTCTGAGACAGATGTGTCTTCCCTGAGAATCCTGCTCTGGTAGTCGTATCCCCTACCTTTGTCACCAGCATCTGCAACAACATCCCACACCGAGAGTCGACACAGGCGATGTGCTCCAGGAAGTATGGAAACAGCTTTATAACATGGCTCTGGGCAATCCCTGTGGGGTTCCTAGGCTGAAGACTGAGACATTGGCCAATGTCTCTCTTTCAGTGTTTGCACTTCTGCACTCTTTATCCATCTGTAGGAGTAAACAGTAATTAAGTGTCCTCCCCAGGGAAGATGAGAACTCCCAAGCTCTCTGCAGAGTCAGAGAGGCATTGGATGCCCCGTGTTCTTGTGTAAAGTTAACCATTATAGTTACTCTGACAGAAATCCAGGGATAAAGGCTAGATCTACATAGTGTCTGGTATCGCATCATTGCGTGGGGGTGTGGTTGGATAGCTAGCAGACAGACAAATATTGAGAAAGGCAGGGAATACATGAACACCTTCAAATATACAGGACTGTCACTAAGGACTGTGTCTAAGCCAGATACCTTTCTCCTCCAAATTTATCACCTTAAAAAAAAAAATCATGAGATGTGAGATTATTTTGCTGATGACCCATGTCTCTGGATCAGTCGACAAGTTACTGAGTAGTGTATGTTGTTGCTCAAAATGTCTTTCAGACATGATGGGTAAGTCCACACATCTCTTTTATTTTGAAATAACACACGTTATTTCGAAATAAAAGAGACTAGGTCCACACGACGTATTCTTATTTCGAAATGATGGGCTCAGTCATTTCTAAATAACAGCTGTCATTTTGAAATAGCTTAAACCTTCTTTAAATCGAAACGGCTGCTATTTCAAAATGGTTATTTAGAAATAATGCCATTTGGACGTGTTATTTCAAAATAACCATTATTTCGAAATAACACTTTTGCCCTTCTCCTTCCCAGGGTGCCTTCCTTTTGGCCTATATTGGGTGGGGGCATGGCCCAAGGAGGGGGCCATGTTGCCACACCTCCCATGGTGCCCCTCTGCTAAAGCAAAACAGCAAGTCCTGTGTTTGGACATGCTATTTCACTTTGAGCTTTTCCCTTCATTTGAATTAACATTTTCTTATTTCGAAATAAGGACTTTATTTCAAAATAACTTATTTCGAAGCAGTGATGTACATGTGGACATAGCCGATGTGGACTTGGGTCATTTTATCAAAACCTTACATGACAGCAAAAATGAAGTTTTTAAACCCAATGTCCTGGTGAAATTTCAGTTTGGCTAAATTGAGCATCCCTGCACAATTGATTGACCGCAGTAATCTTCTTCCTCTGTTTCCAGTTGTGCTCACAGGCTCTGTTGTGCTGGACACAAAGTAAGCACCTTTTCCAATAGAAATTTTTCCATATACCATTCTAAAATGTCCATAGGAGAGGAGCAGCACAATGCTAAACTGCTGCTATGTTCAACCCCAGAGCTGGGTGCATTTGACCCTGTTTCCACTTTGCTGCCTGGAATCCACTTGGAGGAAAAACAGCTTAGTGGAACATAGTCCAGCTCACCGCAGCTGCCAGTCCCTTGCTTAGCCCACCAAAGCTTACAGAAGAAATCTGTTAATCTTTATGGTGTCACAGGACTCTCGTTGTTTTTACTTAGTCTCTGTCACACCAGACTAGTGTGGCCCATGTACCATCACAGTGTCCTGGCACGCTCTGCTTGTTCCTCGTCCTAATGCAGATAATTTCCATTGACTTCAGTGAAGGAGGATTTGGCTCAAAGCATTCAAGTACAGATCAAGTGTCTGAAGAGACCAGGGGACTGGGAGCGGGGAGTTCCAGTTTTCCTAGAGAATTGCTGGGGATCTTGGAAAAGTCACTTGCTCACCCTAGGTCCTAGGCCCTCCAGGCATTAAAGACAAATTATTGGCTGTGTCTACACTGGTGTGTGTGTGTGTGCACGTGCGCGCGGGGGGGGGGCACTTGGCAGTTGACTTAACAAGGTCAACTTTAAGTTGACCTTGTTAAGTCGACTTCAGGTCATACCTGTGGCTGCCCAGCCCCCTGCCCTTCCCTTTCCAAGATTGGGGTCCCAATGCCCAATCCAGCTCTAGGGGCCAGTCTGGCCCCAGGCTCCCTCTGCAGGCTGCAGGAATTGGCTGCCAGCCTCTGCTGCAAGAGGCTGGGAGCTGGATCCAGCCCCCATCTCCTCACCACATGGTGTGAACTGGATCAGGCCCCCAGGACCAGATAGGCGCCCTGGAGCCTGATCACACACCAGAGTAGGGAAAGGGTGGGCCCTGCACAGTAAAGTTACCTTAAATGCTTAACTCAACTTACAGGGCAGAAGTCATTAAGTTGACTTAAGCAATTGCTGAAGTTGACTTAATAATTTCTAAATATAGCCTGGGCTTTGCTTATTTCTGCTTAAGGGGCTTCAGGTTGACTTAAAATGATGGTGTAGATATACCATTATATCTAGGTGCTGCTCCTGACAAGTGCAAAGGAAGGCTTGAGAGTCACACACTCCGCTGGTTTGGTTTTGTGCAGCCCGCCATTAGGCCTGTGTGCACTGTGTCAGATTCTAGATGGTAAGTGATCCCTGGTAAATAAGCAAGACAAAGATGAAGACAGAGCTGTGTGGAAACCTATTTGTGTGGCTGTGATCAGTAGCTGTTTCTTTAAACTCTCCTGGGTGAGATGGGCAGCATCTCCCTTGATCACCACACAAATTCAGCCTCATTGCCCTGAATGCAATAAAGAGTAATGTTGCCTTTTGTGGCCCCATGATGAACGCTTGTAGGTCAGGACTCCCACTTTCTACTTGCAGCACTAATAAATTCACCTCTGTATGTCTCTGTCTTTCCAGAATATGAGGAGAATGCTGCTCAGAGTCCTAGTTCATGGGCTCCAGATGTAACTATTAGAAGTGTTGTGCAGGCTGTCTGATAGACTCCATGGCTATGTCCACACCTAAAAACTTATTTTGTGCTTGGTTAGTCTGAACTAAATCATTCAAAAATTAGTTTGAACTAAACATGTGTTTTTAGTTCAAAATAACTTTAAGTTTGAACTAAAAAAAGCACGGTTAGTTGAAGTAAAAGTTATTTGAACTAAAAAAAAACATGGTTAGTTTGAACAAGCATGTCTACATTGTGCGAGGTCAAACTAAATACACAAATTAGTTCAAACTAACTGTTCAAACTAACTAGATCAAACTGTGCTTTGCTTAGTTCAAACTAAAATATATACATAGTTCAAACTGTGCAAAGCCTAGTGTAAACGGAGTTCAGATTAAGGCTCCTTAATTCCAATTAATTTGCTGGTGTAGACATAGCCCCCTTTATTGTTTGGCCTCTGATCAGGGCCACCTTGCTATTCCCATGAAGGTGATGTGTACATTTGTAGTGAACCAGCTCGCTGAGCTATAGAAACCATCCCAGCAACCCACCTTCTCGGGTAACATAGGGGCTTCTCCTTCCACTCTCACATGTTCTTCTGATAGTTTCAAAGCCAATCCCTTGAACTACCATGTGAGTTGGGTTTAAAACAGCAAGATTCCAGAATGGCCCCATTGCTGGTGTAAGCAGGGGAAAGCTCCTGTTATTGTGGAGATCTGTCCTGGCTCACACGCTACCTCAAGAAATGTGGCTATGGCGAGGATCCCTGTCCTCAATCCCAGACTGACCATGAGGGCTCCCTCCCACTCTCCTGTGTGGTGGAGTCCCTTGAACCTCAACAGCGCTGGTCTCAAGATACCTGGTTCCCTCAACCCCAAACTTCTTGTGGTCACTTGATATGTGGCAAGTGTCTACCCACCCTGGAGTGCTCTCTCTGCACTGGGTGTGCCTCTAGCAACTAAGCACCACACACAAGTCAATATGATTTATTAAACATCCACCAATTAAAAATAAAGTGAAGAGGAGACAGGCTGGAGGCAGATGTGCAGTGCTGGCTCTGTCCCCTCTGGATCTGAGGGACAGTCACTTGTCGCTCTTATCTCCAGGCAGCCCAGCCCAGACTAACCTGACCTGCCCCAGAGTTGCTCCATGGGCAGCTCCTCAGCCCCTCTGGCTCCAGCTGCCATGTCTCAGGTCTGGTCTGTCCTTAGCTCTGCCCTGCTCCCCCCGGCAGCTCACACAGGGGGCAAGACCCCAGGTCCCAGCTCCCTCCTTGGCCTGTCTGCCCTGTCAATCGGGCTGACCTGGTATGATTCCTCTCTCCATTGGCCTTGGGAGCTGTTAGTGTCCATGTATACTTCATCAACCCACACCTTGGCCTTTGTTGATGGGAGATGCCAGTCCAACACCCACTCAGGGTTGTGAGGGGCCACAGCCCCACACACATAGGTCAGGAATGTCTGTGTAACCCTTCTGCCAGGGCAGGCTGCCAGAACAAGGGTGGGGTTCTATACCTAGGGGTTTCCCAATAATGTACCACCACCAAACAGCTCGAGCCTGAACCCAGATTTCTGGGAAATCCTGTACTGTTCTCTGGGCACCACAAAGGGGTAAGGCTTCCCTACTTGTAAGCACGAGTCTGAGTGTAGTAAACAGAACTTTTAATAGTAGTAAAAGTGTAAAAGGCCAGATAACAGAAATCAGTGCTGATGTAGCAAATAAGTACAGAGCAAAGTTCCCAACAACCCGCACTGCATAACAGAACACACAGGGTAAACTCACTAGCAGAACTGGCAATGATCTGGAGAATCAGTGCTGACTAGGCTCCCAACCAACACTAGGGTACATAGAGAGTGTCTTTCACGCCAGCTGTCTTCTGACAGCACCTACTGGTCACTCACTCCATCCAATAGCACCGTCCCCTGGTTCCTCCGTGCTGTCCACCGGCTCCACCCACCGGGCAGTCATGCCACCCAGCTCACCACTGGCCACGCTCACCATCCACTGGCTCCGCCCACTGTCCATCTGCTCCACCTGCTGTCCGTCGGCTCTGCCAGACAGGTAATTCAAACTGCCGAGCTCGCCACTGGCTGCTCTCACCATTCGCCAGCTCCACCCACAGGTCACTCATGCCTCCTAGCTTGGCACTGGCCACTCTCACTGCCTGCTGGCTCTGCCACACTGTCCGCTGGCTCCACCTACCAGTCACTCACACCACTCAGATTGCTGCTGGCCTCTCTTGCTGCCTGCTAGCTCCGCCACACTGTTTGCCAGCTCCATCCACCTGTCACTCATGCCGCCCAGATCATCAGTCTCACCATCCACTGGCTCCCCTTCAGTAATCTCAGCTCAGAGAGGAGTTTCCCCCTAGAGTTTTTTAGCAGAGAAAGAGTTTGCTTCTCTCTCCCTAGTGATTCCAGCTCTTAAGTAGCTGCAAACAGCTACCTCTATCTAAATTACAAAGGCCTCAGAAGAAGCCTAGCCATAGCTATCGTTTGATAGGCGAAGAAATAGGGGGAGAGGCAGAATTAGCCTCAAACCCCCACTGCTGTCTTTTTCACTTCTTTCAGGCTAAAATATGCAGTAGCCTCTCTTACAAACTTTTTTTTTTATTTATTTAACTTAGTGTGGCTTTTACCCTTTAACTAACCCAGAGAGATTTGAAACAAACAGAGAGTAGCAATTCACAAAAAGACAGTATTTAATATTTTCCCTCAGTAGAATTATCGATATTGAATGGATTTGTGATCAAATAAGCTCAAACACCATTACCCAAATTGCTCTGCACCCATAGTTTGCTGATCTGTTTTTTTGTGCTTGTGCTGTCAAAGAAAACAACTGAACCCAAACCTGAGTGCAGTCCAACAGCTTTTAATTACACTTTGAAGCGGAGAGAACAGATAAGATCCTGGTCTCTGCCTTTGAAATGTATTACAGAAACTTTTATAGCTTAACAGCTACATTAACATACATGCATATACATAGGTAAATGTAACAAGACCTAACATTCTCTAATCGGTACAACTAATATCAGTTCCCTAAAAGGAATCAGGGTCAAAAGGAAAATCTTGTATAACAGTCAAGGAAAACAGTGTTAAAAATTAGCACACTCTAGGCAGAATTAATAAACAAAGTCAAGGATGTCAGCAAAACATGTGCAGAGGGAAAGACAGGGACATGGTGGGCTGGCACAGAGAGGTATTGATTACATTCTTTAGGTCTGCAGCTCTTCACCGTATCTCTAATGGCACTGTTATTTGTCTTAGAGTGCATTCCTTCTAATTCCTCTCTTTTTCAGGCCTGTTGAGCCACTCATGTCTCAGCTTGGTTAGTTCTCAGTTAAGGAATTCTTTCACAGTTCAAACATAAAAACCCATGCAGATTAGATACTGCCCCTTCAGGAGCTGTTAGGCACAGCTCCTAAACCTTCCTTACATCTGGGTCAGGCAGATGGGACAGATGATTTCCTGGGCCCTGAATCAGAAAGTGCCCAGCACCCTGGCAGGGTGGAGCTGGAAGGGGTGATGTCAGTCAGGGCCAGCATGGAGAGAACGAGAGACATGGGCTTGCACAGTTTGGAAGCCACCCTGATGCAGAAGACCAGGCAGTGTTTCCAAGCAGGGTGGTGATGGAGATGGGGGAGATAGGGAAGGAGATCCACCACTGGTCATTCTCCGGCCTTGAAAGACCCAGCAGGATAGAGGAAGATGTGGGTGCTAGAGGAAGCTGACTTGGGAAAGGGCAGTGGGTGTGATTAGTCATTGAAAATCTCTTTTTGCACACCAGTAGAAGGAAAGGGATAAGCACAAAGGTACACAGACTATATGAACCAAATCCTTGTGCCCAGCATAGACACTAAAGCATCCATGTTGGACACACTCTGCTGGGATCCAGGGGAAATGTCAGCTTTCATGAACCACAGCTGGGAACTGCAACTGACCTACAACCTCTCCAGCTTCTTCTCTAGCTGGAGTCTACCTCTTTGCTGCAGTCATAGCCCTTCAACCATAGTGTATCCTCCACTCCATTGTGCCTCTCTCTGTAGCCCCACTTTATTCCGTCTTTCACTCATACAGTCTAATTACTTTTAAAAGGATGCAAAAGCTCTAATATCCCTTTCACCATTTTGTATGTGATCAAGGAAGAAAGGCCCTGCAAAAGTCAGCAGCCAGATTCCAAAAAGTTTGGCTTGAGATCTAGGGCAACTGGAGAAACATTTAGGTCCCTTTATGAGCAAAGAATTGGATCAGCATGTGCCGGATGTGTTTAGTCCTCACCCCATAGATGATGGGATTTAACATGGGGGGTATGAGGAGATGCACATTGGCCATGATGATGTGGAAATAGAGAGGCATATTTTGACCAAACCTGTGCATGAGAAAAGAAAAGAGACCTGGGATGTAAGAGGCTAAGATGACACAGAAGTGGGAGCCACAGGTACCAAAAGTCTTGAGCCGGGCCTCCTTTGTGGGGAGACTGAAGATGGCTCTGAGGATCTGAGTATATGACAAGGTGATGAAAGACAAATCGAGACCAGTCACTAAGAATGCTGTCAAGAGGCCATAGTAGTTACTGATGCGGATGTCGGTGCATGCCAGCTTCACCACAGCTATATGTTCACAGTATGTGTGAGCGATGACATTGGTTTTGCAGTAGGGCCACCTCCTTGCCAGGATGGGAAGAGGAAGTATGATCAGGGTGCTACGCAGCAGTACAGCCAGGCCAATCTTAACCACAACAGAGTTTGTCAAGGTAGTGGAATATCTCAAAGGATCACAGATAGCCACGTAGCGATCCAAAGCCAGGGCCAAAATGATTCCTGACTCCATGGCTAAGAAGCAGTGAAAAAAAATATAGCTGGGTGAGGCAGGCACTGAAGGTTATCTCCCTGGATTTGAACCAGAAGATGCTAAGCATTTTAGGTAGGGTGGATGTAGACAGAACCAGGTCAATGGCAGCCAGCATGCAGAGGAAAAAGTACATAGGCAAATGGAGGCTGGGCTCCATCCTCACGATGAACAGGATGTTCAAGTTCCCCAAGATAGCAATGACATACATCATACAGAAGGGAATGGAGATCCAGACATGTGCCCCCTCCAGACCTGGAATGCCCAAGAGGATGAAGGACGAGGGGTTGTTGAATTCAGTTGTGTTGTATTCTGACATGGTATAGTGGAATCCTTGATATGCTCAGGTTTTATGATGATGTTCACAGTACAATTTCCTGGATGGAGAGACAAAGTTAAAATGAAGGGCTAATAGCTCATGGGGTGACTGTTCTCGGGACACCTAAAAGTGAACAAATATATTTATTGTCTGAGCTTTTGTGGTAGAAAATCCCACTTCCTCAGATGTTTTGAAGATGGAGAAGTTACAGAAATGGAGGAAATAAATGCAGGGAAGTATAAGTCACGGGAACAGGTCACACTGTAACAGCAAATCAAAGTACTTGTAAAGATTTGAACACTATCCTGCATTTATTTCCTCCCATTCTGTAAGTTCCCCCATCTTTAAAGCACCTGATGAAGTGGGATTTCCTCCCACAAAAGCTCAGGCAATAAATATATTGGTTAGTCTTTAAGTACCACAGAACTCCTACTAGAATAACATGGCTGCCCCTTTGGATCTTGTTTTCCAGGGGGGAAGCAGGTCATTTGATAATGCCAGTTGTTCTTACAACTAAGGCCTAAAATAGCTATGGTAAAAATATCCACACCTCATCCTCTATGTCTTGAGTTTCCACCCTGCTTACTTTGATACCCAGTTAGTAACTATCCCTCACTCTTTACCTTATATGTTTATAACCTGACCATTGAACTTTACTTCGTATTCAAAGGCCATTTATGACATGAGATGTTTGTTAGTCATAAGTTCATATGGGAAATGAAGGAAACAATGATATTCTTGGCTACAAGCAGAATGGTCACTTGCCATGCACAGGAAAATGACATTTTAATAATACAAAGAAATGAATTTTAAACAAGTGCCCCATTAACGCCAGTTTCATCATTTTCCTCAATTCAATGAAACAGAGGTTATTGAATCCATGCTGGAGGGAATTCCTCATTGACCATTGTGGGTGGTCAAAGTCTTATGAGTGGTAAAAGACAAGATATTTGTGATAGGGAGATCCTGATTAGCACACACCTCTGAGTAAAGAGCTCAGCATTGTTGACAACAAGTAAATGAGGGGGGGGGGGAAGAAAAAGACAAAAACTAAAGAAAACAAAAACAAAAACAAAAACTGCTCATGCACAGCAGGATGGAGAATAGACAAAGACAGTGGGATGGAGGCTAGCCTGTTTTGGCAGCACATTCATTTCTGGTCACTCAGTCTCTATAAGGGATAGAGCAAATAAAAAGGGGATTTCAGAAACAGGCTTTTAAAATATGGGAAATCACCATATGCAGAGGCATGGAAAATTTTGCAACTGTTTTAGTTAGAGAGGTGATAAATAGGGGAGGTATGTGATTGAAGAAAATAAACTAAAACATGGAATAAATTAAATTCAAATGGTTAAAGAGCAAACAGTTTCCAACCAATAATAGCTACAGATATTTACTGGTTCCACACGGATATTTCCCACAAACTAAAAAATTATCAGTAAAATTGATTGGGATGAAAATTATATACAAAAAGTTAATAGAACCTGGGAATTGTTTAACAATAGTTTATTAGAGAGACAAAAATCCAAAATTTCACCATCACATAAGTAGAGAACTTGAGCTAAGAACCTGGAAAATTGAGAAACTTAAGGTAGCAATTATGGGCTAATAAGAGTGATATATGACATGTGGATTACAAAAAGAAGGTTAATAAATTAATTAAGAACAAAAGAAATTCAAGGAAAGATAAGGGTTAGTTACCAGAGAGAGAAAGAAAACTTGTTAATATTGAAGATGACTACCTGTGTTCTGTACTGTTCATTATTGGAAAAGAAGCAAGCTAATATACTCATATTACATGAGGTCATAAAATCCTTTCCAGTGTACTAATTATAAAGGAATATATTAAAAAGAATTTAACAGGGAATTAATAAATATGTAAATAAACAAACAGCTCTGGAAGACTTGCATCAATGAGTAAAAATCTGACTGTGGTGATCCTCTGGCCACTTTAGATACATTATTACTAAATCCTGAAATTCTGAGGAAATTCTAGAGCTCCAGGAGAGTGATTGCCAATTTTACAAAAAGTCGAGTGGGATGACCCTGGGAACTATACGCTCACTATGTTCCATCAGTCCTGGGCAAAATAATACAAAAACTGATATGGGATTAAATCAAAATAGAATTAAGGTGTAGGAATATAATCCCGGTAAAATGGGATTATGAAAAAAAAAACATGTATTTTTCAAATAAACCTGACTTCATCCTTTAGTGGGAATACACATTTTATTGATTAACAGAACTGTAAAAAGAAGAAACGTCAGTTTCTGTGAGGAATTTGATTTAGTAGGGGAAACACTGAAATAAAAGAAATTATACTACACACTACCAAACGAGCACACGTTAAATGGACTAAAACTTGCTATCAGACAGATCTCAGAAGGAAGTTGTAATTGGGCCATTGTCAGTGACTCGAGGTGTGTCTAGTGAAGTTCTGTAATGATCAGTTCTTGGGGCAATACTATTCTGTATTTTCATCTGTGACCTGGAAGTAGATTTAAAATCATTCTGGGCAAAATTGGTGATCAACACAATGCTTTGCAGAGCAGTTAAAGTGCTGAGGACAGGGCAGACATGCAGATTAGTCAGCACTGTTTGGTAAGCTGGCCCCATTTTAAAAAAAATTATAATACTGCCCCATGCTATCATCTTCGAAGAGGGAATTCAGACTCGGCCTATGGAATAGGGAACTATATTATGGAAAGCAGTGATACTGAAAAGATTTTAGGGGCCATAGTGGTCGACAATCACATCATGAGCTCCTAGTGTGATGCTGTGGCTGAAAGTGCTAATTTGATCCTTGGATGTGTGAATGCGAGCAGTGAGCTGGAGGAAGGGAAAGAATTTATCTGCATGCATGGCAATAGGAAAACATACTGGAATATTAGAGTCAGCTCTAAAGTCCTTATTTCAAAAAGAGAAATGAAAAATTGAAAAGGGACTCCATGTTTTCATATCAAGATTGTTCTTTTCTAGAGGACATGGCTGAGAATTAGTCAACCCGTAAAAATGCTATAGCACCTTCTCTGTAGCACTGTTAATGTAGACAGACACTCTCTACACTTACTGCAGAGGTTCACCCACTGACATACCCAATTCATCTCTCTGAGAGGTGGTAGCTAAGTCAACAGAGGAATTCATCTGTCGACTTCATGAGAATTCTTATGCAAAATTGATGCTATTCATACTGGAGGTTAACTTCACATAGCTGCATCTCAGGGATGTGGATGTCTTTGTGTTGTAAAAAAATGTAGTTTTGGGTTAAATTAACTAAGGAAAAGCATGTGGGTCAAGGGAGGTGATCATGCTGCTTCATTCAGCACCTATTAGGATTCAGAAGGAGCACTGGGTTCAGTTTTGGTCACCAGTATATAGACAGGGTGTGGAGAAACTGGCACGGATCCAGAGTCGAGTGGCCATGTTGCTTTAAAATAAAGAATGGAAGCCATATAAGGAAATCTGAAGGAAACGGGTACATATAATTTGGAAAATGACAATTAAGAGGGACGTGACAGCTGTCTATTGATATTTGAAAGACTGTTCCTTAAAAAACAAACAAAAAAAAGGACAGAGACAAGTTGTTCTCTCTTGTCACAGAGGGCACAACTCCAGGAAAGGGGTTCAATTTACTGCAGATCAGGGAAAAACAAACAAACAAACAAAAACACTTTCTTGCTGGAATAACCCTGGGATAATGGAGAAGACTGCCTCGGGAGGTCATGGAAGCTCTTGAGCTCAATACAAAAGAACCTGCATGAAATGTAATGGCCTGGGCCATACAGCAGGTCAGACTAGATGATCTAATGGTCCTTTCTGAATTAAAAACCCTATGCCTCCAACAATAAAGAAGGAGATTGGGCACTTACATTTACCTGGTCCCATAGCACACAAAGAAGGGAACATTCAATGAATTTGAGAGTTTGATAATATCAAATACATAAAAGAAAATTTTCTCTGTAATACATATCTGGCCTGTTGATCTCATAGGCACAGATATTGCTGGAGCAAGAGCACAACTGAATGAGATTCAAACCTGGTGTTCCCACTGGATGACACACTGCGGGCACCCCATTAGCGAAGACTAGCTGATGGTGTCACTTACAAGACCTCATTGCCACCTGCTGACAAGTTTGCCAGACATGAACCTTTTGGACTGAAGTTACCCATGCTTGGTGTCTGCTTCCAGCTTAGCAATTATTTGAAAGTTTCAGGCAGAAAAGAGAGAGGTAACATCCCCACCCTTCCACCCTCCATTAACAGCCAGAGCCCTGCAATGTAAGAGGAGGAGGTGAGTAAGTGCATTAACACAGAGCTGACTTCTAAGCTCTTTACACAGTTTGTACTCCCGAAGGCATGAGCTGGATGGCACTGGCACCTAGACAATAACAAAAACAAGCATTTTGACCACTGATAACTAGAGTAAACTCCCCACTGGTGGAAAGGGTCCCGGGATGGCTAAGGGCTGTGCAGAACAGAAAGGGCTACAGACCTGTTCTCCAACCTGTGCTTCCCACTCAGTCTGTCAAGCAGCGTGCTCTGCTGCAAGCAATGGGGTACCTGTGAATTTGGAGACAGAAGAGTTTTCTCTGGGAATCCCCCTCAGGGAGGCATGTCTCATGCCTCTGTCACAGCAGCATCTAAAACAACATCCCACACCTGCTGAGAGCTGACATTGGGAAAGTGCTCCAGGCAGTATGGAAACAGGTTTATATATAGCTCTGGGCAATCCCCGTGGGGTTCCTAGGCTGGGGGCGCTAGCTAACGTCTCTCTTTTCATGCCTGTGCTTCTGCCCTCATTATTAATCTGTAGGAGTAAACAACAGTTAAGGGTCCTTCCAAAGGGAGAGGAGAACTCCCAAGATCTCTGCTGAGTGAGAGAGGAATTGGATGCTCAGTTTACTTCTGTATATTTAAACGTTATAGGCTATGTCTACACACACATCGTTATTTCGAAATAAGGATTTCAAAATGAGTTATTTCAAAATAAAGTCCTTATTTTGAAAGAAGTTAATTTGAATTAAGGGAAAGCCTGCTATCCAAATGGTTCTTATTTTGAAAAGGTTATTTCAAAATAAGGCTGTTTGGAAATGTTGTTTTGAAACAATTGTTTCAAAACAATTGTGTTGTTTTGAAACAAAATGTCCAAATGGCCTTATTTAGAAATAACCATTTTGAAATAAGAGCCATTTCGAAACAATCGGGGTTTAACCTTTTTCAAAACAACAGTTCTTATTTCGAAAGGACAGGATCCGTCCTTTTGAAATAAGAAAACATCATGTGGACCAAGTATCTTTTATTTTGAAATAACCCAGTGTTATTTTGAAAAAAAAAAAGTGCTGTGTAGACATACCCATAGTCGATTAGTCAGAAAAGTATGGATAATACACAGAGCTGTAGCACTCTGTTTCTGGCACCTAGGGCACATTCTGATTAGGATGCTCCCCTTGCAATTAGCATCATTTGGAGCTGGCAACATGAAACACACTTTTTAATAGAGTAGTTCTACTGAGCTTCTGCAAGGCACCCTGGGCAAAGACCTGTTCATCCCACCATAGTTATGGCACTGATAATGCCTTTCATGTCCACAGGGTCTGATACTCTGTCAGTGACTATGAAGCATGGATAGCAAGCAGACAGAGAGATCTGAGAGAAAGATGTTGGATAATAGACGTGGACCCATTCTGCTTAAACACAGTGCTTTTGCTAAAGGAACAGAGATTAGTATTTCTGTTTAACACTTGTATGTTAGTCTGACCATCATGTGGGACTAGGCCAAACAACTTGCAGTGGTTTAAATCTGTTTAATTTCCCCTATTACCTCTATTAGTCAAATTTGTTATTGCTGGAAAAAAAAAATCCTTGTATTTGAGATGTCAGATTAATGTTACCAATAACCCTGCTCTGCACATCTATCCACAGCTCAATACTTCATTGGTCTATGGCTATGCCCACACCTAAATGCTTATTTTGAAATAAGCAAATTTGAAATAAAACCCTTAATTTAATTTAACTTAAAACGTATTAAGGAAAAATACCGAATCAAAATAACAAGTCTGGACAAGGGACTTGCTATTTCAAATTGAGAGAGGGGCATCCTGTGACGTGTGGCAACATGGCCCTCTGGCAGGGCCATGTTGCCACACAATCCCCTGGCTGGCTTTTACCTGGAGAGCCATGCAGGGGAAAACACCCCCCAGGGCAGGGATCCCCCTGCCCTGTGTCCCCTGCTGCTGGTGGGGCAGTGGGAGAGGGAACCTGGGGCACGCTTGCATCCCCGGGAGCATGGGTGGGAGCTGGCTTCCGGCGCCCCGGGATTGGGCAGCTGCAGCCCCAGGAGTGCAGGTGAGACCTGGCTCTCTGTGCCCTGTGACTGGGTGGCTGCAGCCCTGGGAGCACAGGTGGGAGCCGGCTCCCCGCACTCCTGGGGCTTGAAGCCTGCAGTACCAGGAGTGCGGAGAGCCAGCTCCCACCTGCGCTTCCCCTGCTGCAGCCCCTGAGCCCCAGGGCAGAGGAAGCCAGCTCTCTCCTGCAGTCCTGGGGCTGCAGCCACCCAGTCCTGGGGCGCGGGGAGCTGGGTCTCACCTCTGCAGCCCCCAGCAGCTCCCTGGGCAGGGTGGTGGTGGGGTGGGACTGCCTCCCAGGGTGCCATGCACCTTGGGAAGGTCATTCTGTTATATCAATATGTGGGACATATTGATATAACAGAGCCAGACGGGGTTATTTCAAAACCACAATTTTGAAATAACCCTCATTTTGATATATAATCAGGTTTTGTTATATTGAAATGATTTTCCTTATTTTGAAATAAGGAAAACATCATCTGGACATGTCTATTTTTAAATCAAAACAACTGCTGTTGTTTCAATTTAAAAGGCTTGTGTGGACATAGCCTATATAGTTATCCAAAATGTCCTTCAGACACAAACTAAAATTGAAACACTGACCACTTTACTTAAACTTACATGGCAACAGAAGTGAGGCTTTAACCCTAATGTACTGGTCACATTTAAATGTAGATAAACTGAGTCACCCTGGCCTCTAAGTAGTTAGTTCAGCTGGTTAGTCCAAACTAACTGCTTGGTTTGAACTAATTTGCATTTTTATTTCAAACTAGCTCAATGGAGACATGCTAGTTTAAACTAAATAAGTTTGATCTAGTGGTGAGTTTAAACTAGCCACACTTTTTTAGTTTGAACTAAAAAGTTAGTTTGAACCAAAAAAAAAAAAAAAAAAAGTGTGGTGAGTTTGAACTACAAAGTTAGTTCAAACTAAAAATACGTACTTAGTTTAACTAACTTCAAACTACTTAGTTCAGACTAACCAAGTCTAAACTAAGATGTTAGGTGTAGATGTAACCTGTAGATCTCATGCTGTGGCCCAGCAGGGCGAAGACGAAAGGACAGAAAGAACTGGTGTTGGAGGGAGCCAACATGGGGAGGGGTGGTGGGCATTCTGGCCAACCTGGAATCCACGTTGCCCTGCCAGGTAGAGATGACCAGGTCACTGACAGCCAGCATGCAGAGGAATTAGTACTTGGGTGCATAAAGGCTTGACCCCATCCTCACGATCAACAGGTTGGTGAAGTTCCCCAGGAAGGCTATGGCATACACGGCACAGAAGGGAATGGAGGTCCAGACGTGTCATCACCAAGCTATGGATGACCAGGAGGATGAAGGAGGAGGGGTTTATGAAGTTGATTGTGTTGGAATCTGACATGGCACAAGGGAAAAGATGTCCAACCATGAAGCAGAACAGTATCTCTTGCATGTACCATAGGTTCCCCAACTTCTTTCATGTGCCCAGGATCTAGGGCAGTGGTTCCCAACCTGTGTTTTGTAGGTCAAAAGTGGTCCTTGAGGACTTCCAAACTGGCCCTTGGCTACCCTTCTGCTTTCTGCAGTGGAGAGTACTGTAAGTCCTTTGCCTCGGTCCATAGGTGCTAGGCTCCTTACGAGAGTGAGAGGGATGAGAGCAGTGATCTTCTGTCCTCCGAGCTGCAGAAGGGAGCCACTGCCTTGGGACATGGATAGAGTGCTCAGAGCTGCAGGATGCATGCTGCTTCCCTGGTTGATCCAAGGAGGCAGGAGATCAGTGACCAAGGAGGCGAACTGTTTTTTGTGTGGGCAGGGGTCTGCTGGCAGAGTCCGGTGGCTCTTTAGTCCTTTAAAAATGATATCTGTGGCCCTTGAGGCAAAAAGGTTGGGAACCACTGGTCTAGAGTGATGGTTGCTTTGCAAATGCTTGGTTGGAGAGACTGTGCTAAAATGACAAGTTCCAAGGGAGTAGCCATGTTTGTCTAGTTCTGCAAAATGGAAACTATTAAAATGAGGTACTATATGCACAGGGACAGCCGTTCTCAGGAGGAAGCACGTAACCTTTTGTTTTTCTTTAAAGTAAATTTAGTTCTGTTTTAATACAGCTTCTGTGGTTTCAGATGAGGACAATTTTCAACAAACTGATTGGTAGGAAAACTGAAGACTGAAAAATGTGGATGAAACCTGGGAGTGAATGTGAATTGAACTTGGGAGTTCTTTAAGAAGAGTTTTTAGATAGCCCCAGAGCTAAAGTTCAAGAAACTAAACAACTTTGAGTAAAACCTTGTTCAGTGGCAAAATGAAGGCAAAGATTGGGCAGAGAGTGGAAAGTGATGTACAACCCATGGAAAACAGGGAGCAAGAAATACAACTGAGAAGTTATGAAAAAGAAGTTATGAAAGTTAGGGAAGTTGAACAATAAATAGAAAATCCATGCGTGGCAGTGGTAAGGACAGCAAAAAGCAGGTTACTAAGTAAATTAAGAGAAAACCAAATACTCAGAAGGTACAGGCTAATTGCCAGAGAAAGAAAGAACACTTGTTAATGCTGCAGAAAAGGGGAATGTATTCCACAAATATTTCTGTTCTCTGTGTGGAAAGAAGCAGTCTGATGGATTTGTACCATGTGAGGTTCTGAAGTCTATTCCAGTCCATTAGCTATCATTGAGGATGTTAACAGGCATTTCAAGGAAATAAAACTTTTTAAGTGAACAGGCCTTGACAACTTGAACCAGTGAGGAAAAGTGGTGGCTGAGGAGATCCTTCGATCCACTTACGCACATTTGAAACAAACAAACAAACAAACAAACAAACAAACAAACAAACAAACAAAAACCAAAAAACCCAAACAAACAAACAAAAAACAAAACAAAACAGAAAATTCCAGAAGTGTGGCAGAGTGCTAATAGATTGCCAGTATTACAAAAGGGTGAGAGGGATGGATGACCCAAGTAACTATAAATTAATTAGCCTCACATTAGTTCTGGGCAAAACCATGGAATAGCTGTAATGGAACTGAAATGAAATAAAAATGAAGCATAGGAGAGCAAGTCAACAGGGTTTATGAAACAGAGGTTGATCAAGGGAACTGCACAGATGCAACAGACTTCAGTTTCTATTACACATTTGAAATAGTAGGGCCAAAATAAAGAAATATGAAACAATAGCAATAGAGCACATGTTAAATAGATTAAAATTGGTTACCATACTGATCTCAGAAAGCATTTGTAAATGGGCTCCTACTGTGATTATGTGGCTAAAAGAACTAATGTGATCTTGGTGATGTTGGTGATTGTCAGCAACTGTGATTAAAGACCCATTGACTATTATCTCTGAAAACTCATGGGGTATGCCTACACTTGCAATTTAGTTTGAACTAAGGAGTCTTAATTCCAACTAAATTAGTGCAGGTCTACACTAGCTTTCATTAGTTTGAACTAAGGAAAGGCTAGTTCAAATCTATAAAACCTCTCAGGTTTGAAGTGATGGTTAATTTGAACACATCAGTTCGAATTAACCCAATGTAGCTGTGTTAATTCGAGCTAACTGTTAGTTCAAATTAACCACAGATTGATTTTCCTTATCCAGTAGCGTCCCCTACCTGATTTGAACTAACAAGTCCTGTGCATGGACATGCTAGTTCAAATTGGGGCTTCTAGTGTGGGTGTGTTAATTTGAATTAGCTTAATTTGAACTAATAATTATTAGTTGAAATTAATTAGTTTGAATTCAGTTACTTTGAACTAATCTTCTAAGTGTAGACAAAGCCATAGTGATCAAAAGAGTTCCTGTATGGTTGAAGAGACACATTTAGTGGTCACCTTCAAATAGGAGAAGAGGGAACTAATGACAGTTCTGCTTTACCTACAATTTTGCCACCCAGAAAAAAACAAAAACAAAAACAAAAATGAAAACATGGAGCAGGCCCTCAAGGAATCCATTCTTAGTCACTTGGAAGAAAGGAAAGTGATCAGGAATAGTTGACATGGATTCACCAAGGGCAGGTTGTGCCTGACCAACCTGACTGGCTTCTATGATGAGAGGATTGGCTCAGTGGATGTGGGGAAAGAAGTGCATGTGATATCTGATTTAGCAAAGCTTGTGACATGGTCCCCCACAGTATTCTTATAATTAAATTAAAGAACTATGGGTTTGATGAATGGACTGTATGATGGTGTTACAGGGTTAGACCAGATGGCTATCGAAGAGTGCTGGAAGGAAAATTTTGGACCTGCACAGAGGTGGAGCTCTGTCACAGTGGATAGAAGGCTGGCTAGATCATCAGGTTCAATGAATATAGATCAATGTCTTGATGTCTAGTTGACAATTGGTACAAACAAAGTGATTTGCGGGTCTGTGCTGTGGCTGGTTTTCTTCACCATCTTTATTAATGATGCAGGTGCGGATTGCATCCTCAGCAAGTTTGTGTGTCACACTAAGCTGGTGGAGTGGCAGCTACTAACAGGACAGGAATAGGATAGAGAGTGACCTAGTAAATTAGAAGATTAGGCCAAAAGAAATCTTATAAGGTTAAACATTGCTGGTATTCTTGTGGCGGTGTCCATAGGAAGAGCTATGTGGGTAGAATGAGTTTCCTCTGAGGCATGTTTGAGAATTAAATGTCCTTGATGGTCATCAGCACAGAGCTACTTAGCCTTCACATACCTTCTACTGGGTGGGAAAAGGGGAGGGTGGCATTACCCGGGAATACAACACAGCGATAAGATACCAATCCTTGACCAATATTCATTATATCAGATATGAAGGAGATCAACACGTAAAAAACAGGAAGGTCATTCTTAGTTAATCATAGATTTTCCATTGACACCCTGCATGACATGCTTTGTCCAAGACTGGCTGAGACTGTGCAACAGTGATAGAAATTTTTCATGTTCAATGACAGAGCAACACACCACATTCTCATCCCAAGAGGGGGCACCTAAAGCCAGGGCATTTCCCAGGTTTTAACATGGTAGGTGACTGGATACTAGATCCTGAGAGGATGGGAAGAACAGATATAATCATGTTGGTCTGCTGGGAGCTAGCTCCTTGCTCAAAGAAAAGAGGAAAGAGTTCTTTCAAAGTGAGAGGTGTATGTGGACGTGCATGACCACAGCCCTTTCCTCCAGGGGTGGCCACCAGCCCCCTTGGCTTTAAACAAGCAGCTTTTGTCTGTGTGATACACCAGGTGGAGAGGAGCCAGGCACATCCGGCAAGGTGATGTCTTTTTATTGTTCTTATCAGTGTTGTTCTGTGTCTGGCGCTGATATAAGTTTTACTATGTGTGTGAATGAGTGTGTGAGTCTCTAAAGGTGTGCTTCCTCATGGTTACCCCTGGCTAAGATCTCTAGTGGGAAGTCCATTAGCCAAGTAATCTAGAGCTTGGTTTGGAGCATAAGCAGGAACTCAGCTAGCACGGGGATCTAAGCTAAGATGTCCCTTTGGTTAACACTTTGGGTTAGCTTTGGCTCAAATCTCAAGTGGGCAGTTAGTTAACCCAGTGATCTGGAGCCTAGGCATACTCTGTGTGCAGGAGGTACACTGAGGCAACACTCACAATTGAGGAAACCAACACAACCACAGATCCTTGTAGAAAAAAGGGTGTGAGGCTAGACTTTATTGTAACATAGCACTATGGCAAACAATCCATATCAACAGATTTGTTGGGAGCATTGGTGCTCTCAATGCAACGGAATGGCTCAACTGACAGCCTGACTCGCTGTGACCCCCTCAGCAGCATAAAGTTTGGGCTCCAGGGCTCCTATTCTTATAACCTACTTGGACCTACTGACTCAACCCCCTTTGAGATCCAAATTTACATTGATTGGTTCACATACCTTTTTCTTGATGCCACCCATCAATCTGTTAGGTCCATTCCATCCATCAAGGTGTCAGGTCTGACTGAAACCATAGTTTTAGCTCCTTGGCACTAGGCTGATACAACTCCTCCCACCTTTCAGGCACTTTTCCATTTATCATACTTATTATTGCAATTTTACTTATTTCTTGCCAATTTCAGTAAAGCTGAACTTTTGCAATCTGCCTCTTGTTAGTACCTTCAGTTCAGGCTCACTGTCCATTCCATTCAGGCCTAGTGTTGGATTACTTCATTAGGCCATAAGCCAACACCAAGACACTTTTCCTATTTTAATCTTTTACTTTCTGCTTCAGTCTGTTCTGGGAGAAGCCCATGGACTCAATTTCAGTTCTGTACTGTCAGCAATATTGATGTTGTATTACTGAAGTATCCAGGACCTTTTAGACTACTTAAAAAAGTTGTGAATGCTGCAGAAGTGTGAGGTAGCAGAGGAGAGGTCTGCCCGACCAGGCAACCTCTGACGTTCCCAAATACTGATGATTTCAGAAGGGTTTCAGTAGCTTTACAAAGCAGAAACACGGTCTGAAGTATCCTCTTCTGTAGAAGGACATGGCATGTGTTTAGCTGTGAACAGCTTACCTCTATATATCAAAGGGATCTGATTTCTGTTTTTAGAAGATAATAAATTTGATGTATAAAGTTAACTGGGAAGATGTCACAGACTTAGACCATTGCCATTTGTTTGACCTAGTACCGCATGACATTCACATTAACAAACTAACATTAAACAGAATTACTGAACTCTCTGATCCCTTAGTGGCAGCCCTGTGCATTTTCAGGAAGTATTCATACCCCTCCTTTAATCATCTTTCTCCAGACCTGTCTGATGGCTAGTTGTTCATCAATCCCAGGCATTGACAGGCTATCAAACACTGCAGGGATCTAGGCATTATCCCTGGTTTTCTTGCTAATTGACTATAATGTTTAAATATACAGAAGAACACTGAGAAGCCAATTCCTCTCTGACTCAGCAGAGAGCCCAGGGATTCTCCTCTCCCTTTGGAAAGGACCCTTAATTACTGTTTACTTCTATTAGACAGATGAAGAAAACAGATGATCAGACATGGAAAGAGAAATGTTAGTTGATATGCCCTGTCTCCAGGCTAGGAACCACACTGGGATTTCCCAGACATATATTACAACCCCACTTCCATTCTGAACAGAACACTTCCCCTACCATGGCTCTCAGCACAGGACATGGTTGCTGATGCTGGTGTGACAGAGGTGAGAGATATGGCTACCTAGGAGGGATTCCCTGGGAAGACACTTCTATCTCAGAATTCACAGGTACCCAATTGCATTTTCTTCTTGAGCTTTACTGTAAACCTGCAATGCCATAGTTTGAACCCATTGCCCCTGGACCTGCCCTCTGTGGTGGCAAAAACCAACTCTTCTCCATCATTTCTTATTCAACCTGAAGTCTGTTGTCATGTTCCCCTTAACTCCCCTCTTTGTCAAACTAATTATACCTTGTTCCTTCAGTTTTTGTGCATATAGCTTGCACCCCATCCCTTTGAGCACCTTTGCCACTCTCTTCCAGATCATTGCTAGTTTCCCAAGCCTGGTGTCTGAAAGTGAACTGAGCACACAAGCTGAGGTCAAATCTGTGCTGAGTAACCTGGCACTACCACCTTCTGTGACTCTCATGCTATCCTTCTTGTACTACAACCCAAGAATGAGGTCTTTTTGCAACAGAAAAGAAATCCATAGTCCCTGAGCCATAGCTGTACAAATCTAACCTCCAAAGTAGAGAGCATCAAGTCAGCTGAAGAAATCTTTCATTCACTGACCTACCATCACAAGCTGATAGGAAAATACCACTGGTGAGCATGGGGAGTGTCTACACTGAAGTGCTACAGCATGTGACTGTATTAAAACATTTTGTATGAATGGGCTCAGCATATCAAACAATCCAGATGCATCGATGTGCCTACCCCATCGCAGCACTTTAACTGCTCTGCCATCTGTGTGCTGTCTGCAAGTTTTGTCTGGAGTGATTTTATATTTACTTTCAGATTGCAGATGAAAATGTGGAATAAAATCAGGTCTAGAACTGAAGTGGGATTTTCTCCCATGAAAGCTTATGCAACAAATAAATTTGCTAGCCTTTAATTGCCACAGGACTCCTTGTTTGTTTTTCTACAAAAGCTGATTTCCCCTGCCCCATTCACTGAAAATGGCTCATTTACACCTGATTTCAGATATGCTCTATTCATAGTGTATAGTGGGTTTTTTTCCCCATATGAATAAACATTTTCCCAAATGCCTCCCAGAAATTGAAGTCTGTTGCTTGTGTGCAGCTGTATTGATCGACCAAATGACTCATTAAAGGCTGAAATTATCTTTATTTGACAAGATCTGTTTTCCATACTGTCTGGTGATTGACATTAATTATACTTCTGAACTTTAATTTTATTCTGATTAAACCTTTATCAGCTTTTCCATTCTTTTGCGCAGGATTGATGTCTTACCTGTATCAGCACACAAATGCTTCTTGAATATTGACAATCTATTAACATTTGTCCAGACTTCTGGACATTTAAAGATTTATTAAACATTTACATAGGGCCATAGAATCTCTTCAGGCACCCTTTTTTACTCATTGGTGCAAGAGGGGAAAAAATAATACCTTTGTGAGTGGTGTTGGTGAAAGTGATACTGGAATACGTCATCCAGTTCTAGTGTCCACATTTCAAAAAAGATGTTGAAAAACTGTAGAAAAGAGCTGCAAAAATTATTCAAGGGCTGGAGAAAATGCCTTACAGAAAGAGACTTTAGAGACATTACCAAGGTTTCTTTCACTCTCCATTAATTGTATCTTAATTCTTAAAATACTCAGTAACTTACTTTTTCTCATAGTTAGCCCAGTCATGCATGTATTTTTCCCTTAGGCCTTTAACATTACTTCTCCATATCATTTCAATTGTTTTGTTTCTTATCTCTTTGTCTTTTTTTCTCATGTCTTCTTTATTTTCCTCCTCTATCATATGCCCCCTTATTTGTCTCCTCTCTAATCCAAACAGTCATAGACTTTTCAGTCTCTCTGCACATCAGTCTTTGCCATTCTCATAGTCTGTCTCTGAAATCCTTTATATTTGCTATAGCCTTTGGAGAGACTTGCTGACCAAACTGGGATACACACCGAGAGCTGCCTATTCTCCATGCCATTTGTTAGGCATGCAAATATTGTCTTCACTTTGGCCACCACAGCTCATGAGGAGTGTTTCTGCATAGCTCAAATCAAATTGAATCATAGAGTTGGAATGGACCTCATGAGATCACTGAGTCCAACCCCCTAGGAATTGAACCCAGGACCTTCTGCATATTAAGAAGAGGTGCTAGCCACTACAGTATTTGCAGGGCTTTGCTACCAACAAAGGCCACAATTGATTGATCGATCAATCAATCAATCAATCAATTAATTAATTAATTAATTAATTTTATTTATTTATTTTGTTTGTTTGTTTGTTTGTTTGTTTGTTTGTTTGTTTGTTTCCAGGAGTTGTGTTCAGGTTGGTATGATTCCCTCTGATGTGTTTTGACAAATGGGAGGATTTTCCCCTCTTAGATTTTCAGCAGCTTTAAAGGTGATAGGGAACTCCCTATGGCATGGATGCACTAGCCTATTTCATTTTATTCAGGAAACAGATGGATAACCAGTATCCATGCTGACATTTCCTGCTGGAATCTGTCAGATTTTCCTACACCACAGTGTCTAGGAATGAGTTACCCTGGGACACCCTCAGAAACTGAAGTGGTATTAGAAGCGCAAAATGTTTATAAATCATTTCTCTAAATTTTTAAAATTTCCTTTTCCTCTGTGTGTGACAAGCAATTGATGTCCTTGTAGTCAAGGGTTTCCATTGATCATTGATTTCTCATACAAAGTTATTGTTAATGAATATGTAATATCATAGATAGTTACTGTGTGGTAAATAGACGCAGTGGTTGGGTGACAGAACTGTAAGACTGGTCAGTGGCCAGAAGGGTTCATCATTATGGAGATCTGAGTAAGGTATGCTGAAATGTAATACCAAAAGATTGAGGCCTGCAGCTGTCTTATGCCTTAGAGATAGGACAGGCTGATATAAGTAAACTATCCAAGAATGTGTCTGTGAGTCTAAATAACTCGATGCCATAAATTAATGGGAAAATGTGTACCAATGTGTGAAACAGACAAAAAATAGAAGAATAATTTTAAATCCCCCAAATAGTCTAGAAACATATTTCTTTCTAGGATGTGCCAAAAACAAAGGGTATATGTTGTATGTTAAAGCTAATGAGACTAAACAGAACAAGACAAAATTTTTAGACAAGTGGATAGCTCACTTTTTTTGCGGACAACCAGCCAATAAGAAAAAAAGAGAGCTGACATTGCAGTGGCTATGTGCAGAATGTAGGGATACTTCACAGATCTAGTATATAAGGATGGATCTGAGATCTGGAAAACTGAACTTCCTGTGAGAAACATTTGGAAGGAATCACCTCTCCACTGACATTCAATACATGAGACTCAAGTACTAGATAGAAGTGATTATGTCTGCATGTGAAACTGGTGCATGGATTAGTATAGGACCTGACATCACTAAATTTACTTTCATGAAAAATAAAATATTGTATCCTCCCTTCCTCTCCTGAAAAGAAAAGAAGGAAAACCCTAGCTGCCCTTGGTGAATGTAGTGCCTCATTTTAACACTGTCTTTCTATCCAGGCATTTCCACTGAGAACATCACCCGAGGACCTGGGTACATAAAAGAAGTCAGGGGAACTAGACTACATACAGGGGACACTGTTCTGGCTCAGAGTCAAATCTTCTCCTTTACATCATGTCAGATTCCAACTCAACTGAGTTCACCAACCCTTCATTCTTCATCTTGCTGGGCATTCCTGGGCTGGAGGCAGCACATGTTTGGATCTCCATCCCCTTCTGCACGATGTATGCCATAGCCATCTTGGGGAATTTAACCATCTTGTTGATTGTAAAGGTGGAGCCGAGTCTTCATGAGCCTATGTATTATTTCCTCTGCATGCTGGCTTTTATTGACATGATCCTGTCTACATCCACTGTGCCCAAAATGCTGAGCATCTTCTGGTTCAACTCCAGGAAGATAAATTTTAGTGGTTGCCTTACCCAGCTCTACTTCATTCACTGTTTTGCAGTGATGGAGTCTGGGATCTTTGTGGCCCTGGCTTTGGATCGCTATGTGGCCATCTGTGATCCCCTGAGACATTCCACCATCCTGACAAATACTGTTGTAGTCAAGATTGGCCTGGCCACACTGCTGCGGGCTTTTCTGCTTCTACTGCCTCATCCTTTTTTGGCAAGGGGGTGGCTCTACTGCAGAACAAACATTATTGCCCACACATATTGTGAGCACCTAGCCGTGGTAAAGCTGGCCTGTTCTGATATCCGCATCAGCAGCTATTATGGCCTTTTGGTGACCTTCTTAGTCAATGGCCCAGATATATCTTTTATTACTTTCTCCTATACGCAGATCCTCAGGGCCATCTTCAGCCTGCCCACAAAGGAGGCTCGACTCAAAACTTTTGGTACCTGCAGCTCCCACCTCTGTCTTATTTTAGCCTTTTATATCCCAGCTCTCTTCTCCTTCCTCACACATAGGTTTGGCCACAATGTGCCCCTGCCTTTCCATGTCATCACTGCCAATGTGTATCTTCTGGTGCCTCCCATGTTAAATCCCATTATTTATGGGGTTAGAACCAAACAGATCCGGGGCAGACTGCTCCAGCTCTTTACTCATAAATGGACCTAACCTTTTCTCCTGTTGCCCTGGATATCATAGTTAGCTCCATCAGAAACCTGGCTGGTAGCCTAGTATGGGGCCTTTCTTTCTACATAATGTACAGGATGTTCACAGTGATATTAGAGCCTTTCCTGCCATTCAAAAACACTGAGATTTGATGAGTCAGAGGGACAGAAAAAGCTGGGGAGCAAAGAGGCACGGAGGCAGTCTAGGGAACTCTTTGGTTGCAGGGCCATGGCTTCAGCAGAGGTGGACTACAGCTGGAGGAGAAGGCACAAGCTAAAGGAGGTGGATCTTGTCAACCTTGCTAGCTCAGACCAAAGGCTGAAGAAGTTGCCAGGCTGGTGATGACACGGAGAGAGGGAATAGGATGCCTGTGTTGCTTTGCTTTTACCTAGATCTGAGTATCCCTAGAGCTATCTAAAGTAGATATAAAACAAACTAGGAGTCCTATTGCACAGAAAGACTAACACATTTATCTCATGAGCTTTCGTGTGAGACAATCCCACTTTCTCGGACGCTTTGAATGTGAGGAAAACAAATGCAGGAAAGTGTAAGTCAAGGGAACAGGTCACACTGTAAAAGCAATGACTTACACCTCCCTCCATTTATTTCCTCCCATTCTGTAAATCCCCCCATCTTCAAAGTGTCTGACAAAGTGGGATTTTCTCCAATGAAAGCTCATGTGATACATAAATGTGTTAGTCTTCAGTACCACATGACTCCTTGTTTGTTTTATTGAACTAGACTATCACGGCTGCCCCTTGCAGCTTGGCAATGTGCAAAGCAATAAAGTAGATACACAGCCTGCAAATGGAGTCTCCTCTGCCACTTTTTTGCTCTCTTCTGACACAGCCTTTTCTATCTCTCTGAGTGATCTAGTTACTGTCTTTTTAAAGGTTTGGACTATATCTCATCTCTGGTTCCCTGTTTTGTAGAGGTGCCATTTCTTTAAAACCACCTCTTCAGAGAAGTTAGAGAAAAAAGAGAGTTAATCATTCCTTCTCTATAAGTGAGATCTTGTTAGATAGCTAACATCTTTATAAGCTGCTTATTGACAGAAGCCTTCACTCTAGCCTCCTATCCCTTGGCACAAGGAGCGTGAGTCCAAAGACAAAGATACAGATGGCTCACACATCAAACGTGTGAACTAGTTATACGTAGGACCAGTCGCCGAA
The DNA here is from genome assembly GCA_007922195.1 of Podocnemis expansa. Taxonomy (NCBI): domain Eukaryota; kingdom Metazoa; phylum Chordata; order Testudines; family Podocnemididae; genus Podocnemis; species Podocnemis expansa. The sequence goes on along the minus strand of ML682126.1, from coordinate 371,514 downwards.
CTGTCATAGTGACACACCACATGCCAGGAAAGGCTATAACTGTCCTGTAAGTGACCCATAAAGGAGGATTCACACCAGGTCACCAGTTGAAACAACATTCAAAATAGAATAATGATAAATTAAATATCTTTTATTCCCCTCCATGTGCCACTTACTTGAAATCAAGTGGGGGGTGCTGGAGGGGAGAGCAATTAAAGCAAAATGAACAAAGAGTCTACTGCCACTTTTAACCAAAAACGCACACTTAGAGAGATTAATGTATCCATATATCACTTACTTGAAATCAAGCCAGAGGCGGCAGGAGGGGAGGCAGGAATTAAAGGAAAATGAACAAGGAGTCTGTTGTGACTTTTAAAGACTAATACATTTATGTACTGCGTGAGTTATTGTGGAAGACAATTACATTTTGGCAGATGCACAAAAATGGAGAAGTAGAAATGAATGGGAGTGTCACGGGATGCACATCTGTGTACCCCTGGTTATGAGCTATATGATTTTTATGTTCACTTGTGCACTGTGATTATATGATTTCATGTCAATTATGCCATGCAAGGTTCCTTTTTGAATGCTTCTCCGTACAGTTTTGATATCATGTCTCCTGTAGCATCGTGTATTTGTGCCCATGTGTGGGTGCCCAGGCACAGAGGCTGGAGAATTACATGACAAAGAGAATGCAAATACCCTCCCTGGCTCAGGTAGGAGTAAAGTGAATCATGGCAGCACAGAGAGGGAGGGGTTGAAGGGGTTTGAAAACCAAAAGAAACACTTGGAAGAGCTTGAGGCTTTTTGCCTGTGAAACTACATCCTGAGACAACTTCAAGCAAGATCTGGGCCCTTTCTGGCCTCAGGCAGAGACTGACTGTACAAACATCTGACAGCCAAAGATAATTCACTAATCATTATTAGTTTGATTTAAGGTAATTTGAACTAGCCTTCCAAGCATAGACATTGCCTTTGTGCTGCATTTGACTGATGAAGTGAGGTTGTGCAGGAAATGATCAAGTGTGCGGCAGTCCTTCTTAGAAAGGATTTTATAAATAAATAAATTTGCTAACCACAGTGTCCCAGGATGCACATCTGTGCACTCTGGGTTGTGATCTATATCAGGGGTTCCCAACCTTTTTAAGGCTGGGGACCCCTTTCTAGTAAAACAAAACAAAACAAAACAAAAAACAGTGCCCCCCTGAAGGTGCTTGGTACTGCTGTCCAAGTAGAATTGGGCCCACACAGCTCTCCTTCGGGGCGCCAGGGTCACCGCAGCCATGGATCCCTCTCCCAGCCAGGGAACTACCATGGCCATAGCCCTGAACCCTGGCCAGGGAGCTGGAAGCGGCCATGGCCCCCTCCTCCATCCCTGTGTTTTCCGTCTGCCTCGTTCCTCATTCTCAACCCCCGCAGGAGACTTCCACCCCTATACCTGGCCACTGGCAGCACTGCTGCACCTGGCCGCCCCCCAGGCTGCTCTCCCTGAGCATGTGCTGCATGCTCAGGTGAGGCGGGAGTTTTCAAACCTCCCTGCCTGGGGAAAATGTAAGCCTTCGTCTCCATGGGAACTGGAGTCCCCAACAGCATCTGGCCCCAGCTCCCAGCCTGTCCATGGACCCCCCGGAGACCCTCTGTGGCCCACGAGGGATCCACGGACCACAGTTTGGGAACCACTGGTCTGTATGATTTTTCAGCTTACTTATACACTGGGATTGTATTTGCATGCCAATTATGCCATACAAGGTTTCTTTTTGGATGGTCACAACCTGTTCTACATGATTACATGTTCTGTAAAACTTTGTGCATATGCACAGACATGTAGCAAGTTTAACATGGCTCAAGGCGAGTGGGAGACAGACAGAGCTTTCTCACAGCAAGCAGGAGGAGATAACAAACAAATGCTAACTAAGGAGTATTGGAAGAGATAAAGGGATCACCTCTGTCCAGAAAGGGGGAGGTTGAGGGTGTTTGGATATGGGGGGGAATGACCAGCGGCTTTTGGCCAGGACTTTCTGTCCTGAAACAACTTCAAGCAAAATTTGGGATCTGCCTGGTTTCAGGCAGAGACTGGCTGTAGAAACATCTGACAGCTAAACCCCTTGAGCATAAACTTGTACTATAAGGTCAATTTAAGTACAGATAGCATGATAGGTTTGGGGTTTTTTTCTTCCATTTATTTTCCTGTGGTCTCTCCTGTCTCTTTTACATTTTGATTCTGCCATAATTGGAAATATTCTCTCTTAGAATTATAATCTGATCAATAAAGTAGTAGTTGTTTTATCTAAAGCTATGTGATCTTTAGAAGGTGTGAGTGAGGAAGGCTGGGCACAACTAAATTTTCTTTGCTAAGTGGATGAACTGACCTATAAGGTGATTGGTAGTCTACACAAGTCTCTGTAGATAGCAGCTCCCACTGTGGTGTCTGGGGCCTGGAGTGCTTCATGGAGGACCGTTGGAGTGCTTCCTGGAGGACTGTCTCTTGAGTAGCCAGAGGGCATACACACACGCTTAGGACCAGTTGCACACCAGAGGCCAGAGCGGACTGACTCAGGAGTGAGTGGTTGTTTGGCAAAGTGGGGCAAATTGGGGTTCAGGAGTAGGAATCAGGAGGGTCACGGCTGTAAACCAGATTGGATCTGGGGTGTTACACTGTCTGGGTCTAGGTGACTGGTTATGATTATTGTTCATATTATTATTTCATATTTGTAATAATCCATATGTGAAGCCCATGATTGGTATCAATAGAAAGGCTATAATCTGCTAAGAGTGATTACATAGTTTATATGTAGGTATCACCCCTGTGTTAGAAATTAGAAATCTAGTTGTTTTTATTTGTACTCTAAGTTATTTGACTCCAAGCAATCCCAGACTGGGTGTCTGCAAAACTATTGTCATCCTAATTGTCCATTAGGACCGCCCAGCTGCAGTGGGCCCAAGGAGGAAACCTGTTCAGCCAGTCGCCCAAGCTGACCAGGTGACTTAACTACATTTGGATTTGGCAAGGACCTTGAGAGCATGGGGAGAGCCAAAGTGTGGAAATAGAAAACTAGAAGAAAGGTAAAGGGGAACATTCTAGAAAAGATATGCCAATAAACCCCTGAACCAATAATCTGAGAGCACCCCAACAGCCTGCCCCCCCCCTTTCTTTCAAAACCCATATTTTGGCCATGAAGAATGAGATAATTCAACTTATTTTTGGAAAAGCATAAGAGGTAATCCCGCTATACTGTGCAAAAAGGGTACTTAAGGCCCCGAAATTTGCAGGGAGTTTGAAGCTTCCATTTCCTGGACCTGAGGTCAGCTATCTCCAGAGAAGATTTTTACAGACCTACGATTATGCTCTACCTTACACTCTTCAGTTAGGTATTCTTTGTTTTATTTCAGTTAAATAGTCTAGAATTGTTAGTTCAATACTTCAACTTATCTTCACTTTGAGTATGAGTGTAACTTTTAGAATTGCATGGTATCTTAGAGTATAGGAAATATTAGTTGTAGTATTGCTTATGGTTATCTTAAAATGTACTGATGTATTTCATTATCATTTTATTCTACATTTGTTCATTTGTATTCTCACCCATCAATTTCTGTACACTGTTAGCAATAAAAGAATTGTCATAAAATGTTAAATCTGCATACTCCTCAAGTATCTGTCTTCTGGGAGAAAGTCCGTTCTAATTACTATACCTGTTCTCAATTCGGACTAGAACACTTGTCCTTCAAATTGGCCTATTAAATCTATATTGGCTTTTCCTAATTCCAGAATAATTATAGAATTTGTCTACAGATAATGGTGACCCCAACATGATTCTCCTTGGAAAACAGCTGCAAAAGGACTTTTTAGGGAAAATTGGTTTCTACAAGGTTAACATTTTTGCAAAGAAATTAGCTGTGTTTTGAAAGATTTACCCTTTAATAGCTACTGGCATCTTGCCCACATTAAGTAAAACTGCAGTTTCTCTCTGTTTTCCACTTGCTACAGTAGGTCTGATTAACTATTTTTCTTTGGTGCATGTTGCAAAGGAGTAATTAAAAATCATTGATTTAATAGATATTGACATACAGAATTAATGGCAGAGTGGGCACCAGCGACCCACACGTCTAAGGATGTGAGGTGGCAGAGGAGTTGCATTAAATCTGCCAGAAAAAGGCAGTTGTTAAAACGTTTTTTATGGGGGGGGCACTTGGTTAACAGAGGTGTAAGGGCTCCCTGTATTGTTATAGAAAATCCTGGAATATTAGTTCCACACAACTCTCCTTGAGCTGTGCCCCAGAGTCCTCTCCCCTAGCTGGTTCCAACAGTGGTAAAGGACCTGGGTAAAATACCTCTCGATCTGCTAGGAAAAGTCATTGAGGGAAGGGAAGGGAACTAACCCCTACCCCTTGGGTGGGGGGAGAAATCTATATCTATAGATCTAGATAGACAGATAGATGGATATTGTAGTCTCTTCGATTATTACTGCACATGCTCTGAGCCACCAAATTACTAGAAAATTAACTTCAAAACAGTTGAAAATATAGAGCTACTCCTAAGTTTTATAGAGTCTTTTAAACAGATATTTTAGTTATTTGTTAAGGATTATAGAGGAAAAAAATTAGCTCTCCTTATCTTTTTCTCCTTTCCTTCTTTGATAAAAGTTATAATTTAGAGTTTAGATTCTGTAACTAAATAATGTGTGGCTTTATTTGTAGCTCTGTAATGGATACTGTTAGGACATTTAATGCCCGTGGCCTACAGAAAGCAAGTGACTTGTCCAAGGTCCCCAAGTGAATCCATGGCAAAGCTATAAATCTTCTCTGTCAGCTCCCCAGAGAGAGGGCACCAGGCTTGTGTTCTGCAGGTGGACTTTACTAGCCAAATATGAGAGAGACTAAGCAAGGGACTGACAATCTGAGACTCATGGCTATTTTCCACTGAAATGCTGTTGCTCCAGAATGGTTCCTGGCATCTTTACACATAAAATAAAATAAAATAAAATAAAATAAAATAAAATAAAATAAAATAAAAAAAAAGTCAAATGCAACCACCTCTGGGGTGGAAAGAGGCAGTCGTTCAATAGTGTACAACTCCCATGTAAAGAGTGTAGAACAGGGCAAGAAGAATAAATTCTTTTGAAATAATATGTTCATTTTGAGTGTCCGAGACAATGGTGCATCAGTTGTTCATGTGATCGTCTTGGTACAAATATATCCAATCAAAAGAACAGGGTGACTCAGTTTACCAAAGTTGAAATTTCACTGGATCCTTGGGGTTAAAACTTCACTTCTGCTGTTAGGTAAGGTTTTAGTATGAGAATCTCAATTTACATGATAGGGTCATCAGCAAAATACATTTGACTCTGATCAGCAGGAATTCCTTTTTTTAGACAATAAGAAAGCTGGAAGATAAAAGATAAATGAGGAGATGCTATGGACATTGACCACTACAAGGTTTCTGACCTAGTACCACATGGCATCCAAATTAATAAAATTGTGCTAGACAGCAGAAATAGAAGTGCACTTTCTAGCATATGCAGCTGATTCAATGTGCCTAGGTAGTTTGGTGAGACTCTAGGCCCAAAAATATTCTGATCTGTCTATCTAAGATAGGATGCCAAAAGGCCTGATGGCCCAAACGTCCCCTGATTTTCATGTCTTCTGTAATTAACAGATTCCATGTCCAAAAAGGACATCTTGCATTATGCCATTGTGCCTCCTGAATATGCCAGGGCAGAGATCAGCCCCACAATAACTTAGAGAGGTTTTTTTGTTAGTTAGTTTGTTTGTTTGTTTTTCAATGGGTAAATATAATCCAGTTTTAATTTTAAAAATTTCTTAGGGGGGAGAGTCCACCAAACTCCATCGTAATTTTTTCCAGTGGTCAATTACTCTCCCTCATAAAAAGGTGTGTGTTGTTTGTAGCTGGCATTTGTCTACCTTCAGCTTCCTGATCTATGAGGTAGAGTTCTTCACAAGGTCACCAGACAGGCCTCCATGGAGCTCAGTCTGAGGGACAGGGCACCAGGAGAAAACTTTATGTCCTTTTATGAATAAAGAGCTGGAGCAACCTGTCCCGGATCACTTTTGTCCTCACTCCATAGATGATGGGATTTAGCATGGGGGGGACCAGCAGGTACATGTTGGCAGTTATGACATGGAAATGCAATGGCACATTATGACCAAACCGATAAGTGAAGGAGGAGAAGACACATGGGATGTAAAAGGCAAGGATCACACAGATGTGGGAGCTGCAGGTACTAAAAGTCTTGAGTCGGGCCTTCTTTGTGGGGAGACTGAAGATGGCCCTGAGGATCTGAGTATAAGACAAGGTGATAAAACCCACATCTGGGATGATCATTAAAAGTAACACTGAGAGGCCATAGTAGCTGCTGATGCGGATGTCCGTGCAGGCCAGTTTCACTACAGCTAGGTGTTCACAGTAAGTGTGGGTGATGATGTTAGTTCTGCAATAGGGCCACCTCCTTGCCAGGATGGGAAAAGGCAGAATGAGAAGACCACCGCGCAACAACACAGCAAGGCAGATCTTGACCACAACAGGGTTTGTCAGGATGGTGGAATGTCTCAGAGGCTCACAGATGGCCACATAGCGATCAAATGCCAGGGCCACAAGGATACCAGACTCCATCACAATGAAGCAGTAAATAAAGTACATTTGTGTGAGGCAGGCACTGAAATCTATCTCCCAGGAATTGAACCAGAATATGCTCAGCATTTTGGGCAGGATGGATGTAGACAGGACCAGGTCAACAACAGCCAGCATGCAGAGAAAATAATACATGGGCAAATGAAGGGTTGTCTCCATTCTAACAATCAAGAGGATGGTGAAGTTCCCCAAGATGGCTATGGTGTACATGGCACAGAAGGGAATAGAGATCCAGACATGTGCTGCCTCCAGCCCAGGAATGCCCAGCAGGATGAAGGAGGAGGGGTTGGTGAAATGGGTTGTGTTGGAATCTGACATGACGTAAGAGAGAAGGTGTCCAAGTCAGAAGCAGAATAGTGTCTCCTGCATATAACATAGATTTCCTGAAGATCCTTTATGTGCCCAGGGTCTAGGGTGTTCATTACAGTGCCGATGCCTGGATGGAAAGACAGTGTTAAAATATGTTGTTACATGAATGAATGGCATCTATTCTCAGGGGGAAAAATGTCTCCTTTTATTTTTTATTTAAAGTAAATGTAGTGGTGCTCTCATACCACATCTGGGGGTTGAGCTCTGTTGTCCATAAACTCAAATTCAACAAAGTTAGCTCTGCTTGTTTTAGATCCAGAGCTCACAGGGCACATAAAGGCCAAGAAAAAAGATCACAGACCAGTACAAGAAAAAGGTCAAATATTTTCCATCAATTTTATTAAAGTTATCAATGAAGTTAGGAATCATTCTTTGCAGTTTTAGAGGCTGAGACTTATCTCATGGATTGAATTTGAGGATAACGATGCTTCTTGCTGATGTTTTTCCCTAAGGAGCTCAGTTTTCCAAATCTCAGCACTGTCTTTTTATACTACAATCTGTGACTACATCTACCTTCCATTCACATGTATAAGAATGACAGCTCTCTTTCTCCTAATAATTCTGTTCACAAAACTATCTGTAGGGTAAAAGAAAAACAAAAGAGTTACTGGAAAAAGATTTATTTTCTATTATCGATTTTGTGAAAGTTACGGATGAAATTACGAAAGCCACAGAATATACAGTTCCGAGATATACATGTGCACCAGATACAATACAGACAGACTTCTCCTAGGTACTCGTGTTAATCTATTTTCAGTGAATGATCAGGTGTGCTATGGAACCACAGAGACATAGGCTATGTCCACACGAGGCTTTTATTTTGAAACAAGTACCATTGTTTCAAAATAAAACTTGAGAGGTCCAGACAATGTTGCCTCATTTCGAAATAAGGAGATCCCTTATTTAGAAATAAGGAAAATCATTTCTATAGAATAAAACCTAGTTTTGTGTTGAAATGAGGGTTATTTTGAAAGTGTGGTTTTGAAAGAACCCCGTCTGGTGGTGTTATATCGATATGTCACACGTATTGATATAACACTGGACTTTCCTCACAGGGTCCATGGCACCATGGGAGGAAGTCCCACTACCCTCAGCACCCTTGCCACGGAGCCAGTCAGCACCCTGGCCAGGGTGGTGAGGGCAGGTGCAGGGGGGTGGCAGGCACCCAAGCTGGCTTTGCTCGCTGCTCCCTCTTGCCAGGGACAGGGGGAACGGTGGGTGCCCAAGCCAGCTTCATGCTCTGCTCTCCCTTGCCGTGGAGGGGGACAGGCACCTGAGCCAGCTTTGCTCGCTGCCTGGCTGGGTAGCTGCCAGCCAGGCAGCAGGGGCAGGGCTGTCCAGGTGTCCCAGTCCCCCAGCCCCTGGCCGCTTGCAAGCAGCCTAGGGGGGTGCTGGTTCACCCAGCCCCTTGCAGCCTGTGGTATGTGCCCAGCCCGGGGGGTGGGCAGAGCCTGCACCCACGGCCCCTGCCCGGGTGACAGCCGCCCAGCTCCAGGGCCATGGGTGCCCCACAGTCGCTCTCCTGCTGCTTCAACAGCAGCAGGGGAGTCAGGGCCGGAAGCCCCAACCCTGGGGGCTGTTTTTCCCTGCCTGGCTCTCCAGGTGAGAGCCAGGCAAAGGATTGGTTGGCAACATGGCCCTGCCAGGGGGCCATTTTGCCATACCTCCCATGCTGCCCCTCTCCTGAAGCAAAATAGCACGTCCACATGCAAGGCATGCTATTTCGCTTTCAGGGTTTCCCTTATTTTGAATTATTATTTTTTTTATTTTGAAATAAGTTATTTCAAAATAAGGATTTTATCTGAAAATAAGTTATTTGGAATAACTTATTTTGAAATAACCAGCTAGGTGTGGACATAGCCTTAGAGATTGTGTCTTGTTCCTCTTAGTCTTATTAGGATTCTCCATAATGTCTATCCTTTGGTAAAGGCCTGGTAGAGAGAAATGCACTTCCAAACAATTCTTAACAATTATTATTAATCTTCCAATGATTCCCCCCCCCCCACACACACACTTTTACCCCTTGTTACATCTTTGCTGCACAATCCTGTGGCATCATTCTTGAGTCAGTTTCTTCTTCATCTTTTCTTGTTTTTAAGGCCTAAAAATCACTAAGCTAACATCTTCCAGGCTTCTGTCTCTAGGTCTTCCATTTCAACTCTCCTTTTTTCAGTGTCTTGTACATAGTGATGCCATCTAGTCATGGAAAGGACTTATCCTGTAATAACCTTAACATTGAACTGTATTTAATGCTACAGCCAAGCCCTGAGATATAACCGCATTTGCTCTGATCCCTCAGACAGAGTCAGACATCTTCAGGATCTCTATCAAGCTTTCTTAAAACTACGCTGCCCCTCTGGAAAAATAAAGAAACAGATTGACAGGGCCAGATGGGTATCCCACAGTCAACTACTACAGGAAAGGATGAAAAAAGAAAACTATAGAACGCCACTGGTCACAACATACAACCTTCAAGTCAGACCTCTACAACAGATCATCAAGGACGTCCAGCCTATTTTAAAAGATGACCCCTCACTCTCTCTAGCTTGGGAAGCAGACCTCTCCTTGCCTACAGACAACATCCAAACCGTAAACAGATACTCACCAGCAACTATAGACCTAACAACAGAAACATTAAAGAAGGCACACATCCCTGCAACAAACCATGCTGCCAGCTTGTCCACATATCTGCACAAAAGACAACATCATAGGACCTAATCAATCCAGACACTCCATCAAAGGGTCCTTAACCTGCTCATCCACTAATGTGATTTATGCCATCACGTGCCGGAAATGCCCCCAAGCCTTATACATTGGACAAACAGGACAGACGCTATGCAGAAGACTAAATGCTCACAAAACGGATATCAGAAATCATAATGTGCACACACACACACACACACACACACACACACACACACACACACACAAAATCAGTTGCTGAGCAGTTCCATCTTCCTAATCACTCCATTGATGACTTGTTAATGATGGTCGTCAAGAAAATCAATGGGACATCAAGACTTCAAAGAGAATCAGCAGAAATTGAATTAATATGCAACTTAAATTGTGTGAAAGCAGGACTGAATCGTGACTATGGATTCTTTACAAATTATAACAGGCAATTTGATTTCACCCTCCCTCTGCTGTCTTATAGAGTTTGACTCCTTACAAATGCTCTGATTTGCTGTTGCAGTATGACCTGATCCCATGTCTTCCACTCCCCTGCATTTATTTTCATCCAATTCTGTAAGTTCTTTCCAAAGCATCTGACGAAGTGGGATATTCTCCCACAAAATCTCAGGCAATAAATAAATCTGTTAGTCCTTAAGTGCCAAAAGAATCCTTGCTTTTTTTGATTTAATGCTCAGTGCGTATATCAGACATGAAATTTCCATTAACCATAAAACTGCATGAGAAATGAAGGTTAAAAATAAATCCTTCTCTAGAACCAGACTGGTTGTTCATCAGTCAAAGAAACTGGACATCAAGAAAAATGTATTACAAACAGATGATCCTATCTTGTTTTGTTTTGGCTTTTTTCCATCTTTTTCTCCTGAGTAATTTTTACCTCCATGCTGTGGTTCTGGGAAACAGAAACAGGCTCCAAAAGGAAAGAACAGTGCTGTTACCAGTTATCCATCAGTATACCCCATTGCAATGAAACAGAAACTGGAGAGGCCATAGAATAGAAGAAACAGTAAGGGATGATGGAGGCAATCCAGTCCAGTCTCCACTACTCAAGGCTGGACCAAGCATTCTCATAAACCAGTACTGACAGTTGTTTTCCAAATCTTGTCTTGAACAGTTCTGATGATGGTGATTTCACAACCTGCCTAGGCAACTTATTCCAGTGGTTATTCACCTTGAAAGTAAGGACTTTTTTAACAATGGCCAACCAAAAGCTCTCTTGCTGTAATTTAAGCCCATTGCTTCTTGTCCTACCACCAATAGTTAAGGGGAATACTTTCTCTCCCCTCAACTCTTAACATACTTTTAGGTACTTGAAAAATCTTATTATGTCTCTTCTTTTCCAAACTAAACACACAGTTTTCTCCATCTTCCCTCGCAAGACAAGTTTTCTAGACCTCTAATCATTTTTGTTGTTCTTCTCTGGACATTGTGTAATTCGTTCACATCTTCTACGAAATGAGGTCTCAAGGTCTAGACACAAACTCTATTTGAGACCTAAGGAAACTCTTATGTCAACTTAATAAAAACCCAGTGTGGCCCCAGCAGTCTATAGATTGACTGAAAGTCCTTTAAGATTGGTTAACCTAGTGAGAAGACTTTAAACTAGGTTTGAAGGGGGAAGGTGACAAAAGCCCAAAAGTAAGTCACAATGAGGGAGACCTGGGAGAAAGGGATGAAAATGGGGGGGGGGGCAACGGCTGTAAAAGCAGGGCTAAAAGAGAGTCTAGTGAGAACTGGGGAAAAGGGAAACCAAATCAGGGTCTTAAGTATCTTAATTAAACCCTAATGCCTGAGGAGAATAAGGAAAGAGGACATTGGGAGGAAATCCAAGGAGGAAGTTGCAACAGAAGAGAAAATTGGCATGGAAAAGGGAGGCAACTGGACCTGTTTCTTAGGTGTCTGTAAACAAATGCAAAGAGCCAGAGAACCAGCTGGAAGAATTAATATCACTGGCACAGAAAAGGAACTATGATGTAATTAGAATAACGGACACGTGGTAGGATAGTTTGCATGACTGTAGCACTAACATGGACGGGTATAAATTGTTCAGGAAGGACAGGCCGGGAAGAAGATGGGGAGGAGTAGCACTATATGTAAAAGAGCTTTATTAGTGCTCAGAGCTCCACTAAGAAAGAGGAGACAAGCCTGTTGAAAGTCTCTAGGTTAAGTTTAGAAGAGAGTGCAACAAGGGTGATCCCATAGTGAGTGTCTGCTATAAACCACCAGCCAAGAAGGAGGAGGGGGATGACACATTCTATGGACAACTAGCAGAAGTTTCCAGATCATGGGCCCTGGTTCCTATGGGGGACTTCAATTACCCTGACATCTTCTGGGAGGTCAATATAGCTATTCCAAGACAATCCAGGGAGTTTTTGGAGAGTTCTGAGGTCAACTTTGTGGTACAAATGCTGGAGGAATCAACAAGAGGCCTTGAACCTCTTGAGCTGCTTCTTACAAACTGAGAAGAATTGATCATGAAAGCAGAAGTAAATAGCAACCTGGGCAAAAGTGACCATGAGATGGAAGAGTTCAGGATTCTGATATTAGGAAGAAAGGAAAGGAGAACTCAGACCCTGGACTTCAGAAAAACAGACTTTGGCTACCTCAGGGAACTGATGGGCAGGATCCACTGGGAGGGTAATCTGAAGAGGAAAGGCATCCAGGAGAGCTGGCTGTACTTAAAGAAAGACAACTAAGGGCACAGGAAGATACTATACCTATCTGCAGAAAGAACATCACATATGGAAGTGCCCAGCATGACTTAGCAGAGAACTGTACAGTGAGCTGAAACTCAGCTAAAAGGGAAGCTTCCAAGAAGTGAAAGGTTGGACAGATGACTAGGGAGGCATATAAAGATATTGTTCAGGACTGCAGGGATAAAATCAAAAAGGACAAAGGGCAATTGGAGTAGCAGCTAGCAAGGGATGTGAAGGATAACAGAAAGGGGTTCTACAAGTATGTGAGTAACAAGAAGTGGATCAGGGATGGTGTAGGTCTCTTACTGAATGTGGCTGGTATCCTCATGGAGGTTGATGCAGAAAAGGCTGAAGTACTCAATAATTTTTTAGCTCAATATTCACAGGCAGGGTCAGCTCTCAGGCTGCTACACGGGGTAATACAATGCAGAAAAGGAGAGTGGCCCTCAGTGATGGATAGTCAGGTTAGGGAATACTTAGAGAAGTTGGATGTACCATAGAATCATAGAATCCTAGGGTTAGAAGGGACCTCATAGGTCATCTAGTCCAACCCCCTGCCAGAGGCAGGACCACTCCCACTAAACCATCCCAGTCATGGTTTTGTCCAGCCGGGCCTTAAACACCTCCAAAGATGGAGACTCCACCACTTATCTAGGCAGCTCATTCCAATGCTTCACCACTCGCCTAGTAAAAAAGTTTTTCCTAATATCCAGCCTCGACCTCCCTAACTGTAACTTGAGACCATTGCTCCTCGTTCTGTCCTCCGTTACTTCCGAGAACAGTTGAGCTCCATCTTCCTTGGAGCATCCCTTCAAGTAGTTGAAGGTTGCTATCAAATCCCCTCTCAGTCTTCTCTTCTGCAGACTAAATAAGCCTAATGCTTTCAATCTTTCCTCACAGGGTTTGTGCTCCAGCCCTTTGATCATTTTGGTTGCCCTCCTCTGAACTCTCTCTAGCATGTCCCTGTCCTTTTTGTAGTGGGGAGCCCAAAACTGAACACAGTATTCTAGATGTCGCCTCACCAGTGCAGAATAGAGTGGAAATCCATGCTTATGGGGCCAGATGAACTGCATCTGAGGGTGTTGAGGGAGTTGGCCGATGTCATTACACAGCTGCTAGTCACTATCTTTGAAAACTTGTGGTGAATGGAGGATGTTATGGGTGATTGGAAAAAGGCAACTATACCACCTATCTTAAGAAATGGAAAAAGTAGGACCTGGGGAACCACAGACCAGTTAACCTCATATCAATCCTTGGAAGAATCATGGAGCAGGTCCTCAAAGAATCTGTTCTGAAACACTTGGAGGAAAATAGAGTGATCAGGAACAGTCAGCATGGATTCATCAAGGCCAAATCATGCCTGACCAACCTGATTGCGTTCTATTATGAGATGCCTAGATATGTAGATGTTGGAAGAGTTGTCAATGTGATATACCTCAGCTTTAGCAAAGCTTCTGATACAGCTTCCCACAGCATTCTTTTCAGCAGGCTTAGGAAGTATGGTTTGGATGAATGGAGCATAAGACAGCAAGAAACCTGGTTAATTCATCGGGGTCAGCTGGTAGGGCTCAATGGCTCAATATCTAGCTGGAAACCAGGAACTAGTGGAGGGCCCCAGGTTTTTGTCCTGAAACTAGTTCTGTTCAATATCTTCATTATTGATCTGGATGATAGAATAGATTGTATGCTTAGTAAATTTGTGGATGAGACGAACCTGAGGCGGGGGGGGGGGGGTGGAGGGCAGAGATTCAGGGAGATGTAGACAAATTGGAGCATTGGGCCAAATGAAATCTCATGAGGCTCAACAAGGAAAAAGTGCAAATTCCTGCACTTAGGATGGAAAAAATCCAATCTATTGCTACGGACTGTGGATGGATCCTATGAATAGCAGCCCTGTAGAGAAAGATGTGGGGGCAATGGTGGATGGAACCTGGATATGAGCTAACAGTGTGCTCTTGTTGCCAAAAAGGCCAATGGCATACTGGGCTGCACGAGTAAGTGTGTTACCAGCAGATTGAGGAATGTGATTACTCTCCTCTGTTTGGCGCTGGTGAGGCCACATCTGGAATACTGTTCCCTATTTTAGGGTCCACACCACAGAAAGGATTTGACAAATTAGAAGGAATCCAGCAGAGGGTAAGGAAAATAATTAAGGGGCTGGGGCACAAGATTTAGAATCATAGAATCATAGGGTTAGAAGAGACCTCATGAGGTCATCTACTCCAATGCTCTGCCAAAAAAGCAGGACCACTCTCAATAAATTATCCTCGCCAGGCTTTTGTCTAACTGAGCCTTAAATATCTCCAAAGGTGGAGATTCCTCCACTTCCCTAGATAGCCCATTCCAATGCTTCACCACTCACCTGGTAAGAAAGATTTTCCTAATATCTAACCTCGACCACCCCAGCTGCAACTTGAAACCATTGCTCCTTGTTCTGTCCTCTGTTACTACTGAGAATAGCTGAACTCCGTCCTCCTTGGAGCATCCCTTCTAGTAGTTGAAAGTTGCTATCAAATCCCCCTCAGTTTTCTCTTCTTCAGGCTAAATAAGCCTAGTTCCTTCAGTCTTTCTTCATAGGGCTTGTGCTCCAGCCCTTTGATCAGTTTTGTTGCCCTCCACTGGACTCTTTCTAAATTGTTCACTTCCTTTTTGTAGGGGGGAGCCCAAAACTGGACACAGTATTCCAGATGCGGCCTCACCAGTGCAGAATAGAGGGGAATGATCACATCTCTCAATCTGCTGGCAACACTTCTACTGATACAGCCCAGTATGCCATTGGCCTTCTTGGCAGCAAGAGGACACTGCTGACTCATATCCAGCTTCCCATCCACCATGACTCCCAGGTCCTTTTCTCCAGTGCTGCTACTTAGCTGATTGCTCCCGAGACGGTAGCAGTGCATGGTGTTTTTCCGTCCCAAGCGCAGGACTTTGCAATTGTTCTTCCTGAACCTCATGAGATTTCATTTGGCCTGCTGCTCACATTTATCTAAATCTCCTTGACTCCTGTCCCTGCCCTCCAGTGTGTCTACCATTCCCCCTGGCTTGTTGTCATCCACAAACTTACTGAGCATGCCATCTATCCCATAATCAAGAATGTTGATGAAGATGTTGAATAGAATGGGCCCCAGGACCGACTCCTGGGGCACGCCACTTGTTACTGGTTGCTAATTAGACATGGAGACATTGGTTCCTGCTTGCTGAAACTGTTCATCTAGCTAGTTGTCTATCCGCATTACAGTCCACATATCCAACCAATACTTCCTTAACTTGCCAACAAGAGTTCTGTGGAAAACCATATTAAACCCTTGCTAAAGTTGAGGTATATCACATCAACTTCTCTTCCCGCAACCACAAATCGAGTGGAGAGACTGATGGAACTAGGCTTATTTAGTCTGCAGAAGAGAAGATTAAGAGGGGATTTGATAACAACTTTCAACTACTTGAAGGGGTGCTACAAAGATCTGAGAACTAGGCTGTTCTTGGTGGTAACACGATAGAATAAGGAGCAATACTTTCAAGCTGCAGCTGGGAGAGTGAAGGCTGGATATTAGGTGAAACTTTCTCAATGGGAGAGTGGTGAAGCATTGGAAGAGGTTATGTACACTAATGGTGGAATCTCCCTCTTTGGAAACATTTAAGGCCTGATTAGACAAAAACCCTGGCTGGGATGATTTAGTGGGAGTGGTCCTGCTTTTAGCAGGGGGTTTGACTAGATGACCTCATGAGGTCCCTTCCATCCCTATGATTCTATGATTATAAGGCTCCAGCATAGACATACTCTTAGTGAAGGGGTTTACCTTTTATATTTTTCCAGAAGGAGATTGAATTGTCTCATTCTCCTGGGCCATATATGGGTCTTGACTACAGGTGTGCCTTCAGGTTATTGGTTCTGGAATAACTGACATATTTTTTCTAGAATGTCCACCTTCACATTTCTCCTATTTTCCTATTTACCACCTTGTGGATTTTGTGGTGGGTCTGCAGAAATATTTTCCACCTATTTGTCTGCAAAATATCATCAAAATAACTTATCTGGTACTTTCCCTTAAAGTCTGCAAGGCCCATGCTCACCTCTTACCTAGTTAGCTTTCTTCTGTTGCATACCAGATAGATGCAAACCTTTTTTTAACAAAGTTTGCAGGATCTCATCCTATTGCACTGCTATTACTTGCATACTCTGTTACTACTTTTGCAAAGCAATTACATGGAGGCTTTGTCATTCATGCGTTTCCAGCTTCCAGAAGGAACTAGTACTAAGCTACTTACTTATACTAAGTGAAATACTATAGAACTATAACTTCTAGGTTTTATAAAAGCAAAGATATATCTGTATATAATGGATAGAGAATAATATATGCATGCAAGGTCAATCTGGGTATAGCCAAAGGCTACAATACAAACTTCTCCCTGTCACTCTGGGTCTGTGGCCAGCTCACTGCAAGAAGTAATTTTCCTTCATTTTGTTGTGAATGGGTCACATCCACACTGCTGAATTGAACTTATTAACACTTGTCCTCCACATAATAAAGTGACTCACCCTTCTTTGTATGTTCCTATACAATATACCTAACAAGCCAAAGCTTTGTGCATCTGTTGATGTGAGCTCTAACATGTACAAGCTTATACCTAAAGAAAATTTGCTAGTTTTCAAGGGGCCACGGAACTCCTTATTTTTTTTTCCCCCTGGGCAAAAAAGAGTGAAGTACCAGCCACAACACTCCATTAATGTACAGGTCCCTGCATTTTAAAGGGAGAAGGTGAGCATGTGCATTAACACAGATCTGCCAAATCAGCTCTTTACTCAGTTCTTGCTCCCAGGGCCATTAGCCATGGGACATATCAACACAGTTCTGTACAAACAGGGGCTTTGTGCTTATTGATGCCAGAGATTGCTAGGGCTGTGCACAGCAGAAAGGGGCATAGACTTCTCTAAACCTTCCTGCTCATCTTGAACGGGGTATGTTGAGCAGTTCACTCCACAACAATCAATGAGGTACCTGTGAATTCTCAGATGGAAGTGTTGTCTCTCTAATGCCTGTTCAGGTAGCTGTGTCTCACACCTCTGTCACACCAGCATCTGCAACAAAATCCTTCACCAAGAGTTGGACCAGGGGAACAGCCCTGGGCTGGATGGAAGCATGTTTATAATATAGCAGAGGCCAATCCCAGGGGAGTTCTTAGGATTCGTACTGGAGACACAAGCTAATGACTCTCTTTCCATGTCTGCACTTCTGTGTCCTTTATCATTTTACAGGAGTAAAGATCAATTAAGAGGGTTTTTTTTCCCCCCCAAAGGAGAGGAGAACTGGGTCCTCTGCTGAGTTAGAGAGGAAATAGCTGTTCAGTTTACTTGCATATAGTTAGTCTTTGTATTCAGTTAGGAAGAAAATCAAGGATAATGGCTAGATGTCCAGAGGGTAAGGTACTCTGACACTGTCTGGAATGGGTTGATAGCTAGCAGACAGGCAGCTCTAGAGAAGGATGACTGAGGAGCTACATTAACATCTTTTGGAGACATACAAAGCTGTCAATCATTATTCAGAGATCAGAAATTCTGTCTAGTGCCAATTTTTAGCCTGAATATCATGTTGTCCTAGGTCAAGGAACTTTCAATGTTCTAAGTCTGTGACATCGCCCCAGTTAAACTTTACCTACAAAATTTGTTGTCACAAAAAAAAGAAGAAAAAAAAAAACGACAAAACCCTCATCTCATCAAGATATCAAATTTATTTTGCTGACAACCATTCACTCTGCAAGAGTCCACGACCCAGTATTCAGATTCAGTTTGGGTAAACTGAGTCCTACTGCACTATTATTTATTCTTTTTCTATCATATTGTGCCCTCAAGCTCATATCAGGAACTGAGCTGTGTTGAGTTGGACACATGAATGAACACCTTGTTTCAAAGGAACTTCCTCTTCCTGTTTTGTTCTACACGGTGTAGTGTAGAAGAGCTGTGCACTACTAAATAGTTGCTATGTTTCATCCCAGAATTGTGCGTATCTGTAGTAACCTTGGGGGGAAGGGGTTCACACTCTGGTAAGTGACTCCCAGGAGAGCCAAAAGAAAGAGTACAGGCTCTTGAATTGGTGCAGCAGGCCTGCTTGTTCCTGTTTGGTAGCAGCAGGGTTCGTGGAAGGATCAAGAGGAGGGGAGAGAGAGAGACAGGTCTGAAAGACCCAAGCACAACTTTGCCAAAGATAGGCTCAACGAGGCATGAGTAGAACAGGGAATGTTGAGATAGACACAGTCAGGGTATTTCTTTGTTTTGGTTTACATTTGGATTCCTCTGTGCTCCCAGCCTGGTCCTTTGTGCTGCCAGACACAGCACAGAAGGAATAGCCAATGCTCGACACACTCACCCACAGAGATGATGCCGGGCATCAATCTGGAACAACGACGAGACCCTCGCCCTCCTGCGCATCTGGACAAGGGAGGATATGAGGGCTTGGTTCCGGGCACGGCACCAGAATGTAGATGTCTACAAAGACATCGCCCAGGCCCAGGCACAGGGTGGGTAGGAGTGCACGATGAAGCAGGTGTGATCCAAAGTAAAAGGGCTCCGGTAGAAGTATACCCGGGCCAGGGAGACCAGGCAGCTCCACGGGGCAGCAGCTGCCACCACGTGCCCCCTTCTTTGAGGAGCTTGAAACATTCCTGGGCCAGGAGCCAAGTGGTCTGCCATCTAGGCCCCCTGGACTCTGGTGAGACCCACACCGTGGCCGCATCCCTGGAGTCAGAGGGGGTCCCCTCAGAGGCTGAGGAACCCCTGGATGTGGGTGAGAGCAGCCAACCCAGCAGTGCTCCACCTGCCAGCCCAGAGTTCATCCCGGAGCAGCACACCGGAACCCCAAGGGGCCGCTGAAGGAGGACAAATCCACCCTCCAGGGGACATTGCGCCGGACGTCAAGCGTCACAGTTGGTGAGTGTACCCTTCCCAGGCAGGGAGGCCGAGAAATTCAAGGCATGGGTCCCCAGGGGGGGCACGGCCCTGGGACGGTGAGGCTCGTGCCTGGGGGCAGGGTGCATAGGCTCTCCTGTGGATGCAGGTGGCAGGGAGGCATGTGGAGACAGGGTCCCATGTCCAAGCTGGATGGGGTCCCTCAACACAGGGGTGGCAAGAGGCAGACATGGCAGCATGCAGGGCGGAGAGCCTGCAGCCAACACTGCTGTCACTTGGCCTCGGGAGACTGCCCAGGCCACATGGTGCTGAGGACAGCTCACTACTATGGGCCATGAGGCCACGTGCCTCCTGAGTGCAGTGTACACAGCATACACATTGGGAATCCTGTTGGCTGTCAGGGCAGGGGTGTTTGCAGCTCACCGGCTGCACAGACCAAGGCCTGTAGGCCGACAGTAACAGTTCTCCCTTCTGCCCTGCAGCTCGTGCAGCCACCCACTGGCCTTCTGCTGGGAACCCACCAACAACTGTCAGGCACAGGAGGAGAGCCCGCCAGACTCAGGATGACATCCTGGCCATCCTGCTCCACCTCGGCCAGGAAGCCAAAGAGTTGTCCTGGACCTGGTGCCAGGGGTGTCACTGGTACTGGACACACACCCCAAATCCCAGTGCCGGTACCCTGGGTCTGGAGGCGTCCTCCCCCCCGTCTCTGGCCCAATTGGGCTGGAGATCCGGGGCCCAGCCACCCATGCTACGGCATTCCGATCCCCAGCTGGGGATTAAGCGCTCAGCTATTCGCAGCCATTCCTGGCCCCAGGCCCGGCCCCGGCCCTGTCCCCGGCCGGGGATGTGTGGCCCAGCTGCCTGCAATCACTTCTGTCCCCGTCCCTGGCTGGGGATGTGGGTCCCAGCTGGCTGCGGCAGCACATGGCGGCTTCTGGCCCTGTCCCTGGCCATGGGGTGGGGCCTGGTGCCTGGGGGCGGGGCGGGGCTGGGGGTGCGGCCTGGGCCAGTGCCCCCAGTCCATCCCCAGGGCAGTGACGCCCCTGCCTGGTGCGTGGAGCACGGCAGGCACCAGGACACTGCTGTCCGGCAGTTCCAGCATGCCATTGATGCCAACAACCACATCATGGCAGCCCTGAAGCAGCAGCCAACAGCCTTTGAGTGCCAGACGATGGCCCTCAAGCGCCAAGCGATGGCCATCAACTGCCAGGCAGTGGCCCTCGACCACCAGGCAGTGGCCCTTGAGAACCTCTGTGGTGCCATCCAGCACATTGGAATGCACCTTGCCCCCCAGGAGCCAGAACCAGCTGTAGCAAGAGACCCAGCTGCCCCTTGCTGCCGGCGCCCCTGGACCTGGGTGGCCATGGGGAAGGGCATGGGGCTGTGGGTCATGCCCCAGGGGTGGCTCCCTCCAATATGCCCCCCCAAAGCCCAACCCCACATCCCGCTTCCACTTTAGTGCCCCCAGTTGTGTCCCCACTCGACCCTTCCTGCCGCCCAAGCTGTGCCTTCCCTGACACCTTTATTTGTATTAATAAAACAAGTTCACCCATGTTCACAGTTGTACTTGAGTGTTTTATTGGGTTGGGTTCAGGGTGTGGGTGGGATGGGTGGGGGCTGGCTGTGGCAGAACGTGGGAGCAGGCAGTGTGGTGGGGCTTGTACGGGGATGTGGGTAGCATCAAGTGCCTTCCCACAGTTTGGAAAGCCCAGGGCAGCAAGACCGGTGGTGGTGTCCTGCAGTGCTCCTGGGGTGACGAGGTGTGGCGGCAGGACCATGCTGATGGTGTGGGCAACCTGCAGCAACAGTTCCTCAGTGGTGGACCCCCTGATGCTGAATAGATTGGCAACAGATCTGTGGGACTCGGGAATGGCCATCTAACAGAGAGTGATGACCACGCTCTTGTCCATGGGGATGGCTGCCCTCATCACTGTGTCCCTTTGGCGCAGGACTGGGGTTAGCTCAGCGATGAGGTGGGTGTAGGTCTCTCTGTGAACCTGGAGGTTCCACCTCCAGTGCTCGTTGCTCCAAGTTTGCTGGAAAACCCGCTCCCACCAGTGCTGGGCATTAAGATATCCAGCCCCCTCTGCTTGTGCCCAGGTCTCCCAGCAGCACGCCTTGTTATGTTTGGATCCATGGAAGTTCTTCGCACTCAAGGAGCATCCAGCAGACAGTGACACTGAGAGATGTAAACACACATACACTTTATTCAAGGACTTTGAGAGCAGCCAAAATTGGCTGAACTATCCCACAACACTCTAATTCTGTTGCTATGACAACAAGCTGGAGAGAACACAAAATATACAACATAGTCCTCCCCCTTTAATGAAAATGTCCATTTAACACAGAGATCTCTAAACTGGGGAACCAGGGTAAACTGCCCATTTCCCAGCTAAACCCTGGGGATTGTCCTGATCATTTAATTATACTTGCGCTTGCCAGGAAAGATCATGTGCAGTCTGGGCAGTCTAGAAAACAGGTCCTGTCTGGGAAATGACTGTAGCAGGGACCAGCAGCTCCAGAAGCATAGTTCCAATTTAGAATGGGCTGTCCAGGAATAAAGTTTCAATCTATTGCAGTGGGCACATGTGAAGCCTTGGCTGTGGTGCGACCTTGAACATCTTGTGCTTTGGAGGGTTTCAGCAGATCGAAGGAAGTGTGCAGCTCTCATCAATAGCAACGAGGAACCTGCTTCCTTCAGCAGGGCTCATGAAATCAATGTGAATACACTGCCATGGATTTTCAGTCCAGTCCCATGGGTGTAGGATTCTCTACTGAGATATGTTCCTCACACTTTGACAAGCAGTGAAACAATACAGAAATATCTACTGACAGAGACCAACCTCACCTTACAGAAGGACAGCCTCACCTTATCCACTGAAATTGCAGTTTCCATGGAACTGGCAGCAAAGTGAGGACAATAACTAAGCACTTCCACTGGAGTTTAAGGGGTGTCACAAGCACATACCAACTAGCCAGTGGGGAGCCAGGAATGTTATTTCTGTGGAAAGTTGGATCCCTATGTATCAGAATGCTATAAAGGCCTTGAGTATCAACACTGTTATAAAAAGTGATATAATGAGCATGCCCCCTCACCCCCAAAGTCTAACAAAACAGGGAAACAGGAGAAACTGCTGTCTGGTGGGCCAGAAAGGAAATGCTGAATCCAATAGGGAGGGCTCAGGATGATCAAAGTGACACCCAGTTAGATAAAGTGCCACTCCATATCTTGTCCATGGCAGTTGGTTCACATGGGCATTGGATGACCCCCACTGTTGGAAGGTAAAACTGTACCATGGAACTGGACATAGGAGCAGTAGTTTCACTGTCCTCAGACACTGTGTATATGGAGAAGGTAAAGCATTGTCCTCTGAAGCTGACAAAAAATGTTGTGAAGACGTAGACTGGAGAAGCCATCCCCGTGTTGGACACCACTGATGGTAAAGTGGAGCTCAGCTGACAGACTCCTCGATTGCCACAGTCTGTGGTGGAAAGAAACTACTCTGCCTTACGTAGAAGACCAGGCTTAGGAAGATCTTACTGAATTGTGCATATGAGCATATGATGGTTAAAGAAAAAGCATGTCTGACATTCATATTAAAGAAACACACTACTGTTTCTGCAGCAGTCTTGGGAATTATGGAAGGGACAACTGTGAAACTGAATGTTAAGACTGGAAGTCAAGAAAAAATATCTGAAAGCCAGAAAGGTGCCACATGCCGTCAGGCTAAAAGCTGAGGTGGACATGGGGCTCCTGGTCAAGAATGGTGTCCTAGTACCATTTACCCACAGCCAATGGGAAACTGTAATCATTCCAGTATGAATGAAACATTGGTCCATTCAGATTAGTGATGATTTAAGGTTGCTATTAGGGCAGGGTTCTGTGCAGAGAAATATGCTCTTCCCCACATTTATGCCCTCTTCTCTGGCTTGCTGGGGGACAAAAATTCTGCAAGGTTGATTTGAATTAAGTGTATTTACAAATGCACATTGATGAGAGGTTCCAAGAACTGCTGAATATCCTGACACATAAATGACCATATGAATTTCTTTCACTATGTCTGTTCAGTATGCTGCATGACACAACATGACCCCAATTCTAGCTGGAGCCTCTAAGAGCTAAGAAAAGAAAATCACATGTCTATTTTTCACACTGCCAGAGATGAGGGTGTGAGCACCAGTTAAGGGCTGTTACACATGACACCTCTTGGAGCTGAAAGTTATCCTACACTCTAGATTTCCACTGGAGTGTGCAACTGCCAGGACCCCAGGTCAGTCCCTGGCCCTGGCAGAGTCTGTGCTGAGTTGTCTCAGGGTCCTCTCGCCAATGTTCCCTCTAAGTACTCGTAGACTGTGTGTGCAAACAATTTCTCTGTGTGTGCAAAAACATTTCTTTGTGTGCACCAATATTAGCACTATTGAATTTTTTTGTGTGTACTTTATTTTGTTGTGTGCACAGGTTTCATGAGCTGTGTGCACACGCACACATGCACAGCTTAGAGGGA
The DNA here is from genome assembly GCA_007922195.1 of Podocnemis expansa. Lineage (NCBI taxonomy): Eukaryota > Metazoa > Chordata > Testudines > Podocnemididae > Podocnemis > Podocnemis expansa. Next base: position 347,724 of record ML682126.1, on the reverse strand, counting down.
ACAGTGCCTCTTGCTGGCAGACCTTGGTGCTAATCACCCAGGCACTACCTTGTGGACTGCCGTGTTCCCTCAAACTGGCTTTGTTATTGAAAGTGAAGGCTGAAAAACTCCCAGGTCAAACTGCAGAGCTCAGAGCCCTTCAGCATTCACTTTTGGCATGATTTGAAATCAAGGCCTAAAGAGGGGTGAGGATATTTTATTTACCATTATTCTCTATTGGATGTCTTCTTGTTCAGCGACCTGGTGAGGAGCCTTCCTTCCTGGTCACTCACAGGCCAGTCCAAGAGAGTCTGGCAAGTGCTATTGCAGCCTGACAGCTTGGGGAACCAGTCTTTATTCAACTTGTTCATTCTCATTTGATTGTGTGAACTATGTGTATACTGCTTTTGGGGATTGTGTTCCCTGTGCTAAGAGAAAAGAGGCAGGAGGAGAGGCCTCTGGCTATAAAAAGGAAGATCATTAAACACTATTGGCATCTAACAAATTCTTTCCAGGGCAGAAGAAAGGAGTAACTTTATTTTTCCCCTGCTTGGAAGGAATAAGTCCTCCCGAGCAGAGGGAAGTGCAGCTGTGTTTTAACACACACCTTTTGAAAGTGATTAACCGGATGGGTCATAGACAAAGGAAAAGCTGGGGCATGGGAGACACAAGGAAGGCAGAGGAGACTCTGGTTTCTGGGCTATATATGTAAGACAGCGCAAAACAAATCCAGACATAAGTAAAAACAAAACAACACCTGAACACTATTCAATCTCTCAATGCCCTCACAGTGGCAATCTCTGGGGTATGGTTAGAGACAGGTAGCATCCAGCTACTGCAGCTAATAAATTCCCCTTCACCTGGAGTCATTCTCTCTAAAGAAGCCATAGCTCTGAAACCAGAGTCCCTCATCTAACTATGTGCCTCTCTCCTGACCCTCATTTCTTCATCTCACAGCAAAGGCTCTAATGCTCTTTGACCATACAGTAACTGATTGTTGAGAGAGAGTCCCTCACCAGTTCACTATGCATTCATACACCCATCCATCCAAGATCTCAGTGTCAGAGACACACAGCAAGAGAAAAATTTAGGTCTCTTAATTTATGAAAAACTGGAGCAACCTGCCCCGGATCTCTGTTGTCCTCACCCCATAGATGATGGGATTTAGCATGGGTGGCACTAGGAGGTAAATGTTGGCGGTGATGATGTGGAACTGCAGGGGCACATTGTGGCCAAACCGGTGTATAAGGGAGGAGAAGATAGTTGGGATGTAAAAGGATAAGATGACACAGAGATGGGAACTGCAGGTACCAAAAGTCTTGAGACGGGCCTCCTTTGTGGGGAGACTGAAGATGGCCCTGAGGATCTGTATGTAAGAAAAGGTGATAAAACTCACGTCCGGGACATTCACTAAAAGTAATACCGAGAGACCATAATAGCTGCTGATTCGGATGTCAGAGCAGGCCAATTTCACCACAGCTAAGTGATCACAGTACGTGTGGTTGATGATATTAGCTCTGCAGTAGGGCCACCTCCTTGCCAGGATGGGAAAAGGCAGAATGAGGAGGCCAGCCCGCAACAGCACAGTGAGGCCAATCTTGATCACAACAGTGTTTGTCAGGATGGTTGAATGTCTCAGAGGCTCACAGATAGCTATATAACGATCAAATGCTAGAGCCACAAGGATACCAGACTCCATCACAGTGAAGCAGGAAATGAAGAAGAGCTGAGTAAGGCAGGCACTGAAATGTATCTCCCTGGAATTGAACCAGAAGATGCTCAGCATTTTGGGCAGGATAGCTGTAGACAGGACCAGGTCAACAACAGCCAGCATACAAAGGAAACAGTACATGGGCACATGGAGGCTTGTTTCCATTCTTACGATCACAAGGATGGCGAAGTTCCCCAAGATGGCTATGGTGTACATAGCACAGAAGGGGATGGAGATCCAGACATGTGCTGCCTCCAGCCCAGGAATGCCCAGCAGGATGAAGGAGGAGGGGTTGGTGAAGTGGGTTGTGTTGGAATCTGACATGGTGCAGGAGAGAAGCTGTCCAAGTCTGAAGCAGAACAGTGTCTTCTGCATATAATGAAGGTTCCCTGAAGCTCGTTTGTGTGGTCAGGAAGTAGGGTGATGGTCGCCGTTCAAATGCCTGGATGGGGAGACTGTTAAACAGAGGTGCTACATGAATAAGGGCATCTATTCTCAGCAGGAAGAATGTAACCTTTTTATTTTTATTTACAGTAAATGTAGTGATGCTTTCATACCACATCTGTGGGTTAAGCTCTGTTGGCCACAGTCTCAAATTCAGAACTATTAGGAACATCACAGACTATGCAATTCCTAGACCTATCTGTGCACCAGTGTATGTACTGACAGACTTCTCCCAGGTGCTTGTGTTAATCTATTTTCAGTGAACGGTGAAGTGTACTATGGCACCTTACAGACTAACAAAAGCTTCATTCGGGGGCATAAGCTTTCACAGGGTGGAACCCACCTCAATACATGCAGATAATGCTAGAAGCGCATGCTTTTCACATGAATTGAACATCATTCGATGGATGATTCCTGCCTGAATTAACTGATAGGAGGCTGGATTTTCCAAATCTTGGCCCTGTCTTTTTATACTATTGTTTGTGACTGTGAATATATTTTGTGCATATCCATGCAAATGTCAGTTCTCTTTTTCCTTATTGGTCTGGTGCCCCCCTAAACCTGAGGAACCCCATTTCCTAGAGGTTCTGACTAGTTCCTTTTATTCTCATTAGCTTTCCACATAATCTCTACCCTGTTGTGAAGGCACATGTTAGACAGAAATGCACTTCCACATAATTCTCGGCAGTTAATATATCTCCTGATGATTGTTTCCCCCCCCCCCACCCACACACACACGCTTTCACCCCTTGTTACATCTTTCCCCAATAATCCTGTGACATCAGGCATTCTTGGGAGAGTTTCTGATATCATGTTTTCTTATCTTCAATGACCAAAATCTCTAAGCTAACATCTTCCAGGCATCTGCCTCTAGGTTTCCAATTTCAGCAGTCCTTACTTCAGCAGTCCATACATAATGATGCCTTCTAATCACTGACAAGCCTTATACTGCTATAACCTGAACATTGCACTCTATTTAATGCTCAGTGACTATATCTGATGTGACATGTTTGTTAACCAGAGTACTGCATGAGAAATGAGTGAGAGAAGGAAACAGTTGTCTAGATGCTGATTAGTTGCTCATCACTCCAAGGAACTTTTATATATATATAAAAATAATAAAAAAAAATTCCCCTCTCACCCCGATGGGTGGTATGTGTCTTCCTCAACCTCGGGTCCTCTACCAGAGGCCTGGGAGTTTGAGGGTTCTGCGCAGTATCTTAGCTGTTCCTAGCACTGCACTCTTCTGGACAGAGAGCTCTGATGTTGTTCCTGGGATCTGTTGGAGCCACTCTCCCAGCTTAGGAGTCACAGCCCCGAGTGCTCCTACCACCACCGGGACCACTTTGGCCTTCACTTTCCACATCCTTTCTAGTTCCTCTTTCAGGCCCTGGTACTTCTCCAGCTTCTCATACTCCTTCTTCCTGACGTTGCTGTTACTTGGCACTGCTACATCTATCACCACCGCTGTCCTCTGGTCCTTGTCTATTACCACGATGTCTGGTTGGTTGGCCAGTACCTGCCTGTCTGTCTGGATCTGGAAGTCCCACAGAATCTTAGCCCTGTTATTCTCCACGACCTTCTGTGGGATCTCCCATCTGGTCTTGGGAGGGTCTAGCCCATACACTGTGCAGATGTTCCTGTACACAATGCCAGCTACTTGGTTGTGCCGTTCAGTGTATGCTGCTCCTGCCTGCATCTTACATCCTGCCACTATGTGTTGGACTGTCTCTGAGGCCTCTCTGCACAGTCTGCACCTTGGGTCCTGTCTAGTGTGGTAGACCCCTACTTCAATGGATCTGGTGCTCAGTGCCTGTTCTTGTGCTGCTGTGATCAGTGCCTCAGTGCTGTCTTTTAGTCCAGCCTTTTCCAGCCACTGGTAGGATTTCCCAATGTCAGCCACCTCAGCTATCTCTCGATGGTACATCCCATGCAGGGTCTTGTCTTGCCATGGCACTTCTTCTACTTGATCTTCCTCCCATGTCTGCTGCTGCTGCCTCAGGCATTCTCTCAGCAGCTCATCTTTGGGTGCCATCTTACTGATGTACTCCTGGATGCTCTGGGTTTCGTCCAGGACAGTGGCTTTGACACTCACCAAACCCCACCCGCCTTCTTTCTGGCTGGTGTACAGCCTGTGGGTGTTGGATTTGGGGTGGAAACTTCCATACATTATGAGGAGCTTCCAGGTCTTCACATCAGCAGCCTCCATGTCCTCCTGTGGCCAGTTCACTATACCGGCAGGGTATCTGATGACTGGCAGGGCGTACCTGTTGATGGCATGGATCTTGTTCTTCCCATTGAGCTGGCTCTTCAGGACCTGTCTTATCCTTTGGTGGTACTTGGATGTTGCTGTCTTCCTTGCCTCCTCATCGTGGTTCCCTTGGGACTGTGGGATACCAAGGTACTTGTAGCTGGTCTGTATGTCTGCTATGTGGCCTGCTGGTACTTCCACCCCATCAGTCTTGACTACCTTCCCTCTCTTTACTACCATCCGGCCACACTTCTCCAGTCCGAATGACATCCCAATATCCTCACTGTAGATCCGTGTCAGGTGGATTAGCGAGTCGATGTCTCGTTCATTCTTAGCATACAGCTTGATGTCATCCATGTAGAGGAGGTGGCTAAAGGTAGTTCCACTCTTGAACTTGTATCCATATCCAGTCCTTGGGTCACTTATTCCTACATGCTGTGGAGTGTGAAACATGAACAGACTCCAGAAGGAAACAACAGTGCTGGTACCAGTTACCCATCAGTATTCCTCACTGTAATGAAACAACCTAGAGAGGCCATAGAATAATAGAAACAGAGAGGGACCATCAGAGATGATTGACTCCAGAGACCTGCACTCATGATGGAGATTCCACACTCTGTCTAGGCAACTTATTCCAGTGGTTCATCACCCTGAGAGCTAGGACTTTTTTTTTTCTAATGTCCAAACTAAAGATCCCCTATTGTAATTTAAGATGACAGCCTCTTATACTATCATCAGGGGTTAAAGAGAATAATTTGTCTCTCTCCTCCTTGTAACAACCTTTTTGGAACTTGTAAATTGTAATCCTGCCCCCCTCAGTCTCCTCTTTTCCAGACTAAACAAACCCAGTTTTCTCAAACTTCCCTCATAAGTCAAGTGTCTCAGACCTCTAATCCTTCTTACTGCTCTTCTCTCAACTTATTCCAATTTGTCCACATCTTTCCTGAAATAAGGTGCCAAGAACTGTAGAGAATACTCCAGTTCAGGCCTAAGCATCACATTGTGGAGCAGAAGAAACACTTCTCATGTCTTATGTACAATACTACTGTTAATACATGCCAGAGCAGTATTTGCTTTTTTTGCAACCTTGTTGCACTGTTGACTCATATTTAGCTGGTGGTCAACTAGGACATGCAGATCCTTTTCTCCAGTACTCACTCCTAGGCAGTCATTGCCTATATTGTTTGTGTTCAAATGATGGTTCTTTCCTAAGCACAGTACTTGGTATTTGTCTTTATTGTATTTCCATGCTGGAGGGAGTTCCTTATGTCCTCTCAAACTATATTCCCCCTAAGCTGTGCAGGTGTGTGCACACACACAAGTTGTGAAACCCGCGCACGCAACAAAGTAAAGCATGCACAGCAAACTTCAGCAGTGCTAATATTTTTATGCTACTTTAAGAAAGCGGTTTCAAGTAGTATGTTTCAAATAAGGTTTTCTAATTGATAAAATCATTAATATCACCATATCAAAATAAGATTTAGAAATTATTTGCATCATATACACTTTCTTTGTTGCACTCACACTGAAATAAGTGCACATAAATTTGAACACTGATTCTAAAAAATTGCACAAATTTCTTTTTGCCTACACAGGCTATGAAAAGTAAGAGGGAAGCTGATGAAAAGCAAGAGGGAACTTTGCTCTTAAAGCTGCTCAAAAACTGAGTGTGGAAAAAAAAAATGTTTACCAAAATATCCCAAGTAGAATACATGAAAGGAAAATGACCAGGGACTTTTTAAAAGCAAGGCATCAAATGGTCTGTTTTTGTGTAATAGTGACCAAAGTGAACAATGATTGGGAGCAAAAAAAAGAATGGAGACTAGCCAGCCTTGCTGATGGACTCCTGTTGGTCCACAAGTCATGAGAATGAATACTGCAGGTGGAAAAGTGATTTCAGAGACAGGTTGTTAGAATGGGGGGATTGCCATGGGAGACAGACTGAAGCATCTGGTCCTGCTTATTTTGAGAAGAGACATATAAGGGATCTTTTTACAGACAAAACAATACAGGAAAAAAATGGGGAAAAGGGTAAATGGAAGCAAACAGTGCAACCAAGAAGTTATGAAAACGTTTTGAACATTTTTGAAGCATTAAAAAGTTTCCTCCCTCTGGTACCTGATCTGTATTCTTAATATAATTAGCAATCTCTTTCTTGTTATACTTAGTCCTGCTGTGCATGGAGGTTTCAATCAGATCTTTTCAAATATTTCTCTCTTCAAATATTTTTCTTCTGTGTTTGGAGAAAAAAAAAAGCAGTATACAATACTTACAGCACATGAGGTTATGAAATGATCCAGTCCTTTAATAATCAAGGAGGATGTTAAACAGCATTTTCTAGGAAATGAAACTTTTAAAATGAATGGGCCTGGAGAACTTGCACCAGTCAGTGAAAGAGGTGGCTAAGAAGAAAATTCTCCTGCCCACTTACACACATTTTAATTGAACTATTTGGGAAATTCCAGAATCCTGGAAGACAGCTAACAGATTGCCTGAAATCTGAAATGGCAAATGGGATGACACAGGCTACTATTTGTCTGATATCAATCCTCAGCAAAATGGAGGAAAATTGGGTATGGAATTAAAACAAAATAAAAATAAACATAGGAATATAATGAATGCCAGTCACTGGGTTTATGGAACAAAGGTCTTGTCAAATAAACCAGATTTCATATTTAACAGAAATAGAAGTTTTGTGAATCAAGAGAACCACACATATGTGACAGTCTTCAGTTTATGTGAGGCATGCAAAATAGTAGGGCAAAAACTTCAGATACAAATTAACACTATATACCAAGGGTGGCCAAACTTTTGGAACTCAAGAGCCACACAAGTTGATTATTAAACCTTCAAAAGCCACATTGAGGCATATAGCCATATACTTTTACATACTAAATTGATTTGCTGACATTTTTCTGTGAGCCAGACTTTTTCATTCAAGAGCCACATGCGGTTCCTGAGCCGCAGTTTGGCCAAGCCTGCTAGACACCAACAATAAAGCACACACTAAATGGACTAAAACTGGCTAACAAACTCATGGCAGAAAACATGTAATTTGAACGTTGTCAGTCAAAGGGGTTGTATTTAGTACTGTTGTAGTTCTAAGCCCAATGTTATTCAAAATTTTCATCAGTGATCTGGAAATAGACGGAAAATCAAGGCAAAACTTGTGGAGGACACAAAGCTTGCCAGAGTTGTTAAGGTCCTAAGGACAGGGCAGGTGTACAGATACATCTGGGTTATTTGGTAAGTGGAAATATTACAATGAAATGTTTTAATACAGCCACAGATAGCATCTGAGAGGGGACTATGCAGGCCAAATCTACAGACAGGGCACTGTATAATGGAAACCTGTGGCCCTGAAAAGTATTTAGAGGTCACAATGGTCTCCTTGTGAGATTTTTGTGGTAAAAAAGTTAATGTGATGTCTCAAAATTAATTGGGAATGGTGAGTGGATGTTTTGGGAAAGGGTTCATTTCTGTACGTGGTGTTGATGAAACTGACACTGGAATATTGTATCCAATTCCAGTGTCCAAATTTGAAAAAAGATGTTGAAAAATTGCAGAGAGTAGCCACAAAAATTATTCTACCGCTGGAGAAAATACCTTAAAGATAAAGACTTAATGAGATTGATCTATTTTTCTTACTAAAAGTACAATTAAGAAGACATACACTTGTATAATTACTTTTGTGGGGAAAAAAAAAAAACATGGGTATAAGAGGCTCCTTAATGAAGTGGAGAATGACAGAACAGCACCCTTTGACTAGAGGCTGAAGTCATACTAATTCCAATTGATAATAAAAACCAAAAGTTTAACACTGAGGATGATTCATTTTTGGAAAAAAACTGTGAAGAGAATTGGTGGAGTCCCTAACTTTTCAGGTCATTCCCTAAAGACTGTCTACTCTTCTGTATGGTATGTTTGAAGTCTTGTCTATATTTGAAACACTACAGTGGCTCTGCTGTAGCACTTCACTGCAGACACTACCTATGCCAATGGGAGGGGTTCCCTCATCAAATTAGCTGATCCATGTCCTGAGAGGTGGTAGAATTGAAGAACTCTTCCATCAATCTCATGATGTCTAAGAGCTGTCTACTGGAGGTTCACTTTGTATAAGTATGTTGCTTGTGGCTTGGATTTATTTCATGTTGTTTTTTTTTTAAAGTAAATGATATTTAGGGTTGTTTTAAAATGGCCTAACATTCAAAGCATGGCAGGGGATAATGCCATTTTAGTGGGCACTGGGTAGGACTCAGTTAAACAATTTTCATTACCAATGTGTAGAAAGGGTGTGAGGAGACTGCTAAGCATGTAGGGATGAAAGAATTAGGTTCTTGAAAGATGGCATGAAAGTATATTACCAGAGGCTGAAGAAACTTAATATGTTTAATTCAGAAAAGTCAAGATATAGTAGGGAAATGAAAACAAAAACAAGGAGTCGTGTGGCACTTTTAAGAATAACAGATTTATTTTTCGCGTGAGCTTTTGTGGGAGAAAATCCCACTTCGTCAGATGCTTCGAAGATGGGTGAACTTACAGAATGGAATGAAAATTAATGCAAGGGGGTGTAAAACATAGGACTGAAGTCAAATTACCTTTTGTAATGGGAAAAAGAACCCATAGTCTCGATTAAGTCCTGCTTTCACTGAATTTAGCTTGCATATTAATTCGAGTTCAGCTGTTTCTCTTTGAAGTCTTGACATCCCACACAAGGCTAGATTACAAGCTATTAGAAGAACCATCTCAAATGATACCACAGCACAGCTTGTGACTGAACTTTGTGACTTTGTGCTCACCCACAACCACTTCAGATTTGAGGATAATTTATACCTCCAAATCAGTGGCACTGCTATGGGCACCCACATGGCCCCACAATATGCCAACATCTTTATGGGCAACTTAGAACAATGTTTCCTCAAGTCTCATCCCAAAACACCTCTTCTTTACCTATGCTACATTGGTGACATCTTCATCATCTGGACACATGACAGAGATGCTCTTGAAGATTTTCACAGAGATTTCAACAATTTCCACTCCACCATCAAATTAAGCCTGGAACACTCCATGCAGGAGATCCACTTTCTCGACACCACAGTACAAATCAGGGATAGACACATCACCACCACCCTGTACCGCAAACCTAGTGATTGGTATAGTTACCTACATCCCTTGAGCTTCCATCCTAAACACACCACATGATCCATTGTCTACAGCCAAGCCCTAAGACATAACCACATCTGCTCTGATCCCTCAGACAGAGACAGACATCTTGAGGATCTCTATCAAGCATTCTTGAAACTACAGTACCCACCTGGGGAAGTAAGAAAACAAATTGACAGAGCTAGACGGGTTCCCCAAAGTCATCTACTACAGGAGAGGCCCAAGAAAGAAAACAGAATACCACTAGTCACCACATACAACCCTCAAGTCAGACCTCCGCAAGAGATCATTAAGGACCTACAGCCTATTCTAAAAGATGATCCCTCTCTCTTTCAAGCCTTGGGAGACAGACCTCTCCTTGCCTACAGACAGCTGCCCAATCTTAAACAGATACTCACCAGCAACTACAGACCTAACAACAGAAACATTGAAGCAGGCACACACCCCTGCAACAAACCAAGCTGCCATGTCTGCCCACATATCTGCACAATAGATACCATCATAGGTCCTAATTAAGCCTGCTACTCCATCAAAGGCTCATTTAGTAATGTGATCTATGTCATGATGTGTCAGAAATACACCAACACCTTATACACTGGACAAACAGGACAATTGTTGTGCAAAAGAATAAATGAACACAGAGCTGATATCAGAAATCACAAAACAAAGAAAACAGTTGCTGAGCACTTCCATCTTTCTAATCACTCGATAAATTATTTGTTAACAACCGTTGTCAGAGATGTGGCTGGGACATCAAGATTTCAAAGAAAAACAGCTGAACTCGAATTAATATGAAAATTAAATTCTGGGAAAGCAGGGTTGAATTGAGACTATGTTATCTTTTCCCATTATAAAAGATAATTTGACTTCAGGCTTCCCATGGTTTGAACCTATCAACTGATCTGATATGCTGTTACTGTATGACCTGATCCTACGTTTTACACTCCCTTGCATTTATTTTCATTCCATTATGTAAGTTCGCTCATCTTCGAAACATCTGACGAAGTGGGATTTTCTCCCACGAAAGCTCATGTAAGAAATAAATCTGTTAGTCTTAAAGTGCCACATGACTCCTTGTTTGTTTTTATTTTTTATGCTGGACTAGACTAAGACGGCTATCCGTTTGGAAATTGACATGAAAATAAGTTTGAGAAAAACTGTTCTCTCTCTGTATAGGAGGTGGACAAGAGGCAATGGATTCAAATTACAGAATAGGAAATTTAGATGAAACCTCAGGAAGAAATTTCTACCTGTAAAAACAGCAGGAGGATAAAATAGACTGTCTATATAGGTTCTGGAAGGTCCTTCAAGAGAAGATCACAAAAGGAATTGGACAGTCACTCATCTTGCATGTTTTAGATAGAGCAAATATTGAATCACGGTAGTTGTCTAGATTACAACACCCTTGTATTTCTTTCTATCCCTGTGGTTCTTAAACTTTATGATGTAACTGGTTGAAATGTGATGGGCTGAGCTATACAGCTGGTTAGAATAAATGACTTAAAGGTCCCTTCTGGAATTAAATTCTATGAATTGATCATGCCAGAAAGTAGAACAGGCACTTACATTTACTCATTCTTATAAAACACAAACAGGGGACTATTCAATGAAATTGAAAATCTAATTTTAAAAAAAAAATGTGCATAATACATATTTGGCCTGTGGAACTAATTGCCACAGATATTATAGGACCAAAGAATTTAGATGAATGGGATTCTTACCTACTATGGACATTGCAAGTGCTGCTGCTGCCACCCCTGCTAGTGAAGGTTGTTTGACAATGTCATTTATAATAATTTATTGTCTGGTACTTACAGGTTTGCTATACTTGAATCTTTTAGCCTGAAGTTTCCTGTGCCAGTTGTCTGCCTCCTTTGATCACAACCTTGAAAGTTACCATTTCAGCAAAAAAGTGTCAGAAACAGTTTTCAGCAGGAAACTTCAGAGGTCAGATACATATGCAACCTTGACACTCTCAGACTGGGCCTGCATCCAGCTCACTGCAAGAAATAAATTTCCATCTTTCTGATGTGAATGGGTCCCATCCACACTGCTAAATTGGCCTGATTAACACTTTTCCCCCATATGATAAAGTAACTCACCCTTCTTTGTATATGTCTATATGGTATACCTAAGAAACCAAAGCTTTGTGCATCTAATGAAGTGGGTTCTAACCCATAAAACTTATACCTAAAGAAAATTCCCTAGTCTTAAAGTGCCACGGGGCTCCTCATTTGACTGGGCAATAAAGAGTGAGGTACCAGCCCCATCACTGCACTAAGGGACAGACCTCAACAGTGTAAAGGGAGGAGGTGAGCATGTGCATTAGCACAGAGCTGTCGGATGAATTCGTACTCAGTTCCTGCTCCCAGAACCATTAGCTGCAGGCCACAGCAACCTAGACAATTTCAAACAGGGGCTTTGTGCCTATTGATGCCAGAAATTGCTAAGGGCTATGCAGAGGGAAAAGGGCCATAGACTTCTCTAACCTGCCCCTGCTCACCTTGAACTTGGTATGTTGAACAGTGTGCTCCACTGCCACGGATGAGGTACCTGTTAATTCTGAGATGTAAGTGTCTTCCCACTGACGCCCCTTCAGGTAGTTGTGTCGCACACCTCTGTCAAACCAATGTCTGCAACAACTTCCCATGCTGATAACCGATACAGAGGAACTGTCCTGGGCAAGATGGAAACATGTCTATAATATAGCCGTGGTCATTCCCAGTGGGACTCCTAGGCTTCAGACAGAAGACACTATGTAATGTCTCTCTTTCCATGTCTGCACTTCTGTGTTCTTTATCATTTCAGAGGAGTAAACATTAATTAAGAGTTCTTCCCAAAGGGAGAAAACTCCTGGGCTCTCTACTGAGTCAGAGGGGAATTGGCTGCTCAGTGTACTTTTGTATATTTAAACTTTATAGTCAATTAGTAAGGAAACCAATGATAATAAGTAGATCCCCAGAGGGTCCAATAGTCTGGCATTGCCTGGGATGTGTGGATAGCTAGGAGACAGGCAGATCTAGAGAAAGATGACTGACGAGATACAGGAACACCTTCTGCAATCATACAGGGATGTTGCTAAGTATTCAGAGATCAGCAATTCTGTCTAGTGCCAGTTTATTAGTCTGAATGTCATGTTGTACTAGCAGTCCAAAACCCAATGGTCAAATTTCAGGCCTCCACTCACTGGATCATATGCAATACAGTTGCCATTTAGTGGCTGATCCCTTTTTTTACCCCACCAGCCTGGCTCAGGGCAAGGAATTTGCAGATCAAACCAATTCCTTGTGTTACCATCGGGGTTGTCTAGCTATTGTGTGCACTTTCCTGTCTCATACACTGCCCGAACTGCCTGGCCAGCATAATAAACAAGGAGCCCTGTAGGACGTTTTGGGTATGTACACACACAGTTTTTGAATTGAACTAATGCTGGGTTATTTCAATTTAAAAAAAAAAATGTAGGTCCACACAACATTTTCTTGAATTGAAATGATGACCTCCATCGTTCTGAAACAAGGAAAGTTAGAGTGATTCAAAAAAGCCTCATTTTAAATCATGCTGAGGCTTAGATGGAAACTATTTTATTGAAATAATGATATGGGCGTGTTATTTCGATTTAACAGTTGTATTGATTTAACAGTTTTGTCCTTCTTCCCAGGGTGCCTTTCTCTATTCAAATATTGGGTGGGGCCATGACTCTTCTAGGAGGCCATCTTGCCAGACCTCCTATGGTGTCCATCTCCTAAATTGAACTAGCAAGTCCTGTCCTGGACATGCTTAATCGATTTGACTTTCTACTGTGGACCTGTTAAATCAATTTAGCTTAAATAAATTTAATTATTTTTGTGTTGATTTTATTAAATCAATTTGAGTTAAATCGATTTAACTGTCTGTGTGTGGACACAGCCTTAAAGACTACAAAAATCATTTATAGCTTGAGCTTTTTGGGAGAAAAATCTCCCACAACAGTTTATGCACTAAATACATTTATTTTTTCCTGAAATAGACTAATGTGGAAATTCCTTTGGATCTGAATCCTTGCTGATGCTCAATTTCACTAGCCACCAGCCTAAATGACCCGTCAATCCATCTGATCTGGAACATTGGCTCTTTCTGTCCAAAGGTCCTGACACCTGATTTCACCTGAGCCCATGCCTGGCCTTTGATGCTGGGAGATGCCAACCCAACACCCCTTCAGAAGTAACAAAGTGCAATTTCAAATTATAAACTCTGCTTTAATTTCAAGTAGTACTTATTTTGCAATTATTTGGAATTAAGACATTCCAAGTAGAAGAATGGCTTATTTCAAAATAACGGTTAGGGATTCCCCCAGTTGGCTCCTTTCCCCTCCGAGGGAGGGATTCCCCAGGGTCCTGGTTTCCCCACTGGGGGAAGGGATTCCCCTCTGGGGCTCATTTCCCCACTGGGGACATGGAAACCCTGGTAGGCTTATTTCCCTGCTGGGGGCAGTGACCTCGTGGTGGGACTGCGTTCCCTGCCAGCTGGCCAGGGAGCTCTACAGGACTTGTTTTTCTGAGGGGGGCAGGGGAACCGTGGCGGGGCTGCTTCTCCCCCCCACCTCTGCAAGGAATGATGATCTTTCCTCCCACACCCCTCTGTTCAGGCTGGGGGGGACTAGGAATTGGCTAGAAGACAGATCTTGCTCCCAGCTGCTTGCGGCTCCCCAAACGCTGCTCAGATCATGGTCACTTTCAGGCTGTGAAATTGACCAAGGCCTGATATGCTGGCAGGGAGCGGCAAGCAGCTCAGAGCCTGGTCTGGCTCCTAGCACATTTCTGGCCCCACCAGCCTGAACAGAGGGGCTGGGGGTGCAGTTCAGCATGCCTTTGGGGGCAGGGAGGAAGCAGCCCTGCGAGAGTCCCCAGTGGGGAAACAAGCCCCCCCCGGGGGAATCCCTCCCCCAGTGGGGAAACCAGGCTGCTGTGGGAATCCAGCACTGGGGCAGGGGGGAACAAGCCTGCTGGGGGATGCAATTTGAGTTAGAGTCCAATGTAAACTCTCTAACTCTAAATAATAGTGCCTACCTTATTTTGAATTAGTGAGTCTTATGAAGACTCACTAATTCAAAATTATTATTTTGAATTAAAATGAAAATAGTTATTTCAAAATTTCTATTTTGAAATAACTATGACAGTATAGACATAGCCATAGATCATAACCCAGGGTGCACAAATGTGCATCCTCTGACAGTCCACTGGGATATGCTATGCAAGATCTTCTATGAATGCTCATAACATTATTTTTATTATCATTATGATACCATGTTTCTTGCAGCATCATATATGTGTATAGATGTAAAATACATCCCCATATATTTCCCATGCCTGGGGCAGGGAAAAGGAAAAAAAAAACAGTCTCTCAGCAAGTAAGCTGAAAAGTTGTAGGATAAAGACAAGGCAAATTCAGCTTCCTCTTGGGGAGCGAAAAATCGTGCTACAAGGGAACCACTGTCCCAAGAAGGGGAAGTGTTTGAAGACGGGAAATCATCACACTTTGAACTCCTAGGGTCTTTTTTCCCAGAGAGACTTTATCTTGAAAGATCTCCATTCATTGGCAAGGAATGTACCCTGTGCAGGGAAGGGAAGAGACTGGCTGAAAAACAACGTCAGCCAGCAACGTGAAGAAGATTGTAAAGGAGTGTAATAGGAAACTTCAGGTTAGAGTGCATGTTTCTTTTTGTATGGTAGTGGTAAACTCCTGACAGATTAATTAACTGATTGTTCACTGATTTGCTATTTTCTCACGTAGCATGAGGTTTTAATCACTAAGGCTGTGTTCACACGCACAGGGTTATTTCGAAACAAGTTGTGTCGAAACAACACCTTATTTCGAAATATCTTATTTCGAATTAACAAAATGTTAATTCGAAATAAGAAAAAAAGCGGGAAACGAAATAGCAGGTTCACTGTGTGAACGTGCTATTTCGTTACCCCTGGGGGTGAGCCGCTGCTGGCTCACCCTGCAGCCCCAGAAAGGGGGCTGCAGGCACCAGCAGGGGGTGAGCCGCTGCGGGGTGGCTCAGCCCCCCCCGCCAGAGCTGCCCCCAGACCCCGTGTGAACATGTTGTTTCGGAGCAAAGTGTTCCGAAACAACAGTGGATCCTCAGCACCCTGGCCAGGGAAACCTCAGGACCTTGGCCAGGGTGCTGAGGGCTGTCTCTCAGCCCCAGAAAGGGGGCTGCAGCCCCCAGCGGGGGGGGTGAGCTGCTGCAGGGCGGCTCAGCCCCCCGCCAGAGCTGCCCCTGAACACTGCCGGGGGCTGATCCCGCAGCCCAGGCTGCTCCCCGGACCCCACCGGCGGGTCGGGGGCGCGGGGCTGAGCGGGGTCCGGGGACCAGCCCGGGCTGCCGGCTCAGCCCCGCGCCCCCAACCCACTGGCGGGGTCTGGGGGCAGCTCTGGCAGGGGGGCTGAGCCACCCCGCAGCAGCTCACCCCCTGCTGGTGCCTGCAGCCCCCTTTCTGGGGCTGCAGGGTGAGCCAGCAGCAGCTCACCCCCAGGGGTAACGAAATAGCATGTTCACACTGTGAACTTGCTATTTCGTTTCCCGCTTTTTTTCTTATTTCGAATTAACATTTTGTTAATTCGAAATAAGATATTTCAAAATAAGGTGTTGTTTCGAAACAAGTTGTTTTGACACAACTTGTTTCGAAATAACCCTGTGTGTGTGAACACAGCCTATGAGCCTGCACTGATCTGGGAAAGTTTCTGATCCATGAAGGAAGGAAATTCTCCATGTGAAATCTGGAGGTGTTTACTGGGGGACTGTTTCCAGAGTGGTTATGTCACAGGATGCACATCGGTGCACCACTGGATTATGATCCATATGATTTTTCTGTTCACTTGTGCACTGTGATTGTATGATTTGTAATTGTTGAATGTATGCCAGTTTGTCCATGCAAGATTTCTTTATGGATGCTCATAACCTTTTCTACATGACAAGTATGGTATCATGTTCTTGCAGTAACATTCATGTGTGAACAAATGAGGCATGTTAAATATCAGAGACCTTCAGGACTGTCTGTAGCACAGGGGTCTCAAACTCAAATCACCTCGAGGGCCGCATGAGGACTTGGATATTGGCCTGAGGGCCACACCACTGACACCTTTTAATAAAATGATGCGGGAGTACAGTAAAAAATGAAAAGTAATATAGTCTGCTAATAACAGTCAATTTATTAACTTTTTTTAAACTGTAATGTGAAGTCTGTACTAATTTTGACAGTCTTTCCAAAGCCAAAACATGTTTCCTTTTAGAAGTGCTTCCATTCAAGATGGCAAACTCATCAAAAAGACAAAAAGTAAACAAACAGACTTAAAAAATTTACATTATAAATCACTGGTTCCCAATCTTTTTTGGTTTGAGGGCAAAAAATATACTTTTTCAAACCCTGAAGGACCACTGGTTAATTTAATTTAAATTAAAATGAATTTAATTTATTGAATTCAAATTGATGTTAAGTGAAGTAAATTAATTGCAGTTTGATTTATTAAAATTGAATTCAATTTTATTGAAATTAAATTTTTATAAAGGTTTTAGTTATTTTTTTAAATAAAATTATATTGTTTTAGAAGATCGTTGTTTTTTTTTTGCTTGTTTTAAAAAGAGGGGGCTGCATGTATCCCCAAGCCAGGAGGGGAGGAGAGCAGCCACATACCAGGACAGGCTGCAAACAGGTTGGTCAGAGCCCTCCACAGGACTGTAAATAAGCAGCCCCCTGCCTGGCCCTGGGGGCAGCGCTGTAACCGGTGGTGGGGGAAACACCCTCCCCACCACCTGCTCAAATTTGGCCACACTGGGGTAGGCAGAGGGGGAAACACCCCTCACCCGCCTGCTCACTTGAATTTGGCTGAGTGGGGCCAGCAGAGTAGAAAACATCAACCTGCCTGCCAGAATTTAGCAGCACTGGGGCGAGTGGAAGAAAAAACACTACCCCACCCTCCTGGGGGGAAACACCTCCAGCCTGTGCCCTGGGGGCCCTGCTATGGCTAGTGGTGGGGCTTTCTGGTGCTCCCCCAGGATGGAGCCCCCAGTGAACCATCCCCACAGACTCAGGCCACTCTCCTTTAAGCCCCCCCACACACCTGAGCCTTCTCTGGACTGCTCAGCCTGCTTCAGCTGCTCAATCAACTGGTGCATGTGAATAGGGCAGCTCCCAGGCAGCAGTTCAGCTCCTCCTCCCTGTCAGTGGTTGATAACACAGCGGGGAGGTGAAGCTGCTTGGTCTCCATCTGCAGAGAGGCTCAGCATTTGAAAAATCCAAGGTTGGAAAGGTGGGAGCCCCAGGATTCTGGGGGTTATCGGGGCCGCAGGAGGCAGCTCTGCAGGCCCCATGTTTGAGACCCCTACTGTAGCACATAGGCAGGAAAATTACATGACAAAGGGAATGCAAACGCCCTCCATGGCTCAGTTAGAAATAAAGAGAATCATGAGGTAGCACAGAAAGGAGAGATCGAGGGAGGCTTTTTGCATGGGAAACTCCATCAAGAAACAACTTTAACAGGCTCAGGGCCCTGCCTTGTAATAGGCAGCGAATGGCTGCAGAACACCAAACAGCCAAGCACCTTCTACATAAACTTGCACCCGAGTTCAGTTCAGGTAAAGGTATCCATTTAGCATGTGTGTTTTATCTTGTGTTTCCCTGTGGTCACTCCTGTCTCATTTATATTATGATTGTTCCTTGACTGTCCATTTTCTCACTTAAAATTGTACTCCGATCAATAAAGTAGCACTTGTTTTACTTGTAGAGAGTATGAGTGAGGAAGGTTGGGCACAATTCATTTCTTTGTTAAATGGACGGATTTGAGATGTGGGTGATTGGGAGTGGGTCTCAATCCCTGTAGAACATTGGCTCCTAGTGTGGTACCTGGAATCAGGGGTGCTCATTGGATGACCATTCCCCACATGACTGTAAAGAGCGCACTCACTTCCTTAGAGCTGGAACATGTTTTGAGATGGAGATTCTGTGGGAAAAAGCCTCTCATGGTTCCAGGTGTGTCCTTTTCCAAGCCCTCTCATTCCACCTTTCCCCTTGCTGCTGTGTGATTCTCTTTGTCTTACCTGAGCTAGGAAGCTCAATTTCCTTTGTCTTTGTCATGCACCTCTCCAGCCTCCATGCTGAGAGATAGCCCTGAATCATACAAAATACCTGGAAACATGTTTCACATCTCTACATTTACCCGATGCTACAAAAAAAAAACTGTTACCATGGTAATTATGCAGAATATTTTATGAGCATTCATAGAGGAACCTTGCATGGTACATTTGACATCAAAACGTACAATTACATTACAAAAGAGAACAGAGATGTACACCCCATAACCAGCTGTATAGAGGACCCTGAGCATGTTTCATGTGAGACTCCACCACAACGCTGGAGGGGCATCACATGGACTGAGCAGGCCTGAATGGGCCAGCAGGAGCTGAACACAATCTACACAGGAGTGGAGGATCCTGGATTGATGGTGCATGAACCAAGTGCTGGGTCACTGACACTTAGCTTCTGGGATAACAAACAGGTTGATATGTAAATACAGGATTGCAGTGCTGGAGTCCTAAGACCAGGGGTGATCAGACGGTTCTGCAGGGTGTGACTGTGAAGCCCAACTCAGAAGGAGATGTGGCTGGAGTAAGAAAGAATGGATATGTGGCCTGGCAGAGCCATTGGTGACTCCATCAGGGAGCTGCCCGGAGCTTGGCTTCTCTTCAGGCTTCTCTCATGGAGAACCCAGGCAATTAATAGATCCTGCCTAGTTCTGAAATGGCTGCCCAATGTCAGTGCAGATCCTCCCAGGGTGATTGCTCCAAAGGAAGGCTCCATCGCTCCCTAGAGCCTGACCTCACTGGGACTCACGGTTGGGAGCCTTGGAGCCAAGCAGGGGCTACTGGGTGCCCCAAGGGCAAGGCCTGGAGAATGGAGTTCTTCCAATGATGCATGGGGATGATGTGGATACGGAGTGCAGGGCTAGTTCCTCCATTACTCACCAGCACCTGTGACCTCTGCCAGATGAGACCCTGTGGAGGTTCAGATAGTGGTGGGCTCCTGTCCCCTGGTGTATTGGACAACACTGGTGCCCCAGTCACACCCTTGTCCTAGCACATTCAGGTTGTTGGTGATGTCTGGAGCTGTCAGTTGGATGAGGCTCAGCATGTAGCTTTTAGGACAAGAATGCTGGCTATAAACTAAGGAATTTAGGAATATCTGTGTGTGTGGGGGTGTTAAGAAGCTGCAGTAATATCTCAGTGGAATGTAAAGAGCAATCCCTGCAGCTGGGACTCAAATACATAGGTCTGGCAGGGCATTGCAGCACACTGTGTGCCCCTGTCCCAGCCAGAGGACAATCAGTGAAGTCTCTTGTCTCAAAATGGTAAACTGACACAGTCTGGGACTGCAAGAGCCTTGGCTTCAGCAAACACTCTGGGCTGGACATGAGAATTGACTCTCTAGAGCTTGGAAGACTGGTCAGTGTTGGTAAATCAGCTGCAGGCAGCTCCAGGGCACCAGCTGAGTGCCTGATTCTAGTCTCAGTGGTGTAGCATCATCTCCGAGCCTGTGGATCATGTCAGATCTTTTTTCTGCCTTCCAAAGGGATGCCTCTAGCCCTCTCCATGATCAGCAGGCACTGAACCAAGCTCCAATTTTGCTTCACCAGGATCCTACCCCACACCACACAGGGACACACAGCTCTGCCAGCAGCTTTCTACTCTTTTGAAGCTGCCCCCATGATACCTGTTGCTGATTTGGGGGGCAGGATGTCATCCAGCCAAATCCCAGACCAGCCCCCTGAGTTCCACGCTGTCAGCTTAGGATCTGGATACCAGCCTGGCAGCTCAGCCTTTGGGATGATGATGATTTGTACTTCCTGGAATGAGGGACTGTGACTTCAGCATATGAGCCTGGTACCCAGCTCCATGGAGACATTCACACTCTTTGCAAGTGTGGCCTGAAGCATGCTGCCCAGGGATGCCAGTGTTTTGCAATAGGTGGGCCCAAGGACAGGTTAGATGTCCAGGAAGTGAGATTACAAACACTTAGGCACTAGCCTCTATTCTCTGGTGTTTTTCTGTGGTCAGGTGATGCATCCCAGGCCAGGCCCAGTACCCTGTCCATTGGGTGTGCTCCTGGCAGGCCTGGGGATACCAGGTAATGGCACAGGGAAATGAGGCGAGACAGGGAGTGAACAGCAGAGCAGAGATGAGAATCCAGGAGTCCTGGCCCCAGTGTTGCCTCAGAACTTAAATGCAGGGGTTTAAGGTGCCTGAAAGCAACAAATATTTCTTTGCCTCCAAACCAGACTATTTCTGAGATGGAGGGTCAGGGATCAGTGCCACCTGAATGGGTAAAACTCCTAGTGGAAAATACAGCTATAGCCCACAGATCAAGAATAGATTCAGAGCAATGAAGACACTTAGAGCTAGGAATTCTTCAGGAACAAGTATGAACATTTATTTAAGATCTTACAGACTTATAAGGAAATTCCAAGATGGAAAATATGCATTTTAATCAATACCTGTATATCACAGTGAACAATACAAAGTGACAGTTTAGAATGGAATACTGCTTTGCTGGGTTACACTTCTAAAAGTTCCAGACACACAATTACAGACTTAGTGATAAAACAAAACACATTAAAACATCAGAAAATAAATACCTAAACATTAGCAACTAAACTATAGCAAACTATAACATTCCACAAGTGAGGGCCAGTTACTTATAAAATGGGGAGAGCTCAGGTCTTATATCTATTTCCCTTCTCAGCACAATGAGGGTTTCCCACCTTAAGCTTTTTCCCCTGGTTTACTGAGCAAGCAGTTTGCTAATTTTCTATCACAATCCAGTGGACATTGATCTTAAACCCTCTCTGCCAGTCTCTTGTCCTGTCTCTTTCGCTCAGCACTTCCACTCAGCAGCAGTTCTCCTCAGTGACTGAAGAGACAGAGCCTGTCATTTCAAAATAAGAAAACATCGTGTGGACATTCAGTTTTTGATTTCGAAACAACCAGTGTTGTTTTGAAATAAAAGACTCATGTGGACATACCCTAAGTCTCACAGCTGCAGCTATCATTTTGGTCTGAGCTTCAAAGCCCTGAACTTTGAGACGGGACTGGTTCAGGGCTTCTGAACCTTTTTGCAACTGCTTGGGCTTCCTCAGAAGCATGCACCTTGAGTCAGGACTCAGTTAGCCGGGTGGTGCAGCCTCTTTGGAAAAAGACCTTCACACAATCTGTACCAGAGAAGGTGAGAGACGAAGTCTCTGAACTGGGAAGGAGTCCCTTTGTACCCTCTGGAAAAGAACAGAAATTAGGACAAACTTGATCTTAGGATGTAATTTGTATGCATGAATGCTTCCCAGGACTTTCAAGGCCATCAGTCGAGACTGACACTAGGGTGCCCTTTTAGCTGGAAACAATACCAACATGCAGCAAATGTGTGCGGGAGTGCTACCCAGGACTTTCAAGCAGAGCTCTAGGTGGTCAGTTGAGCCTGATGCTAGGGTTCCCTTTCAGATGGAAACTGAGATTCTGAGTGTTTAGGCAGGACTCAGTTAGTTGTGTTGCTCAGGCACTCAGTGTACCTTCTGGAGACTATTTTACATCCAGGACTTTACTGAACACGTGCTTGAGGACACTGAGTTAAGCTCGATGCTAGGATGTCCACCAGAGACATTGTCACTCTCTCTGGGTTCGGCTGAGAGTATGACTCCTAATACAATGGAAATATAGCCAGGGGCCAGTGGAACCCATTAGGAGTGGGAGAGATCTCAGAAGTTCTGCTGTAAGTGCTGCTCCTTTTATACACTCTAAACACCAACTCACATCCCCTTGACCAATCACAAAAAGGGTGATTTCATCTTTTTTACCCTTACTCATAGCTGGCTTTGATCAGCCACCTGCAAGGGGAGATCAAAAGTGTGCATGGATGGCTAGGCAGTAGGAGGAGAACTAGAAACTAGAAATATCTGATGGGGGGGGAGTGAGGGAGGTCAAAAGTTTAGACTCTTCCACCATCTTGACCTTCTTCCCTCTTACAAAAGATTCATCTATTTACTAAAAATTTCTTTTAGATTGCCTTCTGCTATTTTCTCCTCCTAAGTTCCTTTATCGAGTTATCAAGTAATTCATTTTCAAGGTAAAGAAGTGGCAAAAATCTCAGATTATACCAACACCATTGCTGTAGCCACTAAACAGATTCACTTCTCAATTTCTTGCATTCCATGCAATGAAGCTGTGTGTGGTGTAGCCCAATTCTGTAATTACTTTGGAATTCAGAATAGCTAATATGGATTTTACCAAGCTGGTTTAAAGGATGAGAGTCCTGGTCCAGAATTTAACCACAGATAAATCAAAATTTAAACTAATTTTCTCTACGGACACTCCTAGGATGAAAATAGGTATACAGAGTTAAAGTATTTATAACAACTTATATTGCTAACGGCAGAAAGCATATAATTGATAAGACATATAATTGATAAATGTATAACAAAATAACCGAATAAGCATTAATGCATTCAGCAAATCCTACAGAGTTGAGAATGAACAATAAACAGTTACGATTTCTATTAAAATTATAAAATAGTTCACAGACTACAAGGTTACAATTTGCTCAAACTCACACCCGAAATAAAGATGTTCAACTGACAAGTAGAACTAAAAACTATATAATTAATTGGCTAAAGTAAAAGAAGAAAAACCTATCTAAAGTAAGTAAGGTAGAGTAGAATCATGGCTGTATGAAGATCTTCTTTTGAGATAGCTGAACTCAGGTTCAGGAAAGTGGAAGCTTTACATTTTCCCATTTTTTCCTAATTTCAGGGCCTTAAATACTCTTTTTGCACATTATGGGGTTTAGATTTCTATACCCCTCTAAAAATAAATTTAATTTTCTCATTCTTCCTGGCCCAAATATGGGTCTTGACCTTTAAAAACAACAACAACAACAACAACAACAACAACAACAACAACAACAACAACAACAAACAACAACAGGGTGCTTTCAGGTTATTGGTTCAATTGGTTCAGGGGTTCATATATGTGATTGACAGATTATTTTCTAGAATGTTCCTCTTCACCTCCCCCCTTCTTTCCTATTTACCACTTCTGTGGGGTTTGTGGGGGGTTTGAAGAAATGTTTTCCACCTATTTGCCTGCAAAACATAATCAAAATAACTTAACTGATATTGTCCATCTAAATCTGTAAGATCCACAAACACCTTACCTAGTTAGCTTTGTAAGTATCATCCACTCTATTACTGCAGAGTGATTGTGTTAGAGGTCTCACTTCCTGCAGTTCTTGCTCTGTGACAGAGATAGAAGCCTAAAGTCCAGTAGTGGGCAATACAATAGGTTTATTAGGTTTGACAAGCATTTTTCCAACACCAATGATTCCCTTTCTCCTTCCTCCCTTACTTCCTGTTATACCTCAGGTTTTATAGTGTCCTTTCTAACCAATCCCTTATTTTACAAATATTACCATGTAATTCTATAACCAGTCCTACCATTATGTAACAGAACCCTCCACTCAGTTATACCCCACCACCTTAACTGAGCACAACTAATTGCAAGAGAGACAGAAACAATTAAGGATGTGGACAGAAATCATCAGAGCAATAGATACCAGGATGGCCAAACAATACAAAATGTAAATTTTGTCACAAGTGTGATGTCCTTGAGGCATTGGCTGCTTCTGACATGATATGTTTGGAATGTGTGGATGTGACTCCACAATTCCCAGCTTATTGCTGCCCCTGGTGTTTTTTGCCTTTGCTTAGCCAAAGTGCTAGGCCCCAGCCAGTCAAGTTGATGGTTTGATTTGTTACGACTGTAGCTAGCTAGTGACACATCATATTTAAAGAACATTGGTCTTATAGGCAGGCCTAAATAGCTATAGTCTAACACTCCCCCCTCCCCCCTTTTTTTTGCTTTTGGGATCCTCCTGCCAAGGTATCCTGGGAAAAGTATAGGACATACGGCAATCTTTTTGGGACCCACAGTAATGGGGCGTCTGGACCACTAATTGGAATAGGTATGGTATGCCTGTATGAGAGAAGGTACAGAACATTGTACTACACAGGGGCTGTGGGAGAAATGGAGCACTGACACGTTTCATGTTGATGCCTGGTCCTATCAGGAAATGTGTTGCCGTATGTCATGCCATTGGTCCTCCTGAATATCCCAGGGCAGGAACCTCGCAGTTACTTCTAGAGGTTTGTTTGTTTGTTATGAATAAATACCATTCTGTTTTGATTTTTAAATTTTCTTTTAAGGAGAGAGTCCACCATAGCCCACTGTAAATTTTTCCAGTGATTAATTACTCTCCCTTATAAAAAGGTATGTGTTATTTGTAGCTGGCATTTGTCTGCCTTCAACTTCCTGATCTATGAGGTAGAGTTCTTCACAAGGTCACCAGACAGGCCTCCATGGAGCTCAGTCTGAGGGACAGGGTATCAGGAGAAAACTTTATGTCCTTTTATGAATAAAGAGCTGGAGCAACCTGTTCCGGATCACTTTTGTCCTCACCCCATAGATGATGGGATTTAGCATGGGGGGAACCAGCAGGTACATACTGGCAGTTATGACGTGGAAATGCAATGGCACATTACGACCAAACCGATAAGTGAAGGAGGAGAAGACACATGGGATGTAAAAGGCTAGGATCACGCAGATGTGGGAGCTGCAGGTACTAAAAGTCTTGACTCTGGCCTCCTTTGTGGGGAGACTGAAGATGGCCCTGAGGATCTGAGTATAAGACAAGGTGATAAAACTCACATCTGGGATGATCATTAAAAGTAACACTGAGAGGCCATAGTAGCTGCTGATGCGGATATCAGCACAGGCCAGTTTCACCACAGCTAGGTGTTCACAGTAAGTATGGGTGATGATGTTAGTTCTGCAATAGGGCCATCTCCTTACCAGGAAGGGATAGGGCATTAAGAGCAGGCCACCCCGCAGCAGCACAACGAGGCCGATCTTGACCACAACAGGGTTTGTCAGGATGGTGGAATGTCTCAGAGGCTCACAGATGGCCACATAGCGATCAAATGCCAGGGCCACAAGGATCCCAGACTCCATCACAATGAAGCAGTAAATAAAGTACATTTGGGTGAGGCAGGCATTGAAATCTATCTCCCTGGAATTGAACCAGAAGATGCTCAGCATTTTGGGCAGGATAGATGTAGACAGGACCAGGTCAATAACAGCGAGCATGCAGAGGAAATAGTAAATGGGTGCGTGGAGGCTTGTCTCCATTCTAACAATCAAGAGGATGGTGAAGTTCCCCAAGATGGCTATGGTGTACATGACACAGAAGGGGATGGAGATCCAGAGATGTGCTGCCTCCAGCCCAGGAATGCCGAGGAGGATGAAGGAGGAGGGGTTGGTGAAGAAGGTTGTGTTGGAATCTGACATGCTGTAGGAGAGAAGGCGTCCGAGTCAGAAGCAGAATAGTGTCTCCTGCATATAATGTAGGTTTCCTGAAGATCCTTTATGTGCCCAGGGTTTAGGGTGATGGTTACAGTGGTAGTGCCTGGATGGATCGAGAGACTGTTTTAAAAAAATGTTGCTACATGAATGAGTGGCATCTATTCTCAAGGGGAGGAATCCCTTCTTTTATTTTTTTATTTAAAGTAAAGGTAGTGAGGTTTTCATACCACATCTGTGGGTTGAGCTCTGTTGGCCACAGTCTCAAGTTCAACAATGTTAGCTCTGCTTGTTTTCGATCCAGAGCTCACAGGGAACATAAAGGCTAAGAAAAATTACACAGACCAGTATAGGAAGAAGGTCCAATATTTTCCATCAATTTTATGAAACTTATCAGTGAAGTTAGACATTGTTCTTTGCAGTGTTAGAGGCTGGGACTTATCTCATGGGGTGAATTTGAGGCTAGGGATGCTTCCTGCTGTTGTTTTTCCCTAACTAGCTCAATTTTCCAAATCTCAGCACTGTCTTTTTATACTACAATCTGTAACTACATCTACCTTCCATTCACATGTATGAGAATGACAGCTCCCTTTCTCTTAATAATTCTTCTATCCACAAAATCATATGTAGGCTAAGACATGGAAAACACAAAGACACTGGAAAAAGATTTATTGTCTTTTATCGATTTTGTGAAAATTACCAATGGAATTAGGAATGTCACAGAATATACAGTTCCTAGATATATGTGCACCAGTCGCAGTACAGACACACTTCTCCTAGGTACTCATGTTAATCTATTTTCAGTGAATGATCAGGTGTGCCATGAAACCACAGAGACTTAGAGGCTGTATCTTGTTCCTTTTAGTCTCATTAGCATTCCCCATAATATCCATCTTTTGGTAAAGACCTGTTAGAGAAAAATACACTTCCACATAATTCTTAACAATTATTACTAATCCTCCAAATATTTTCCCCCAACCCTTTTACCCTTTGTTACATCTTTGCCCCATAATCCTGTGGCATCAGACATTCTTGAGTCAGTTTCTTATATCATCTTTCCTTATCTTTTCAGCCTAAAATCACTTAGCTAACATCTTCCCGGCTTCAGCCTCTAGGTCATCCATTTCAGCTCTCCTTACTTCAATGCCATTTACATAGTGATGCCTTCTAGTCACTCAAAGGCCTTATCCTACAATAACCTTAACATTGAACTGTATTTAATGCTGAGTGGGTATATGATAAATGACATTTTCTTTAACCATACAACTGTATGAGAAATGAAGGATAAAAATAAATCCTTCTCTAGAATCAGGTTGGTTGCTCGTCAGTCAAAGGAACTGGACATCAAGAAAAAATGACTTATAAACAGCTGATCCTATCTTCTTCTCCCCCCCTTCTTTTTCACCTAAGTAATTTTCACCTACATGCTGTGGTTCGGGGAACCACAAACAGACTCCAAAAGGAAAGAACAGTGTTGTTACCCGTTATGCATCAGTATTCTCCATTGCAATGAAACAGAGACTGGAGAGGCCATAGAATAATAGAAACGGTAACGAACAATGGAAGCAATCCAGTCCAGTCTCCACTGCTCAAGGCTGGACCAAGCACCCTCTTAAACCAGCACTGACAGGTGTTTGCCAAATCTAGTCTTAAATACTTCTGATGGTGGTGGTTTCACAACCTGCCCAGGCAACTTATTCCAGTGGTTATTCACCTTGAAAGTAAGGACTTTTTTAATAATGGCCAACCAAAAGATCTCTTGCTGTAATTTAAGCCCATTGCTTCTTGTCCTACCACCAGTAGTTAAGGGGAATACTATCTCTCCCCTCAACTCTTAACATACTTCTAGGTACTTGAAAAATCTTATTGTGTCTCTTCTTTTCCAAACTAAACACACACAGTTTTCTTCATCTTCCCTCATAAGATGAGTGTTCCAGACCTCTAATCATTATTGTTGCTCTTCTCTGCACATTCTGTAATTCGTTCACATCTTCCCTGAAATGAGGTGCTGAGATCTGGACACATTCTCTAGTTGAGGCCTGAGGAAGCTTTTAAGTCAACTTAATAAAAGCCCAATGTGGCCCCGGAAGTCTATAGATCGACAGAAACTTCCTTAAGATTGGTTAACCTAGTGAGAAGACTTTAAACTAGGTTTGAAGGGGGAAGGTGACAAAAGCCCAAAGGTAAGTCACAATGAGGGAGGCCTGGAGGAAGGGATGAAAAGGGGGGGGGGGCTATAAAAGCAGGGATAAAAGATAGTCTAGTGGGAACTGGGGAGGGGGGAGACCAAATCAGGGTCTTATGTGTCCTAACAAAACCCTAATACCTGAGGCAAACAGGGAAGGAGGACATTTGGAGAAAATCCAAGGAGGAAGATGCAACAAGAGAGAAAACTGGCAGGGGAAAGGGAGGCAATTGGCCCTATTTCCTAGGTGCCTGTAAACAAATGCAAGGAGCCAGAGAAAGAAGCTGGAAGAATTAATGGCACTGACACAGAAAAGGAACTATGATGTAATTAGAATAACGGACACATGGTAGGATAGTTTGCATGACTGTAGCACTAGCATAGATGGATATAAATTGTTCAGGAAGGACAGGCAGGGAGGAAGAGGTGGAAGATTATCACTATGTGTAAAAGAGCTTTATTAGTGCTCAGAGCTCCACTAAGAAAGAGGAGACAAGCCTGTTGAAAGTCTCTAGGTTAAGTTTAGAAGAGAGTGCAACAAGGGTGATCCCATAGTGAGTGTCTGCTATAAACCACCAGCCCAGAAGGAGGAGGGGGATGATGCATTCTATGGACAACTAATAGAAGTTTCCAGATCATGGGCCCTGGTTCCCATGGGGGACTTCCATTACCCTGACATCTTCTGGGAGGTCAATATAGCTATGTCAAGACAATCCAGGAAGTTTCTGGAGAGTGCTGAGTTCAACTTTGTGGTACAAATGCTGGAGGAACCAACAAGAGGCCTTGAACCTCTTGACCTGCTGCTCACAAACTGAGAAGAATTGATCATGAAAGCAGAAGTAAATAGCAACCTGGGCAACAGTGACCATGAGATGTAAGAGTTCAGGATCCTGATATTAGGAAGAAAGGAAAGGAGAACACAGACCCTGGACTTCAGAAAAGCAGATTAGGCTACCTCAGGGAACTGATGGGCAGGATCCATTGGGAGGGTAAGCTGAAGAGGAAAGGTATCCAAGAAAGCTGGCTGTACTTTAAAAAAAACAAACAAACAAACAAACAAACAAACAAACAAACAAACAAACAACAAAAAAACACTACTAAGGGAACAGGAAGATATTATTTCTATGTGCAGAAAGAACATCACATATGGAAGGTGCCCAGCATGACTTAGCAGAGAGCGAAGAGTGAGTTGAAAAACAAAAGGAAAGCTTCCAAGAAGTGAAAGGTTGGACAGATGACTAGGGAGGCAAATAAAGATATTGCCCAGGCCTGCAAGGATAAAAATGAAAAGGACAAAGGATAATTGGAAGAGCAGCTAGCAAGGGATGTGAAGGATAACAGAAAGGGGTTCTACAAGTATGTGAGTAACAAGAAGTGGATCAGGGATGGTGTAGGTCTCTTACTGAATGTGGCTGGTATCCTCATGGAGGATGATGCAGAAAAGGCTGAAGTACTCAATAATTTTTACCTCAATATTCACAGGCAGCATCAGCTCTCAGGCTCCTACACTGGGTAATAGAATGGAGAGAAGGAGAGTGGCCCTCAGTGATGGATAGTCAGGTTAGGGAATACTTAGAAAAGTTGGATGTATCCATGTTTATGGGGCCAGAGGAACTGCATCTGAGGGTGTTGAGGGAGTTGGCTGATGTCATTATACAGCTGCTTGCCACTCTTTGAATACTTGTGGTGAACAGAGGATTTTATGGATGATTGGAAAAAGGCAACTATAGTATCTATTTTAAGAAATGGAAAAAGGAGGACCTGTGGAACTACAGACCAATCAACTTCATATCAATCACTGGAAAAGTCATGGAGCAGGTCCTCAAAGAATCTGTTCAGAAACACTTGGAGGAAAAGAGAGTAATCAGGAACAGACAGCATAGATTCACCAAGGGCAGATCATGCCTGATCAAACTGATTTCTTTCTGTGATGAGATGCCTAGATACGTCAATGTTGGAAGAGTTGTCAATGTGATATACCTCAACTTTAGCAAAGCTTCTGATACAGTTTCCCACAGCATTCTTTTCAGCAGGTTAAGCAGGTATGGTTTGGAAGAATGGACCATAAGATAGATAGAAAGCTGTCTAGATTATTAGGGGGTGATGATGGGGCTCATTGGCTCAATATCTAGTTGGCAGCCAGGAACTAGTGGAGTGCCCCAGTGTTTTGTCCTGAAATCGTTTGTGTTCAAAATCTTCATTATTGGTCTGGATGATGGGATAGATGGTATGCTTAGTAAATTTGTGGATAACACTAAGCTGAGGCAGGATGGGGAGATGATGGAGGGCAGGGATAGGATTCAGGGAGATGTAGACAAATTGGAGCATTCGGCCAAATGAAATCTCATGAGGCTTAACAAGGAAAAAAAGTGCAAATTCCTGCACTTAGGATGGAAAAATACCATGTACTGCTACAGTCTGTGGACAGATCTAATAACTGGGAGCCCTGTAGAAAAGGACCTGAGGGTAATGGTGGATGGAAAGCTGGATATGAGTCAACAATGTGCTCTTGTTGCCAAAAAATGCCAATGGTATACTGGGCTGCACCAGTAAGTTTGTTGCCAACAGATTTAGGGATGTGATTACTCCCTTTTGTTCGGCACTAGTGAGGCCACATCTGGAATACTGTGTCCAGTTTTAGGATCCACACCACAGAAAGAACTTGACAAATTAGAAAGTATCCACCAGAGGATAAGGAAACTAATTAGAGGGCTGGGGTACATGATTCACAAGGAGAGACTGAGGGAACTAGGCTTATTTAGTCTGCAGAAAAGAAGATTCAAGGGGAATTTGACAGCAACCTTCAACTACTTGAAGTGGTGCTACAAAGATCAGAGAGCTAGGCCATTTTTGATAGTAACAGAATAGAACAAGGAGCAATGGCTTCAAGCTGCAGCTGGGGCAGTTGAGGTTGGATATTAGGTAAAACTTTCTTACTGGGAGTGTGGCGAACCATTGGGAGAGTTTATGTAGATGGTGGAATATCCCTCTTTAGAAACATTTAAGGCCTTGTTGAACAAAACCCTGGCTGGGTTGATTTAGTGGGAGCAATCCTGCTTTTGGCAGGGAGTTTGACTAGATGACCTCATGAGGTCCCTTCCAACCCTATGATTCTATGATTCTAAGGCTCCAGTGTTGACATACTCAGTGCAGAAGGTTTACCTTGTATACCCTTCCAAAAGTAGATTGAATTATCTCATTTTCCTGGACTATATTTGAGTCTTGCCTCAAAAACTGGCAGGGTGCCTTCACGTTAGTGCTTTTGGGATAATTGACATTTTTTTTTCCTAGAATGTCCGCCTTCACCTTTCTCCTATTTTCCTATTTATCACCTTGTGGGCTTTGTGGTGGGTCTGCAGAAATATTTTCCACCTATTTGTCTGCAAAATATGATCAAAATAACTTATTTGGTACTTTCCCTTAAAGTCTGCAAGCCCCACGCTCACCTCTTACCTAGTTAGCTTTCTTCTGTTGCATACCAGATAGATGCAAACCATTTTTTTATCAAAGTTTGCAGGATCTCATCCTATTGCACCGCTATTACTTGCATACTCTGTTACTTCTTTTGCAAAGTAATTACATGGAGGCTTTGTCATTCATGCGCTTCCAGAAGGAACTAGTACTAAGCTACTTACTTATACTAAGTGAAATACTATAAAACCATAACTTCTAGGTTTTATAAAAACAAAGATATACCTGTATATAATGGATAGAGAATAATATATGCATGCAAGGTCAATATGGGTGTAGCCAAAGGCTACAATACAAACTTGTCCCTATCACCCTGGGTCTGTGGCCAGCTCACCACAAGAAGTAATTTTCCTTCTTTTAGTTGTGAATGGGTCACATCCACACTGCTGAATTGAACTTACTAACACTTGTCCTCCACATAATAAAGTGACTCACTCTTCTTTGAATGTATCTATACAATATACCTAACAAGCCAAAGCTTTGTGCATCTGATGAGGTGAGCTCTAACATGTACAGTCTTATGCCTAAAGAAAATCTGCTAGTTTTCAAGGGGCCACAGAACTCCCCCCCTTTTTTTTTCTTTTTTCCCTGGGCGAAAAAGAGTGAAGTACCAGCCCCAACACTCCATTAATGTACAGGTCCCTGCATTTTAAAGGGAGAAGGTGAGCATGTGCATTAACACAGAGCTGTCAAATCAGCTCTTTACTCAGTTTTTGCTCCCAGGGCCATTAGCCATGGGACATATCAACACAGTTGTGTACAAACAGGGGCTTTATGCTTATACGCCCCAGGGGGTTGGACTCAATTCTCTCATGAGGTCCCTTCCAACCCTATGATTCAATTCTATTCTATTGATGCCAGAGATTGCTAAGGGCTGTGCACAGTAGAAAGGGGCATAGACTTCTCTAAGCCTTCCTGCCCATCTTGAACTGGGCATGTTGAGCAGTTCACTCCACAGCAATCAATGAGGTACCTGTGAATTCTCAGATGGAAGTGTTGTCTCTCTAACGCCTGTTCAGGTAGCTGTGTCTAACACCTCTGTCACACCAGCATCTGCAACAAAATCCTTCACCAAGAGTCAGACCAGGGGAACAGCCGTGGGCTGGATGGAAACATGTTTATAATATAGCAGTGGCCAATCCCAGGGGCGTTCCTAGGGTTCATACTGGAGACACTAGCTAATGGCTCTCTTTCCATGTCTGCACTTCTGTGGCCTTTATTATTTTACAGGAGTAAAGATTAATTAAGTGTTTTTTTTTGGTTTTGTTTTGTTTTTTCTTTTTGTGCTTTGTTTTGTTTTTCTCCCCAAAGGACAGGAGAACTGGGTCCTCTGCTGAGTTAGAGAGGAAATAGCTGTTCAGTTTACTTGCATATATTTAGACTTTGTATTCAGTTAGGAAGAAAATCAAGGATAATGGCTAGATCTCCAGAGGGTAAGGTACTCTGACAGTGTCTGGAATGGGCGGATAGCTAGCAGACAGGCAGCTCTAGAGAAAGATGACTGAGGAACTACATTAACATGTTTTGCAGACATACAGAGCTGCCACTAAGTATTCAGAGATTGTTGTACTAGATCAAAGAACTTTGAATGTTCTAAGTCTGTGACACCTCCCATTACCTTTACTAACAAAAATTTTTATCACTTAAAAAAATAACAAAAAAAGCTTGTCTTTTCAAGATATCAAATTTATTTTGCTGACAAGCATTGTCTGTTCAGCAGTCCACAATGCAGTGCTCAAATCCAGTGTGGGTAAACTGAGTCCCTGTGCACTATTATTTATTCTTCTTCTATCATTTGCCCTGAAGCTCATATCAGGAATTGAAACTGTGTTGTGCTGGAGACATGAAATGAACATCTTATTTCAAAAGAACTTCCTTTTTGTGTCTTGTTCTACACTGGGCACTGTAGAGGAGCTGTGTACTACTAAATAGTTGCCACGTTTCACCCCAGAAGTGTGTGTATCTGTAGTAACCTTGAGGAGGAAGGGGTTTTCGCTCTGGTCAGTGAGCCCCAGGAGAGCCAATAAAAACAGAGTACAGGTTTTTAAATTGGCACAGCAGCCCATGTTGGTAGCAGCAGGATTCATGGAAGGATCAAGTGGATAGCAGAGAGACAGGTCGGAAGGATCCAGGCACAGTTTTGCCAAAGATAGGCTCAAGTTTGTAACTGACCAGGCATGAGTAAACACGGAAAGTTTAGATAGACGTGGTCAGGGTTTTTCTTTGTTTTGGTTTGCTTTTGGATTCCTCTGTGCTGAGCACATGTACCCCCTTCCACTATCCTGTAACTACCTAAGTTAAATCCAAGAGCAGGAACTCTCTATTGTTATGTCTACACTACATGGCTCAGGCAAGCTGGCTTCATAAAGTCCACTTTAAGCAGAACTTATTAAGTTGGCTTAGAACGTCCACACTTAAATTGAATGCCAGAAGACTTCCTGTGTCTACACTAGCAGCAGCTAGGTCGCCCTATGAGTGGTGCATTGTGGGTACCTGGCCCACAGTTCACCACAGCAGAAGTGCCCTTCTCTCCCAGCTGCTCCTTTACTACAGAAAATGAGTGGCCACGCCACCCTCCATACTGCACTTGGCAACAGAGAGCCCGAGGATGTCAAGTACCCTGACATGCCACAGCAATGTGCCAGCACAGCCCTCCACACCCTTTATACATTGGCCGGACTCCTCTGGCTCTGGACGAGGAGCCACAAAGCAACTCTCAGCCCAGGGGAAGGCCACAGCAGGCTGAGCCACTCCACTCCCTGGCAGCTGGTGTGGACAGGGTTCCCTCCATGCATCTGCATATCTGGCCACAGGAAACCAGCTGTGCTTGGTGGCACCAGATCAGTCTTACCACCTGGGATGGTGACCACTTGCTTTTGAACCTCCAGATGAGAAAGTATAAATTCCTCCAGCTGCTGTCACCATCCCCACCCACCCATTCCTGCTCCTAACCCCCTTCCAATGTATCTCCCCCTCATCCCCAATACAATTAAAAAAATGAGGCACAGGACACAGAATAAGTGTGTAACATGAACTTTATTTACAAGAGGAATGTGGGGAAGAGATGAGGTGGGTTCAGGGGTGTGGGTGTTCGGGGGTTGCAGGGAGCGCGGAGCAGGTGCCTAGTGCCATGGTGCTGCCGGGTCCTGGGCATACATCCAACTACCCTGAATCCAGGGCCTGTCGTGGTGGTGGCGGTGGGGAGGGGCTGATGCTGGGATACTGGGCATGGTGATCTGCAGCCCGCCAAGCACCCTGGCCGCATGCCAAGTACTTGAGGGGCTGGGGCTGTATTATCTCAAGCAGGTGGTTCATTTGGGCCTGCTTGACTCTGTGGTGGCCATCCTCCTCCTGCCTCAGTCTCTCCCACAAGGCTTGGATACCTGTCTCTGCTCATTTGGCCTCCTGGAGGTGGTCTTCCAGTATATCTTCCCAGGACCGATGCCCTGTACTCCTCCTGGTTGGTTCTGGGTGCCCACTGGGATTGATCGGTGTCAGGGTCACGGGGTCTGCAGGACAGGAGCAAAGAACAGGGGTTCTCCCCATTGGGTAGTGGAAAGTGCGTGGCTGTCTCATGCACATTCCCCTGATTCCCACTTCCACTTCTTGTGGGCCAAGGACCTCTTAGTATATGTCACCATGCTCTGATGCTTGGGGTAGGTTCAGAGCCTAGGATGGTGAGCCCAAGGCAGCTCTGTCCCAGGGATCTCTCCTGAGACCACATACCAGCAGTGTTAGGTGCATGTTGTCTGTCTGTGGCTGTCCCACTGACACTGTCCCAGCCCCATTTCTGCCTGATCACTGCACTGCTCAGCTCCAGTTCCCCCCAAACACACAGCCCCCTACCCCTCTGCCCCTGTGGGAGGGCCTCTGTGCCCCCACCCAGCAACCTGCCTGTCCCCATGCCATGCCCCTCCACCATGTCTGTCCCACCTGCCTGCCCCACCATGCCCACATGGAGGGAGAACTCACTGGCGCATGCAGCAGGAGTCTGCTGTGATGTACCCTGGCCTGGGTCATCTGGGATGTGGATAGCCTCCTTCCGTGTCCCCGGGATGAGCTCCAGTATCACACTGTATGGGGCTGTAGCAGTGGTTCATTTATGGCTGTGGGTCTCCCCCTGGCTCAGCCCCACATCCTCATCCACTACCCCCTCCTCTGGGTCATCGTTGATGGAGGGGGAATTGCTGGAGTCAACACCCTGGCCTGACTCAGTGTCAGCCTGCTGGCCCAGGAACGCATGCAACTCACTTTATTTTGGGCAGCTGGTGTCGACTGCCCCCTAAGCACCACCTGGTTTCCTGGGCCTTGGAAGAGGCCTGGCAGAGGTCTTTCACCTTCACCCCCACCTGCTGGCTTTTGCAGGTGTGGCTCTTCTCTGTCAGTTCTAGGGATATGGCCTGGTAGACCCTCTTGTTCCTCTGGCTTTCATGGAGCTGGGTGTGGATTATCCCATCTCCCCAGAGTGTCAGGAGATCTATGATCTCCTGGTGCATCCAGGTTGGGGCCTGATTCCTGACCTGCTGGGCTGTGGCCTGTGAAATGGCTCCACCTCAGCTGGAGTCTTGGCTATCTCTATCTGTGGAACAGGGTGGGCAGGGCTTTATCCTGCCCCAGAATTGGGCAGAGCAAGCACTTTCTGGTTACCCAGAAGATTTCCTGATTCCTGCTGGGCAATTAAGTCAACTTAAGCCAGCTCTCAGGCTACATTGTTTTAAGTTGACTTAATAAAGTTGATTTACCCCAAAAGTAGACTTAAATAATGAGAGTTATAACATCGACTTTAGCAAGTGATTAAGTTATCTTAAGAATTTCTAAAAGTAGCCTGGCCTTTGCTTAAGTCAACTTAAGGGGTTTTAAGTTGACTTAAGCCACTAATATAGAGACAACTCTTTTTTTTTTTTTTTTTTTTTTTAGCTGTACTTTTCTAATTAAAGAATTAATCCTTTTAAAATAAGCTTTGGTTCTGTGGCCTAAAAATAAACTGGTTTTGTGTGCATATGAGTCAGACTTCACGGCCAACTACTACAGGGGATTCTGAACCATTTTCAGATGACATCCCAGCTGGGGTTCAATTGGTCTCCTGAGGGAGGAAAAAAAGTGATTGAGGCTACCTCACTGGCAGGAATTCCCAAGTTCACCTTCCTGGCTTTTTAAGGGGTTTTGGCACTTGGGTGGTTGCAGCAATCCCATTCTAAGGACAGGGAACAGGTTGCCTTGGAAAGTTTTAGGCAATGGCTTTTGGGACAGCAGGTTTTAAGGTCTGTTCTGGGCCCCACCCTATGCACTCAAAGTGCCAGAGTTGGGAAACAGACTTGACATGGTGGCAGTGGTATGATAAATTTGAACCAGTAGTACAAACCTCAGAATTTTTAAAAGGGCACATTATTTTTTCATTGGCTAGTAGAATCTTTGGAAGATTTTCTTTTCTTTTCTTTTGCTGATTGGGGAAAAAGGCATTCAAGGCAGGAGCATTGTTGCTCTGGGGGAAGATCCAGTCCCTGGGCCGGGCTCTTCCCCCTGTCCCCAGCCCCACTCCTTCATCCCAATCTGGAGGCAGGGCTCTGGGCTCCTGCTGCTGCCAACCCAGCACCCGATCCCTGGCTGGGGATGGGGAAGGGTGAGACAGTGACTGCCAGGGGAAGCCTGGACCTTGCTACCTGACTGGGAGAGGCAGGTGCCTGTGTGGCCAGCCTGGATCTGGTTACCCAGCTAGAGGCAGGGCCACGAGAGGCAGCGGGTATCCCAGATTCTTGGGTCACTGGTGCCAGGACTTGGGGCACATGCCCTGTATGCCAGGTGCCAGCAACTCCCCTGATTCAAAGTGTTTTATTGACAAAAGCATGTAGTCCAAAACAAGTAGGTTTCCCCACACCACCACCACCTTTCATGACAACAGCATACCTAGACTAGGGTGAAGGGTCAAGGAAAGCATCCTATTAAATGTGGTTGTGGTGGGCTAGAGGAGCCTTGAAGATACCATGTACAGACCAATCCCAGAAGTCCAACTCAAAGGCAGATGTGTGGAGTGGCTATGAGAAAAGGAGGAATGAGGCCCTGGGGCACAAGTGGATAGGGGCAACCATGTCTCTCTTCCATAAAACAGGGGGTCTGGCTTGAAAGATTTCTTTAACGGAGATAGCTTTCTAACTCAGGGTGAGATGGAATTCTTCCTAAAGATGAGGCACATAGAAACAGAGTAGACGGAAAAGCAATGGTGCTTTGACTTGGAGAAAGCTGATAAACTTGGCTTTGCAGCTACACTGGCTTCTTCCACTGCCAATCCCACCCTGTTTACACTCACCAACCCAAGAAATACCCAGTGGACCAGATAGAAGATGATGCAGAGACCTTCCTAGGAAATTTTGAAAGGGCCTGCCTTTGGTGCAACATCTCCACAGCCCAGTAGATGGTGGAGTTGAGGCCACAACCCAGTGGACACTGAGCAGAAGTGGCTGCTTGGAATGCCAAGAGAAACCAAGAACAATCATGAGGTCATTAAACAAAGGGCAAGAACTAGGATGGGGCTCACTCTCGAATACACCTCTCACCAGTTCAGAGTCCTAGGGTAGAAACCAGGCATGGCATTCACCCAACATGCCTACCAAATTGCTAAAAATTGAAAAGAATATCAGGGGCACAAGCTAAAACTGTGGAGGAGCTCTCTCTCCTAATAAGAATGGAACAGTTCCTATAGGGTGGCCCTGAAGAAAAACAAAGACATATCCTGGATGGGAAGCCCAAATCTATATCAGAAACAGGGGAGATTGGAGACAGATGGGCAGAAGTGACAAAAGGCCACAAACTGGTAGCAGTTTGTGGGAGTAGCAGGAGGGGTGTCCAGAGATGTCATATAACTATTGGGGTTAACCCAAGGGCCTACCTCACAGGGAGAAGATCTCTGTACCACAAGGGAAACCTCAGATGCCTTCTCATCCAACAACCTCATTCACAAGCATTTAAGGCCCGGCTGGACAAAACCATGACTGGGATGGTTTAGTGGGAGTGGTCCTGCCTCTGGCAGGGGGTTGGACTAGATGACCTATGAGGTCCCTTCCAACCCTATGCTTCTATACCTCACTTCAGTGACCAGCCGGCTGGCCTATGTTTTAAATGTAATGATCTGGGCAGTGTGGAGGCCAAATGCCCCAACAGCACAATCAGAGTTCAGTTAATTGCACCAGGGTCACATCAAGAGCCCACAGGCTGAGATACCTCACAGATTGCCGAAGAGTGAAACAAGAATTTGAGCATGGGCAGGAAGAAAGTTGTCACATGGAGAGACACTGGAGCATAGTTGTCAGCTATCCACCAGTTTTTAGTGGACCCCAAATTAATCAAAATAACAGCCCAAATAACTGGTCAACCCTTTGAGGCCACCTCTTTTCACCTGTCCATGGTCAAGTTGCCTGTTGAGTACAAAAGCTGATCAAGGATTTGGACTTTTGTGGTCTATGATGATTATCCCATTCCCATGCTGTAGAAGAGGATGTAGCAAGCCATGAGAAGCTAGCCATAAGGGCGGGCACAATAACCCATAGCCGTGCTAAGCAGGTCTCCCCATCTAATCCTGTGACTGATCCTTGTAGTAGGACCCAATCAGTGTTCCCAGATATCACAGACTTAAAGACCCTGAGAGAGGCATCAAACCCAGACCCCAACCCAGCATCTACAGCAGAATCAGTAGAACCAGTCCTCGGTACCCAGGCAGAACAAGAGCCAAGCCTAATGCTAGCAGCACCCTTAGAGTCATGGAAGTCAGCACAAGAGGGTACCACTGAACCCACACTTGTGTCAATGGC
Organism: Podocnemis expansa; assembly: GCA_007922195.1. Taxonomy (NCBI): domain Eukaryota; kingdom Metazoa; phylum Chordata; order Testudines; family Podocnemididae; genus Podocnemis; species Podocnemis expansa. The sequence goes on along the minus strand of ML682126.1, from coordinate 308,283 downwards.
TGACCCTCTGTGAAAGGCTGCCCCAGAAGCTACAATGCAACCTCCCACACCAGGAGAGTGTTTTCTAAATGGCACAGGCACCCATATTGCCTGCATCATTTCCAGAGTGACCGAACAAGACTCCACAAGACACGGGGAGCTGAGGTTCCCAGCAGCAAGGGAGCAGTTCTAAGATGAGAAAGAGGAAGATGAGAGCTACAAGGGAGCTTGGAGGTTGGCACAGAGTGGCTCATCACCTCTCAGCTCTCCTAATAGGTCTGTGTTTATTGTTGCAATAGGACTTTTACACAAACACACTCACTTTGGTGGGCACAGGGAGGACTGGGCTCCTCAGAGACAGTTGGTAGTTCCAAATAAGTACTGTAGAAAGCTTTTGAACTTAGCCCACAATCATCCTAGTGGCTATGCTCGGGTGAGCAGGACCAAAAACTTGGGGGGAGTGTAGGAGAATCAAAGTTAAAAGGCCAGGGTTGAGACACGGGTCATTATGGTAATAGAGTCGATTTTTGGGCAAGTCTCATATTATTTTTCTTCTTTTTAACAAATAGCCTAGGCTGATACTTTAAATGTGTCATCTTTCCTTTCTCATGCTTTTTCCCCAGGCACCTGGATAAAAAAAAAAAAAAAAAAAAAAAAAAACATGGTCTGAACTGTCCCATCTTTGTTCTAAGTGAAGAGGGAGGATTACCTCTTATCTCCTCCTCACTTTCCCTGGTACCATAGGCCCTTAAGAATGTAACGTCAGCATCTCTGTGCAGAAATAATTAGTTTAAAGGAAAAGCTGCTACACTATGTATGTGAAATCTGTCAACAGTATGCAGAGGCAGGGATAAGTTTATGCATCCTAAAATAATTAATATTTATTGAATAGATGTCAATGCAACCATAAAAGGATTTATAGAAATCTGTCAGTCATGTACATATTTCCATACTGTTTTGGATAAAAAGAGTTGTAAAACTGCCCATCCTTGCTCACTCGAGACATTGAAGGGAGAGGGCAGGCTATAAAGGGTAATGTTCAACCCAATCCACCTCCAGGACAACCTGTTTGTATATTTAACATCCAACTGGGAGGACCCCTGCAAACTATGCCTGGTAAGGGGGCGGGGAGATGCTTGCTGGACTTGTGGGGCCAATGGGCACTTTAGAAGAGAATGGCCAGCCCAGAAGGACAGGGTTAGTCCCAGGGTAGGAGCTTAGCCAGAGAGGCTTATGGCATGGAGGAAACAGAAGAGATGTGTCTGCTGGAAGGAGCTGGGCCATATAAAAAGAAATTGCCCTCTGAGTTTAAAGAGAGCAAGAGCAAGAAGGTCCAAAATGGCCATGTCTGGGATGGACAAGAAAGATGGGTCTATATAGACAGAGGGCTGGGTACACCCCTCAGAAGGGAAGAGCGATTCCACAGATAAAGGGTTGGGATGGAGAAGGGCCAGACTGACAGCGGAGCCCACGCTGATGCACACCCCCTAGCTCCCCCAGTAGCTGTGACCCCCCCCCGAGCCCCCCCCCCACAATTCCCCTCTCTCCCTGGCCAGGGTGCTGAGGGGAGGTGGGACTTCCTCCCAGGTCTACTGTTATATCAATACTTGGATTATAAAGCATAGAATTAATAAGAGCACTGATTCATAAATTCATAACAGATTAACAAAAGAATACATAAAAATTGATTTGTTATGTTATGTTAAACCTATAATGAAATAACAAAATATACATCAATAAAAATACAAACCAGTTTTATACAGTTAATTAAATTAATCCTCTACACTGAATAACAAATCTTCTACAGTTAATAGCAAGCTGTACAAATTACAATGCAAATACAACTTCCATTTAGACTCCTTGAAGTAAGATGTAAAGGCTTCAGTTGAAATGCTATAACCTAACAACATTACTATATTTAACTAAGATAAAACAATAAAACCTATCTAAAAGAGAGTATGTTGGTAAGTCTGTGAGGATGTTTTCTTTATAAAATGTTAAATTTAATCCTGAAAAAAATGGAAGCTTCAAATTATCTCCAAAATTCCTAGCTCTTAATACCTTTCCTTACTTTTATAAAAATAAACTGCATTATTTCATGCCCTCTTCTCACACAAATATGGGTTTCAACCTTAAACTCTAAAAATTATTGGTTCAAGGGGGCTTATATGTGTAATTGATTTTTTTTTCCTGCTAGAATATTCCCTTCACTTGTTTACACATTTTGTGGGATTTGTGGTATCTAGGGTATAAACTTTGAGTTGCTCTTTCACTCCAATATGCCTTGTATGACCAGACAGTCTCACCTTTTACCCAGATAATATAGATAAGTCCTCACAGTTCCACTTCCTCGCTTGCTAAGCTCCTCTACTTACAGGCCTGTTCTTTGCAGAAGAGGTCTGCAGGCTTGCTTGCATTTCAGCTTCTAACACAAAAAGTATGCTAACATACCTAAATATAATACTATGAAACTAGGATTGAAAAACAAAGATACACACATGGAATAAGAAAAAGGAAAATATAGGTATGCAAGCTAAACGTAAGTATAGTGAAGGGCAACAGGCAGAGCCATTGCTGACTCCAGCTGGGACATCCTTGGAGCTGGGCTTCGCTTCAGGTTTCTCTCATGAATAAATGAATAAATTCAGGCAATGAATAAATGTTGCCTTGCTCTGAAACATCTGCCCAATGTCAGTGCAGATCCTTCCAGGATCATTGCTCCACACAATGGCTCCATCTGCCTCTAGAGCCTCACCTCACTGGGATGCAGCGTTGGGAGCCTTGGAGCCAAGCATTTTGCTGGATGCACAAAGGCAGGGGTCTGGAGAACAGCATCCATCTGACCACAAAGGAGGGTGATGTGGCTTCCAAGCACAGGTTTAGTCCCTATCCAGCTGCTCTGACCTTTCCCAGATGAGACCCAGTGGAGTTTCGGATAGTGGCTGGGATCCTGGTGTTCTGCACCGACCAATATCTTCTTCCCTGCATCAATGACCTCTTTGCTGGCTTGGCTGGGGGAAGATTGGCCTGTGTCAGTCATATCTACAGAGGCATGTTGATGAGAAGTCCCAAGAGTTGTTGACTACCATAATGTAGAGAGCTTCATGAGTCTTTTTCCCAAGCTCATGCTGTGTGCAACACAATGGGCCCCATTTCTACCTGGAGCGTCTAAGAAGAGAAACAAATAAAATCATTACTCACCAATCGATCGTGCCCCTCATGCAATGAATGGTGTCACTGCAGGTGAGCTGGGCATAGTGCACCTCCTGTCTAGTTCACAACGGGTGCTGAGTTGGTGAATAACTGACATGAGATAGGGCAATTATGAGAATTCATGTCTGAATCTCTTAAGTCAGATGAGGATTGTCCCAAACACACAGATTCATTGATAATCATTGTGATTTCTGAAAATCAGTCTAGTCCTGGTCAGTCATTCACCACATCTTTGCCCAGTGTGAACTTGGCTAAGTTTGTGCTTGTGCCCAGCTCACCTCTTCTCACATTGTTCAGTGTATGAGGGGCAGCCCCCACCCTGTAGTGATTGTATTTAGTTAGCAATACAGGGGGGTTCTTATTGGGGGTCCAGCTATAATTGGAGTCATTGTGCCAGGTGGTGCACATATGCAGTAAAAGATACACTTCCTGAAGTGATTCAAGGACAGAAGGGATCTTTGTGACTGTCTAGTCCTGGGTTGTTCAACTCATGACTCAGGGGCTAGAATGCAGTTTAACAAAGGCTGCCATCCATCCCGCTGTCTGCAGCAATTCGTCCCCTGGCCCCTGACACACACACACTCTCTCTCTGAATTGGAGCCAAAGATCAGCCTCCGTCCTCCAGCCATGTGCCAGCAAGGACCTCCTTGCCACTTCAGCCCCATGCACAACCCTGCATTGCAACAGCAGGACTCAGGAGCAGAGGCGGGGTTTGACATCAGCCATATCTGGCTGGGAGGGGACACTGCTGCTGCTGTATGCTGTGCGGGTTACAGTTTCCCTCACATGCTGGCCAAGCCTGGCAGGAACGCAGGCCAGTCTAGCACCCCCTGTGCCTACACCCTGCAGCACCCCTAGCTGCCTGGGATCCTGATCTGTGGAGTGTGGAAGCTGCCTGTGAGACCCTGACCAGGGAAGCAGCCTCCCTCTTCATCCAGGCTGGATCCTGGGGGAAGGGCTATGTGACCCAGAGCTCCCAGTTCCCTCCTTTTTCTCCTTGCCCACTTTCTGGATGAGTTCATTTGGGGAAACAGTCCAGCAGTCACTTCAGGATAGGGAAGTGAAGCCACTTCCCAAGCCAAGCCCTCGCGGCAGGAAGGATGAGGGTTGGAAGTGGATCTCCGTTCACTCAGACAGCCTGCAGTGGAAATAGCCACATGGATGGTGGGACACAGCAGGAGAGGGCAGGAGCCACATCTCTACACACCTGAAAAAAGGGTAGAGAATAGGGGGAGCATGGCAACCATGGACAAGGTTAAGAGATGCAAGTCACAAGACAGGTTATGTGTCTTCCCACAATGCTCCACACCTCACCAGTACCGACTAACAAAAATAAAAATAGAAACCTGCACTACCCCACCCCTGAATTCCCATGCCAGACAACCAGGGGCAGAAGCAGCCCCCACATCCAAAAAGTGGTCAGAGTCCCACAAGAAAGAAAAACGATAGTCATGTGGCATCACACATGAAAAGGTAGGACACCCCAATCTCCTCTGCACTGCACATAAAGCTGATGCCAGAGAATTGTAGCCAAGTAATTCCTAGAGAAAAAGCTTTAGACAAAGTCAGCTCAGCATCTCATGTGGCTGGGTGCTGCACCACCAGGGCTGACATTCAGGCAAAGCAGGTGGAGAGTGGCAGGATGACACTCCATTTTCGGGCAGGGTTGACCCCAGAGTGACTCAGGGACAGGTCCAAGGCTACCGAGGAATTATGGGGACTGATCTCACATCTCCTGAGCCCAGCTCCATGCCATTAGCCCAAACCCAGCAGTCACTGTTCGCTCCCTCATCTCGAGGCTCAGCAGGAAAGCTGGCTGCTGCATGGACTGTGTCCCTGTGTCAGTTTAGATAAGGCACAGCAAGGATGAGGGCTGTGTACAGAGGCAGAAGAAAACCATGGCTGTGCCTATATTGTGCATCAGCTGGACATCTTGCATGGTGTGGGTGCTGCCATTGCCCAACTGTTCTTCATGGAACCAAATCAGTACAATGTTGACACTGAGGCCCTTCGTAGCACCTTTCAGGAGCAGCACCCTACACATCATAATCTCCATTTAATGCCAGTGGCCTAGAGTGAGCAAGTGACTTGTCCAAGGTCTCCCAGTGAATCCATGGCAAAGCTAGAACTATTCACTCTCAGCTCCCTGGATAGAGGCCACCAGGCCTGTGTGCTGCACGTGGACTGTACTAGACAGGCGTGAGAGAGACTAATCAAGAGACTTGCTGCTGGGGACTCCTTGCAATTTTCCACTGGGCTGTTGTTGCTCTAGAAGGGTTCCAGGCAGCTTTGCAAATTAGAAACAGAGTCTGATGCACCCACTTCAGGGGTGGAACATGGCAGCCGTTTGATAGTGTACAACTCCCCTATAAACAACACAGTTTAGAGCAGAGAAAGAAAAATAAGAAGAATAATTTCTTAGGAAACAATACGTTCATTTCATGTGTCCATGAAAATGTGGCTTCAGTCCTTCATGGCAGCTTCTTGGTAAAATCATATCCAATCAAAAGAACTGGGCGACTCAGTTTACCCAAGCTGAAATTTCACTGGATCATTGGGGTTAAAACTTCACTACTGCTGCCATGTAAACACTTACTATGAGAATCTCAGTTCAGAGGATAGAGTCATCAGCAAAATATATTTGACATCTCATACCACCAGGAATCCCTTTTTTGTAGGCAATAAGAAAGTTGGTAGATAAAGACAAATGGGGAAAAGTTATGGACATTGACCACTGCAAGGTTTCCAACCTAGTACCACATGGCATACAAATTAATAAAATTGAGCTAGACAGGGCAAATAAAAGTGCACTTTTTTGCATATGAATCTAATTGAATTTCCCAAGCTGCTGTGGCAAAACAGTGGCCACCAAAAGATTCTTCTCTGTCCGTCTGAGATGGGGCTCCATTATCTGAGTGCTGATCGACCCACCATCCCCTGATATTCACAATTTTTGAAATTCACAGATTCCTTGCCAAAAACAGACCTCATAGATCGTACCATTTGGTCTTCTAAAAATCTCAGGCCAGAGCCCAGTTCCGCAATAATTTCTAGAGTGATTTTATTTGAAATGTCATTCAGTCTTGATTTTAGAAATTTCTTTGAGGGGAGAATCCATCACAGACCTTGGTAAACTGTTCCAGTGATTAATTACTGTCCCTCATAAAAATCTGTGTATTATTTCTAGCCCACATTTGTCTAACTTCAACTTCCTGAACTATGAGGTCACCAGGCAGGTCTCCATGGAGCTCAGGTTGAGAGACAGGCTACCAGGGAAAACTGTAGGTCCTCTTATGAATAAAAATTTGGAGCAATCTATCACGTATCGCTTTTGTCCTCACACCATAAATGATGGGATTTAGCATGGGGGGAACCAGCAGGTGAATGTTGGCAGTTATGACATGGAAATGCAGGGGCACATTGTGACCATAGCGATACGTGAAGGAAGAGAAGAGACATGGGATGTAAACGGCTAAGATGACACAGATGTGGGAAATGCAGGTACCAAAAGTTTTTAGTCGGGCGTCCTTTGTGGGGAGACTCAAGATGGCCCTGAGGATCTGAATGTAAGACAAAGATATAAAACTCAAATCTGGGACGATCATTAAAAGTAACACCGAGAGGCCATAGTAGCTACTGATGCGGATGTCGGCACAGGCCAGTTTCACGACAGCTATGTGCTCACAATATGTTTGGGCAATTATGTTAGTTCTGCAATAGGGCCACCTCCTTGTCAGGAAAGGATAGGGCAATGCAAGTAGGCCAGCCCGCAACAGCACAGCGAGGCCGATCTTAACCACAACAGGGTTTGCTAAGATGGTGGAATGTCTCAGAGGCTCACAGATGGCCACATAGCGATCAAACGCCAGGGCCACAAGGATCCCAGACTCCATCAGAATGAAGCAGTAAATGAAGAACATTTGGGTGAGGCAGGCACTGAAATCTATCTCCCCGGAATTGAACCAGAAGATGCTCAGCATTTTTGGCAGGATAGATGTAGACAGGACCAGGTCAACAACAGCCAGCATACAAAGGAAATAGTACATGGGCGCATGGAGGCTTGTCTCCATTCTTATGATCACAAGGATGGCAAAGTTCCCCCAGATGGCTATGGTGTACATAGCACAGAAAGGGATGGAGATCCAGACATGTGCTGCCTCTAGTCCAGGAATGCCCAGCAGGATGAATGAGGAGGGGTTTGTGAAATGGGTTGTGTTGGAGTCTGACATGGCATGGGGTCCGACTCAGAGAGAAGACAGGTTCTCCTGCATATAATGTGGATTCCCCGCAGATCCTTTATGTGCCCAGGATCTACAGTGACGGTTTCAGTTCAAATGCCTGGATAGAGAAACAGTTTTAAACAGAGGTGCTACATAAATAAATGGCGTCTATTCTCAGGGAGAAGAATGTAGCCTTTTATTTTCAGTTACAGTTAATGTAGTGATGTTTCCATAACATTCTTTAAGCCTGTAAACTGCTCTGATTTGCTGTTACTTTATGACCTGATCCTATGTTTTACACCCCCTTGCATTTAGTTTCATTCCTTTCTGTAAGTTCACCCATCTTCGAAGCATCTGAGGAAGTGGGATCTTCTCCCACGAAAGCTCATGCAAAAAATAAATCTGTTAGTCTTAAAGTGCCACACAACTGCTTGTTGTTTCCATAACATATCTCTGTTTTAAACTCTGTTAGTTGCAGTCTCAAGTTCAACAATGTTACCTGTTCTTGTTTTAGATCCAGAGCTCACAAGGTGCATAAAGGCCAAGATAAAGAACACAGACTGTTACAAGAAAAAAAGCTTTAATATATTTTATCAAATTACAAAAGTTGTCCATGAGGTTAGGAATCCTTCTATACACTCTGTTAGGGCCTGAGATTTATCTCATGGAATAAATTTGAGCAGGCGGTGCTTCCTGCTGGAGTTTTCCCATCAACAGCTAACAAATTTTCCAAATCTTGGAACTGTCTTTTTATATTATAATCTGTCACTATATCTTAACAACAACAACAACAACAACAACAACAACAAGAAAAAAAAAGAGTTCTGTAGCTCTTTTAGAGACTAACAGATGCTTTTATTACATGAGCTTCCATGGGAGAAAATCCCACTTCATCATACACTTTGAGGACAAGGGAAATTACAAATTGGGGGGTGTGTGGGGGGGTAAATGCAGGGGAAAAGTAAGTCACGGGAACAGTTCACACTGTAACAGCAAATCAGAATAGTTGTTAAGATTCAAACAGTAGGAAACAACATACAGAGGAAGATGAAGTAAAATCACCTGTTGTAATGCAAGATTACAGTCCCAATTAATACCTAAAACAATGCAATCTAATATATCTACCCTCTCATTCACTATATCTAAATTCTCTTCAAATATATGGAAGTGTCAGATCCTTTTTCCCCTATAATTCTTGTGTCCCCAAAAACACATGAAGAGCAAGACAAGGAAAATAGAGTCACTGGAACAAGATCTATTGTCTTTTATTGATTATATTTAAGTTACCAGTGAAAATAGGAATGCCACAGAATCTACAGTTCCTAGATATATCTGTGTACCAATTGCAGGTACAAACAGACTTCTCCTAGGTATTAGTGTTAATCTATTTCCAGTGAATGATGAGGTGTCCTATGGCACCTTAGAAACTTAGAGGTTGTGTCTATTTTCTTTTTGTCTCATTAGCATTCCACATAATCTCTAGCCTGTGGTAAAGGCCCATTAGAGAGAAATATACCTCCACATAATTCTCAACAACTAAATCTTCCAGTGATTTTTTTCCCCACCCTTTTCCACTTGTTACATCTTTTCCCCTAAATGCTGTGGCATCAGGCATGCTTGGTTCAGTTTTTAATATCATCTTTTCTTATCTTTAAGGCCTAAAATTCCTGAGCTAACATCTTCCAGGCTTCAGGTCTAGATCTTCCATTTGAGCTCTCCTTACTTCAGAACCCTGTACATAGTGATGCCTTCCACTTACGGACAAGACTTTTACTGTTATAACCTGAACATAAAATTTAATTTAGCGTTCCGTGAGTATATCTGACATGACATTTTTTTAATCAGAACACCGCACAAAAAATTCAGGATAAAAGGAAATCCTTCTCTTGAAGCAGCTCAGTCGCTCATCACTCCAAGGAAATGGAGCTTAAGAAAAATGAATTACAAACAACTGATCTTATCATGTTTGTTCCATCTTAAACCATGCCCCTGAGTCACTTGTACCTGCATGCTGTGGTTCCTGGAATCAAGAACAGACTCAAAAAGGAAGCAACAGTGCTGTTGCCACTAACCCTTCAGTATTCCTCAATGCAATGAAACAGAGGCCCTAGAATAATAGAAACAGGAAGGGACAATGGGAGGTAACTGAGTCCAGCCCCTGCAGTCCTGACAGGACCTGCTTTTAAACACGTCAATGGTGAAGATTCCACAACTTGCCTACACCACTTATTCCACTGGTTAATCACCCTGACAATTAGGAATTTTTTAATAATGCCCAATGAAAACCTCCCTTGTTGTAATTTAAGCACATTGTCTTTTGTACCATCTACAGCAGTCAAGAGGAATAATTTTTCTCCCTCCACCTTGTAATAACCATTTAGGTACTTGAAAACTCTTACCGTGTCTCCTTTATTCCAGACTAAAACATTTTTTTCCTCAGTCTTTCTGCATAACTCAAGTGTTCCAGACCTTTAATCATTTTTCTTGTTCTTCTCTGGAAATTCTTTGGAAACTCCAACTGAGGCCTAATTAGCACAACGTAGAGCAGAAAAATCAATTCTCATGCTTACTTAGAATACTCCTGTTAATATATCCCAGAATGTAGTTTGGGTTTTTGTCAACAGTGTTATACTGTTGACATATATTTAGCATTGTGGTCCACTAGACATGCAGATCCTTTTCTGCAGTACTCCTTCATGGGCAGTCATTGCCTTTTGTTGTTGTTGTTTTTGCTGTTGTTAAATTAATGGTTCATTCCTAATTGGAGTATTTTTCATTTGTCTTTATTCTATTTCAATGCTGGAAGGAGTTCCTCATGTACTCTTCAAGCTGCTTAAATCTCAGACTGGAGGGGGGAGGAATGTTTGCTCAAACATCCCAGCTGGAACACACCCCTGGGAAAGGGCCTGTACATTTTAAATAGAAAGGCATCATATCACCTGCTTATGCACAATACTGGCCAAACTAAAGACAAGGTTTGGGTGTTAAAAAATTCAATGGCGAATAACCAGCCTTACTGATGCACTCCTTTTTTGGTCCACAAGTCTCCATAATGAACAGTTCAGATGGAAAGGGGATTTCAGAGACAGGCTATAAGAATGCAGAAATTGCCATGTGAGAGAGACTGAAACATCTGGGCCTGTTTATTTTGAGAAGAGGCATGTAAGAGGTCTCGTGAAAGACAAAAACAATACAGAAAAAAGGGGGAAAGGGTAAATAGAAGCAAACAGTGCAACAGAGAAATTATGAAAATGCATTGAACACATATGGAGCATTAACAAGTTTACTGCCTCTGCAATTTGTCCATAATTCTTAATATACTTAGCTACCTCCTTCTTGTAATAATGAACTAGGAGGCCTGTGACATTTGCTTTTGTGGGAGAAAATCCCACTTCTTCAGTGCAGGATTGTGTGGATGCATCAAATTTATGGGTGCCATGAAGAAAGGGGTACATGGACCAGTTGAGGTAAATTTGGATCCTGAAGGGGGCCAAATGATTAGGTTTGAGTAGGGTATAAAAATATGAGCCACGAAGCCCAGTCTTTGTTCAGCTGAAAGGGGCGACAGCAAGTCCTGCCATTGGTTGATCTGTTCTGATGCACTGAGAGCACACATTCTGCCAACTAATCTGCTGAAACAGATTGTTTGCCATAGTGTTACACTGCAATAAAGCCTAGCCTGACACTTTCATTTCCGCAAGGATATGTGGTCGTGTGGGTTTCCTTGATCATGAATGTTGCCTCCGTTTACCTCTAGCACACTGAGCACGCTGAGGCTCCAAACCAATGAGCTATCTGAATTCCCACTGGAGATTTGAGCCAAAGGTAACCCAAAGAGTTAACCAAACGAACAGCTCGACTTTCAATCAGCAGGCAAAATAAGTTCCTGCTTAACATTCAGGTCAGGCTCTAGGTCACTGGCTTAATTGAGTTCCCACTTAGAGATCAGAGACAGGGGTAATCCTGAGGAAACACGCCTTCAGAGGGTCACACATGAAGCCAAACTGACATCAGCACTGGACAAAAAACAACACTGTTCAGAACAGATCACTCCCAGCGCACCTGACCACAGTCCACAGGGCTGGCACAACAGAGTAAGCCAGGTAAGTGTTGCAGGAGGGTGCTGGCATTTGAGGGGTGCCAGAACGGGGATTGTGCTGCTAGGTCATCGCACTGCACTGCTGACGTCACTCATCTGCCCGGGTGTAATCGATCTGTTGTCTGCTGCACGGGGGGGGGGGGGGGGGGGCAGAAAACCTAGTGCTGGAGCTGACAGTCTGCTCACCGAACCACAGTTTTAATATAGCCACACACAAAGCCATTGTCTGAGATGGCATCATCCAGTCCTAATCTACAGATAGGGCACTGTGTAATGGAAACCCGTGGCACTGAAAAGGATTTAGGGGTCCTAGTGGACAACCAACTCACCGTAGTCTCCTATGGTATGTCTATACTGGAGGCTTTGTTAAGTTGACCTGAAGTCCACCTTGTTAAGTCAAGTTAGAGAGTCCACATCGAAAAAAAACTGTTGACTGCCTGCTTCCACACTGGCAGATGCTAGGTTTTCACAGGAGTGGCCTGAATGGGCCTGAACCAAGGCCTGGTGGTGAGGCAGCATCTGTTCAACCCTGGGATGGCCAGGGGAGCAGCGGCCTGAACTCTGCAGAGCAGGCCGCTCCATGGCTCCACCTTGCAAGCCACAACTCTGTGCTATCCTCTCCCCTCCTCCCAGGGATGCACAGCTAGCTGGGGGCAGGAGAGGAGTGCTGCTCCAGCCCCGCTGCAGGGAGGGCAGGCAGTGCAGTCTCTGGTCCTCGTGATCTGTGGTCCCCTGCCCCCCTTTGAGCGCTAGGGTCTGTGGAGCCTCCACTCTGCTGCCTGTGCTCATGCAGTGGGGGGCACCAGCGAGATGTTGGGACTGTAGGGTGGGCTGTTAGGCCTGCAGGTCGGACCAAGGCCATGGTGTGGGTGGCAATGGGGACCTATAGGAGGCCATTCAGGGGTCTTAACTTAGTGCCCCCAATTGCCTAATGCCACCTCTGAGACACGCACAGACAATCCAGGAAGCTTTTAGAAAGGCATTGAGGTCACCTTCCTGGTACAAGCACTGGAAGAAACAACTAGAGGCCTTGCAGCTCTGGACCTGATACTCACAAATTGGGAAGGACTGATTGTGAAAGGAGAAGCAAAAGGCAAATTGGGCAGCAGTGACCATGAAATGGTAGAGTTCAGGATTCTGATGAAAAGAAAAGAAAGAAGCAGAATGCAAATACTGGACTTCAGAAAATCAAATTTTTGCTGCCTCAGGGAACTGAGCAGCAGGTTCCCCTGGGAAGCTGATCTGAAGTGGAAAGGCATCCAAGAGACCTGACTGTATTTTAAATGAACTCTACTAAAGGCACAGGAAGATACCATTCTGATGGGCAGAAATAACAGCAAATGTGGAAGGTGCCCAGCATCGCTTAGCAAAGAACTCTGTGGTGAGCTAAAGCACAAAAGGGAAGCCTACAAAAAGTGGAATCTTGGACAGATGACTAGGGAGGCATATAAAGATATTGCTCAGGCCTGCAGGGATAAAATCAAAAAGGCCAGAGGACAATTGGAGTAGCAGCTAGCAAGGCATGTGAAGGATAACAGGAAGGGGTTCTACAAGTATGACAGAAGAAGAGGATCAGGGGTGGTATAGGTCCTTTACTGAATGAGGCTAATATGTTTGTGGCAGATGATACAGTAAAGGCTGAAGTACTCAATTTTATGTATTTATCTATCTATTTATTTAACTCAGTCTTCACAGCCTGGATCAACTACCAGGCAACTACCCTGGGTAACACCTGACTGAGAGAAGGAGAGCAACTGTCAGTGATGTACAGTCAGGTTAGGGACTACTTAGAGAAGCTGTATCTGCACAAGTCTATGGGACTCAGTTAACTACATCTGAGGGTATTGAGGGAGTTGCTGATGTCACTGTAAAGCCTATAGCCATTTGCTCTGAAAACTCATGGTCAATGGACAAGGTCCAAGATGATTGAAAGAAGGCAAATACAGCACCTATCTCCAAGAAAGGGAAAAAGAAGGACCCGGGAAACTACTGAACAATCAGCATCACCTCAATCCCTGGAATAATCATGGAACAGGTCCTCAAAGAATCCATTCTAAAACAGTTGGAAGAAAATAGAGTAGAGCAATCAGGATCAGTCAGCATGGATTCACCAAGGACAAATTATGACTGACCAACCTGATTTCCTTCTATGATGAGATGACAGGATATGTGGATGGAGGAATTGCCATTGATATGTTATACCTCAAGTTTAGCTAAGGTTTTGGTACAGTTTCCAATAGCATTCTTGACAGGAAGCTAAGGAGGTATGGTTTGGATGAATGGACCATAAGGCAGATAGAAAGCTGCGTAGATCACTGGGTCAGGTAGGGATCATTGGCTCAATGTCTAGCTGGCAACCAGTAACTAGTGGAGTGACACAGGGCCAGTCCTGGGGCTGGTTTTGTTCATCTTCATTAATGATTTGGGTGATGGAATAGATGGCACAATCAGTAAATTTGCAGACCACACCAAGCTTGGTGGGAATGATGAACATCCTGGAGGGCAGGGATAGGATTCAGGGAGACCTAGACAAACTGGAGCTTTTGGTGAAATTAAATCTCATGAGGTTCAAAACGGGCAAGTGCAAAGTCCTGCACTTACAACAGAAAAATCCTATGCACTGCTACAAGCTGAGGAGCAATCAACTAAGTAGCAGCACTGTAGAAAAGGACCTGGCAGTCATGGTGGATGGGAAGCTGGATATGTGTCAATGGTGTGCTCTTGCTGCCAAAAAGGCCAATAGCATACTGGACTGCATCTAAAGAAGTGTTGCCAGCAGATCAAGGTATATGATTATTCCCCTCTACCTGGCATTTGTGATGCCGCATCTGGAATACTGTGTCCATTTTGGGCTCCCCCCTACAAAAAGGATGTGGACAATTTAGAAAGATTCCAGTGGAAGGCAATGAAATGATTAGGGGGCTGGGACACATGACTTATGAAGAAAGACTGAAGGAACTAGTCTTAGTCTGCAGAAGGTAGAATTGAGGTGGGGTTTAATAGCAACCTTCAGCTACTTGAAGGTGTGCTCCAAAGAGTAGGGAGTTCAGCTGTTCTTAGTAGTAACAGACGACAGAACAAGGAGCAATGGTTTCAGGTTGCAGCTGGGAGGGGGGAGTGGGGGGGATTTGAGGTTAGATATCAGGAAAAACTCTCTCAGTAGTAGGATGGGAAAGAATTGGAATGGGTTACCTAGAGAAGGCATAGAATCTCCATCTTTGGAAACATTTAAGGCCTGTTCAGACAAAACCCTGGCTGCGATGATTTAATGGGAGCAGTTCTGCTTTTAGCAGGGGATTAGACTAGACAACCTCATGAGGTCCCTTCCAACCCTGTGATTGTATGATTCTTTGATTCTAAAGGCTCCAGTGTGGACATACTCTTAGTGTGATTCTGTGGTAAAAAGAGTTAATCTGAGTCTTGGAAAAATAAGTGGGAATAATGAGTGGGAATTTGGGGCAAGATTACTTTTGTATGTGTTATTAGTGAAACTGACACTGGAATATTGTATCAAGTTCTATTGTCCACATTTGAAAAAAAAGATGTTGAAAAATTATAGAAAGGCCCAACAAAACCTATTCAACTTCTGGAGAATATATCTTAAAGATAAAAACTTAAAGAGCTTAATCTATTTTTTCTTAACAAAAGTACAATTAAGAGGATATTTATTTGTATTATCAATCTCATGGTGGTAAAAGCATGGGAAATAAGAGGCTCTTTAATGAAGTGGAGAAAGGCAGAACAGGAACTTCTGGCTAAAAGCTGAAGTTATCCAATTGTCAATAAGGGCCAAATATTTAACACTAAAGGTGATTAATGGCTGGAGCAAACTGTGAAAGGACTTGGTGGAGTCTCTAACTTTTCATGTCTTCAGCTAAAGATCGTTTGCTTTCTGTAAATGTGTGTGAGGGCTGGTCTACATTTAAAACATTACAATACCTCTGCTGCAGCACTTCACTGTAGCCACTTCCTAAGCAAAAGGGAGGGGGTCCCTCATCAGAATAACTGATCCATTTTCTGAGAAGTGGTAGAATTGAAGAGCTCTTCCATTGACCTCACACTGCCTACAAGTTGTCTACATTGGAGGTGTTGTCTGCATAGGTCTGTTGTTTGGGTTTGGGATTTCTTTAGTTTTATATATATATAAATTAAAAAAAAATTCCTCTCTCACCCCCTTATGGGTGGTATGTGTCATCCTCAACCTCGGGTCCTCTACCAGAGGCCTGGGAGTTTGAGGGTTCTGCGCAGTATCTTAGCTGTT
The DNA here is from genome assembly GCA_007922195.1 of Podocnemis expansa. Lineage (NCBI taxonomy): Eukaryota > Metazoa > Chordata > Testudines > Podocnemididae > Podocnemis > Podocnemis expansa. The sequence goes on along the minus strand of ML682126.1, from coordinate 292,511 downwards.
CCTAGCACTGCACTCTTCTGGACAGAGAGCTCTGATGTTGTTCCTGGGATCTGTTGGAGCCACTCTCCCAGCTTCGGAGTCACAGCCCCGAGTGCTCCTACCACCACCGGGACCACTTTGGCCTTCACTTTCCACATCCTTTCTAGTTCCTCTTTCAGGCCCTGGTACTTCTCCAGCTTCTCATACTCCTTCTTCCTGATGTTGCTGTCACTTGGCACTGCTACATCTATCACCACCGCTGTCTTCTGGTCCTTGTCTATTACCACGATGTCTGGTTGATTGGCCAGTACCTGCCTGTCCGTCTGGATCTGGAAGTCCCACAGGATCTTAGCCCTGTTATTCTCCATGACCTTCTGTGAGATCTCCCATCTGGTCTTGGGAGGATCTAGCCAATACACTGTGCAGATGTTCCTGTACACAATGCCAGCTACTTGGTTGTGCCGTTCAGTGTACGCTGTTCCTGCCTGCATCTTACATCCTGCTACTATGTGTTGGACTGTCTCTGAGGCCTCTCTGCACAGTCTGCACCTTGGGTCCTGTCTAGTGTGGTAGACCCCTACTTCAATGGATCTGGTGCTCAGTGCCTGTTCTTGTGCTGCTATGATCAGTGCCTCAGTGCTGTCTTTTAGTCCAGCCTTTTCAAGCCACTGGTAGGATTTCCCAATGTCAGCCACCTCAGCTATCTGTCGATGGTACATTCCATGCAGGGTCTTGTCTTGCCATGGCACTTCTTCTGCTTGATCTTCCTCCCATGTCTGCTGCTGCTGCCTCAGGCATTCTCTCAGCAGCTCATCTTTGGGTGCCATCTTACTGATGAACTCCTGGATGTTCTGGGTTTCATCCAGGACTGTGGCTTTGACACTCACCAAACCCCGCCTACCTTCTTTCCGGCTGGAGTACAGTCTCTGGGTGTTGGACTTGGGGTGGAAACCTCCGTACATTGTGAGGAGCTTCCAGGTCTTCACATCGGCAGCCTCCATGTCCTCCTTTGGCCAGCTCACTATACCGGCAGGGTATCTGATGACTGGCAGGGCGTACCTGTTGATGGCGTGGATCTTGTTCTTCCCATTGAGCTGGCTCTTCAGGACCTGTCTTATCCTTTGGTGGTACTTGGATGTTGCCGTCTTCCTTGCCTCCTCATCGTGGTTCCCATGTGACTGTGGGATGCCAAGGTACTTGTAGCTGGTCTGTATGCCTGCTATGTGGCTTGCTGGTAGTTCCACCCCATCAGTCTTCACTACCTTTCCTCTCTTTACTACCATCCGGCCACACTTCTCCAGTCTGAATGACATCCCAATATCCTCACTGTAGATCCATGTCAGGTGGATTAGCGAGTCGATGTCTCGTTCATTCTTAGCATACAGCTTGATGTCATCCATGTAGAGGAGGTGGCTGATGGTAGTTCCACTCTTGAACTTGTATCCATATCCAGTCCTTGTGATTATCTGGCTGAGGGGGTTCAAGCCAATGCAGAACAGCAGCGGGGACAACGCATCACCTTGGTATATGCCACACTTGATGGCCACTTGTGCAAGCTGTCTTGAGTTGACTTCCAGTGTTGTCTTCCACAGTCCCACTGAGTTCTTGAGGAAGGTCCTTAGTGTCCTGTTGACTTTGTATAGCGCCAGACATTCACAGATCCATGTGTGCGGCACTGAGTCGTAGGCTTTCCTGTAGTCAATCCAGGCTGTGCACAGATTGGTCTGTCTAGACCTTGAGTCTTGGGCGATTGCTCTATCTATGAGCAGCTGGTGTTTTGAGCCTCTGGTGTTGTTCCCAATGCCCTTCTGAGCTGTGCTCAGTTACTGGCCCATGTGGACCCGTAGCTTGGCGGCTATGACGCCTGATAGGACTTTCCATGTTGTGGGGAGGCAGGTTATTGGCCGGTAGTTAGATGGTGCTGTTCCCTTGTGGGGGTCTTTCATGATCAGCACTGTCCTTCCTTGTGTTAGCCAGTCTGGGTGGGAGCCTGCTGCTAGCAGCTGGTTCATCTGTGCTGCTAGACGTTCATGCACTGCTGTTAGTTTCTTTAGCCAGTAGGTGTGGATCATGTCCGGTCCAGGCGCTGTCCAGCTCTTCATGTTCTTGACCCGCTGTTGGATGTCGGCTACTGTGATGGTGACTGGTTCCTGTTCCGGGAGATTGCTGTGGTCTCTTTTCAGGTCCTGAAGCCACTTTGCACTGGTGTTATGAGTCTTCTCTTTCTCCCAGATGTTCTTCCAGTACTGTTCAGTTTCTGCTGTTGGTGGCTCTGCTGTTATTGTGTTGTTGCACTGCGGGATGGAGTATACCTTGGATGGTTCTTTGGAGAACAGGGCATTTATCTTTTTGACCTCTGCTGCTCTAGTGTATCTCCTTAGCCTGGTGGCCAGTGCTGTGAGCCTTTGCTTAGCAGTCTCAAGGGCATCAGATGGAGTCAGGCCCTTGTATTTTCTCAGTAGCCGAGTCTTATCCTTAATCTCTACACCCTTCTGTAGTCCCACCAGCCGGCTAACTTCTCTCCGGGTTGCCTTGATCTTATCCTCCCACCTCATTTTCCAGGGGGGGTATGTACTGGTGTTCTTCTTGATTGTGTAGCCAAGCATCTCCAGGATTACAGAGGCTGTAGCGTATACCAGTTCATTGGTTTCAGTGATGGTGGTAGTAGGAATTGTCATTAGGGCTGTATTGGCATCTTCTAGCATACTATCTGATGGTACTTCTCCAATGAGCCTTGGTAATCGGTCTCGAGGGTTGACTGTAGCTAGTTTATCCATGATCTTATGCCTCATATCAGCTGCTGTGTTCTGTAATAGAGGGGGTGGCAGTGAAATTCTGGCTTCAGGTGGTGGCTGCACATCTAGTTGTTCTTCTAGGGCTTCTTCTTGAGTCTGGGAGGTAATGTGGAGTTGGTCTAGCTCCAGTTGTGAGAGCAGCTGCCTCTTTACTATGTTGAAGCATTGGGTAACTAGCTGTTTCTCAGTTAGTGTGAATGTAGGTCTTTTGTCCATCCATAGTCCCTTCATACATTTCATATATCCCCTCTCATTAGGTCTACTGGTGTAGTAGCATTCCATCAGTTCCACGTTCTCTTGTCTCATCCACACATGGTTTGTTCCAGTAGCCCACTTATCATCAGATTGTCCTGCTTCCCCAACATCTGGCACGGACCTTGTTAATCCAGGTGACATCCGAGCCAGCATGACTCTCCTAGTTCGTGTCACTCTTATATTTGAGGTAGGCGAGTGAGGTGTTAAGGGGTCTTTTGCCCAAGGACCCCTACTGGGAAGGTAGGCAGGTACCCACCGGGATTTGAACCCCAGTCTCCCGTATCAAAGGGCATCGCTCTTAAGCACTATGGCACTCTTAACCACTATGCTATCCAGTCACCCTATATATAAAGTAAATGATATATTGGGTTGTTTTAAGAAGACTTATTAAGCAAATCATGGCAGGTGATAATGCCATTTTACTAGATACTGGTAAGACTCAGACAATTTCCCCCCCCCCACTTTTGGTTACCAATATGTGGGATGGATGTGAGGAGACAGCTAAGGATGTATAAGTGAAAGATACAGGTTCTTAGAGGGCTGGAACAAAGCCATACTAGCAAAGGCTGAAGGAACTTAGTATGTTCAGTGGGGAAAAGACAAGATATAGTAGGGACATAAAAATAAGATGGAGAAAAGTTGTACTCTCTTGCTACAGCATGAGGACAAGAGACAATGTTTTCAAATTACAGAACAGGAATTTTATATTAAACCTGAGGAAGAAATTTCTGCCTGAAACAACAGCAGGAGAATAGAACAAATTGTCTTGGGAGGTCCTGGAAGTTCCTTCACTAGTGGTTTTCAAACGGAACTGGATAATCATGCTTTGTGAAAGTTTTAGAGGCAGTAAATCCTGAATCTTTGTTGTTGGCTAGGCTACAATGCCATAGTAATTCTTTTTATCCCTGCAGTTCTCAAACTTTGTGATGCAAAATTCTAGTGTAGCTCAGAACTTAATCACCTGAAAATTGCTGGGCTTAATACAGTGGTTACTGGTTAAATTTACTGCCCTTGGCTATATAGCAGGTCAGAATACATGACCTAAAAGGTCCCTTCTGGACTAAAATCCTGTGCATCTATCATAAAAGAAAGTGGATCAGGCACTTACACAGGCTGATATTTATAATACACAAAAAGGGAACTTTTAATTAAATTGAAACTCTGAAAATCTAAAACTGATAAACAAAAATTGTGCATATTACATAGTTGACCTGTGGAACTCATTACCACAGATATTATAGGAGCAAGGAACTTAGGTGAATGGGATTTTAACCTGGTTTGGACATTGCAGATGGTGCTGCTGGCACCGGTGCTAGTAAAGGCTGTCTGACTATGTCATCTATAAGCTTCATCGTGTGGTACTTTCAGGATTACCATTCTTGAATCTTTTACCCTGAAGTTTCCTGTGCCAGTTCTCTGCCTTCCTCTAAGTGATGATTTGATAGTTTCAGGCAGAAAAGATCTAGAGGCGTAACTGTGTTAATCTGTTTCAGCAAAACGAATGAGGAGTCTTGTGGCACCTGAAAGACTAACACTTTTTTTTTAGCAAGGGTTCATGGGTTAGAATCTACTTTGTTAGACATGTGAAGTAGACATTTCAATCATAGGTATATACCACATATGTGCAATGAAGAATGAATCCCATTATGATATGGAAGAACCAGCACTAAAAAGGTTCTTTCAAACAGTGTGGATGTAGACCATTCAGAAAAGTTGATGTGAAGATGTGACTGTTCAAAGAGAGAAGAAAAGAAATCAAACATAAAGAATGATAATATTCATAAACCAATAGAAGAGCAAATTCAGTCTCTCTTCTGGACGCTTGATTGCAGTTTGAAAGTCATCACGGTTCAGCATAAAAGCTTCAGAAATGGATTTCAGCATGAAACTTCAGAGGTCAAATATCTATACAAACTTGACACACTCAGATTGGCTCTGTGGCCAGCTCACTACAAGAAGCAATGGTGAATGGGGGAGGTGCCAAAGGACTGGAAAAAAAACAAATATAGTGCCGATCTTCAAGAAGGGGAAAAAGGAGGATCCAGGGAATTACAGACCTTGCAGCCTCACCTCACTCCCTGGAAAAATCATGGAGCAGCTTCTCAAAGAATCCATCCTGAAACACTTGGGCTATGTCTACACACCCATCGTTATTTTGAAATAAGGATTTCAAAATGAGTTATTTTGAAATAAAGTCCTTATTTTGGAATAAGTTAATTTGAATTAACAAAATGTTAATTTGAATTAGGGAAAGACTGCTATCAAAACGGCTGTTATTTTGAAATGGTTATTTTGAAATAAAGCCATTTGGACATGTTGTTTTGAAACAACATGTCCAAACAGCCTTATTTCAAAATAACCATTTCGAAATAACAGCCGTTTTGAAACAATCGGGGTTTAACTTGTTTTGAAGCAACAGTTCTTATTTTGAAAGGATGGGATCTGTCCTTTCAAAATAAGAAAACGTCATGTGGATCAAATATCTTTTATTTTGAAATAACCAGTATTATTTCAAAATAAAAGTGCTGTGTAGACATACCCTTGGAGGAAAATAGAGTGATCAGGAACAGTCAGCATGGATTCACCGAGGGTAAATCGTGCCTGACTAACCTCATTGCTTTCTATGATGAGATGACTGGATTTGTGGATACGGGAAGAGCCACTGATGTGATATACCTCGACTTTAGCAAGGCTTTTCATATGGTTTTCCACAGCATTCTCACTGGCAAATTAAGGAAGTATGGGTTGGATGCATGGACTGTAAGGTGGATAGAAAACTGGCTAGATCAACGGTTTCAGCATGTAGAAATCAATGGCTCCATGTCAAGTTGGCAACCAGTAATGAGTGGCATGCCCCAGGGGTCGGTCCTGGGGCCAGTTCTGTTTAACATCTTCATTAATGATCTGGATGATGGGATAGATTGCACACTTAGTAAGTTTGTGGATGACACCAAACTGGGGGGAACGGTAGACACCCTGGAGGGCATGGACAGGATTCAGGGAGACCTAGACAAATTGGAGCAGTGGGCCAGGAGGAATCTCATGAGGTTCAAAAAGGACAAGTGCTAAATCCTGCAACTGGGACGAAAAAACCACACGTACTGCTACAGGCTATGGAGTGATCAGCTAAATAGCAGCACTGGAGAAAAGGACCTGGGAGTCATGGTGGATGGGAAGCTGGATATGAGTCAACAGTGTGCTCTTGCTGCCAAAAAGGCCAATGGCATACTGGGCTGCATCAGAACAAGTGTTACCTGCAGATCGAGGGATGTGATCATTCCCCTCTATTCTGTAATGGTGAGGCCACATCTGGAATACTGTGTCCCCGCTACAAAAAGGACAGGGACATGCTAGAGAGAGTTCAGCGAAGGGCAACAAAAATGATCAAAAGGCTGAAGCACAAGCCCTATGAAGAAAGACTGAAGGAACTAGGCTTATTTAGTCTGTAGAAGAGAAGACTGAGGGGGGATTTGATAGTAACCTTCAACTACCTGAAGGGATGCTCCAAGGCGGATGGAGCTCGATTCTTCTCAGTAGTAACAGAGGACAGAATGAGGAGCAATGGTTTAAAGTTACAGCTGGGGTGGTCCAGACTAGATATTAGGAAAAACTTTTTTACTAGGTGAGTGGTGAAGCATTGGAATAAGCTACCTAGGGAGGTGGTGGAATCTCCATCTTTGGAAGTGGTCAGGGCCCAGCTGGACAAAACATTGGCTGGGATAATCTAGTGGGAGTGGTCCTGCTTTTTTTGCAGGGGGTTGGACTAGATGACTCGTGGGGTCCCTTCCAACCCTATGATTCTATGATTAGCAATTTTCCTCCTCCTTTTGTGAATGGGTCACATCCACACTGCTGAACTGAACTTTTTAACACTTCTCCTCCACATAGTAAAGTCACTCACCCCTCTTTGTATGGGACTACAAGAAACCAAAGCTTTGTGCATCTGCTGAAGTGAGTTCTAATCCCTAAAAGCTTATGCCTAAAGAAAATGTGCTAGTCTGTAAGATGCCAGAGGACTCCTCTTTTGCTTAGACAAAAGAGAGTGAGGTACCAGCCCCAGCACTCCATTAACAGACAGGTCCCTGCAGTGCAAAGGGTGGAGGTGAGTGTGTGCATTAACACAGAGCTGTCACATGAATTCTTTACTCAGCTCCTGTTGCCAGTGTCATTAGCCACAGGACATAGCAACTAAATAATTCCAAACAGGGGTTTTGTGCCTATGGACACCAGAGATTGCTAACGGCTGTGAAGAGCAGAAAGACTTCTCTATTCCCGCCTGTCCCCCTTGTACTGGGTAATGTCGAGCAATGCACTCTACAGCAAACAAAGACGTACCTGTGAATTCTGAGATGGCAGTGACTGCTGTCCGACGCCCCTTCAGGTAGCCATGCCCCATGCCTCTCTCACACCAGCATCTGCAACAACATCCTGTGCCAATAGTTGGCACATAAGAACTGGCCTGGGCAGGATGGAAACTTGTCTATAATATATCTGGGAGCATTCCCAGTGGGGTTCCTAGGCTTCAGACAGGGGACGCTAGCTCATGTCTCTCTTTCCATGTCTGCTCTTCTCCGTTCTTCATCATTTTACAGGAGTAAACATTAATTAAGAGTTCTTCCCAAAGGGAGATGAGAACTTCTGGGCTATCTGCTGAGTCAGCGGGGAATTGGCTTGTTAGTGTAATTGTGTATATTTAAACCTTATAGTCTATTAGTAAGAAATCCAAGGATAATGGCTAGATTTCCAGAGGGTCCAATACTCTGACAGTGCCTCGGATGGGTGGATAGCTAACAGACAGGCAGATCTAGAGAAAGATGGTTGTGGAGATATATTAACATCTTGTGCAAACATACAGGGCTGTTGCTAGGTATTCAGAGATCAGCAATTCTGTCTAGTGCCACTTGGTTAGTCTGAATGTCATGTTGTACTAGGCCAAACAATTTTTAATAGTTTCAGCCTGTGAAATTTCCCTAGTTACCTTTATCAACAAATCTTGTGTCATTTAAAAAAAATGAAAAAAAAAAATCCCTCCTCTCCTTGAGATATCAAGTTTATTTTGCTGAGGACCATTATTATTATTTTTTTTTTGAGCAGTCCACAACCCCATCTTCAAATTTCAGTCTGGGTAAACTGAGTCTTTCTGTACTATTAAATATTTTCTGCTATCATATTGTGCCCTGAGGCTCATATCAGAAATTGAAACTGTGTTGAGTTGGACACTTGAAATGAACACCAAGTTTCCAATGAAATCCCTCTTCCACATTGTGTAGTGTAGAGGAGCAGTGTGCTACTAAATAGTTGCCATGTTTCACCCCAGAAGTGGGTGTGTCTGTAGTAAACATGGACAGCCAGATGTTAACACCCTGGTCAGTGAGTCACAGGAGAGCCAACCAAAACAGAAGCAGGGAGTCCTGTGGCACTTTAAGACTAACAAATTTATTTATCACATACGTTTTCATGGGAGAAAATCCTACTTTGTCAGATGCTTTGAAGAATGGGGAACTTACAGAATGGGAGGAAAATAAATGCAGGGTAGTGTAAGTCATGGGGTTAGGTCACACCGTAAACAGCAAATCAAAGCAATTGTTGAGCTTCAAACACTGGGGAACAGCACATAGAGGAAGGCGAAATCAAATTATCTGTTGTAATGGGCAAAGAATCCATAGTCACAATTTAATCCTGCTTTCACAGCATTGAATCTGCATATCTGATTTCCACAGAGATTTCAACAATTTCCACTCCATAATCAAACTTAGCCTGGAACACTCCACACAAGATCCATTTACTGGACACTACAGTACAAATTAGGGACAGACACATCAGCACCACCCTATATAGGAAACCTGCTGATCAGTATAGTTACCTACATCCCTGAACTTTTCATCCAAAACACACCATGCTATCCATTGTCCACAGCCAAGCCCTAAGATATAACCACATTTTCACCATCAGGATCTCTATCAAGCATTCTCAAAACTATGGTACCCCCCCCACAGAAGTAAAAAAAAAAAAAAAAAAAAAAAGGCCAAGGCAGCCAGTTACTGCAAAGTCAACTACTCCATGAGAGGCCAAAAAAAGAAAACAACACAATGCCACTGGTCATCACATACAACCCTCAAATCAGACCTCTACAACAGATCATTAAGGAGCTACAGCTTATCTTAAAGGACAATCCCCCACTCCCTCAAGCTTTGGGAGACAGCCCCCTAACCTAAAATAGATACTCACCAGCAACTACAGATCTAACAACAGAAACATTAAAGCAGGCACACACCCTTGCAGAAAACCACATTGCCAACTTTGTCCACATATTTGCACAAAAAGGCACCATCATAGGACCTAATCAAGCCAGCTACTCTATCAAGGGCTTATTTACCTGCTTGTACAACAATGTGATTTATGCTAGCATGTCCCAGGAATGCCACCAAATCTTATACATTGGAAAACAGGACAACCCTGCACAGAAGAATAAATCGGCACAAAACTGTGATAAAAAATCACAACATTCAAAAAAACAGATTTGCTGAGCACTTCAATCTTTCTAATCACTCTCTGGATGATTTGTTCACAGCTGTGCTCAAGCAAGTCAATGGGACATCAAGACTTCAAAGGGAAACATCTGAACAAAGAACTGATATGCAGATTTAATTGTGTAAAAGCAGGATTAAATTGTGACTATGGATTCTTTGCTCATTACAACAGGTGATTTGATTTCTTCTTCCTCTGTGTCCTGTTTCCCAGTGTTTGAATCTTAACAACTGCTTTGATTTACTCTTACAGTATGACATGATCCCATGTCTTATACTCCCCTGCATTTATTTTCCTCTCATTCTGTAAATTCCCCCATGTTCAAGGGCATCTGACAAAGTAGGATTTTCTCACAAGACAGCTCATGTGATAAACAAATGTGTTAGTCTTAAAGTGCCACAGGACTTCTTGCTTCTTTTGCTGGACTAGACTAACATGGATGCCCCTTTGAAAATAGAAACAGAGAAAAGGTAAATTGGAGCAGCAGTGCTGCCTGCTCATGTTTGGTAGCAGCAGGGTTCCTGGAAGGAGACAAGACGGAAGGATCCAGTGACAACTTTGCCAAAGATAGGCTTAAGTTTGTAACTGACCAGGCATGAGTAGAACAGGGAATGTTTGGACAGCTGCTGTCAAGGGGTATATATGTGTGGGGTTTTTTTTTGTATGTGTGTGTGTGTATTTATTTTTATTTTTTATACCTCTGTGCTGAGCACATGTACCTCTCCCACTACTCTGTAACTACATAAGATAAATTGTAAAGAAGCAACTCTCTGTGGCTGTGTTCTCACACAGCCAGTTACTTTGATATGGTTGTTTCGCAACAACCGTATATCGAAATAAAGCTCATTTCGAAACAACTTATTTCGAATTAACAAAATGTTAATTCGAAATAAGGAAAAAAGGCGGAAATGAAATAGCAGGTTCATACTATGAACCTGCTATTTCACTTCCGCAGGGGGCTGCAGGCACCGGCGGGGTTCAGCGCTGCCCGGCACTGCTCCCCGC
>ML682126.1:248507-276949 GCA_007922195.1 Podocnemis expansa | reverse complement strand
TAAATTCTTCTCTATTTGTGAGCAGCAGATCGAGAGGTGCAAGGCCTTGGTTTAACTTGTTTTGTTTAACTAGGTTTAACTTGTTTTGAAACAACGTGGTTGTTTTGAAACAATGGCTTCCGTTGTTTCGAAACAACCGTGCGTCGTGTGAACAGCCTAAATCTTATTTCGAAACAACCTCTGTTGTTTCGAAGTAAGAGGGCTGTGTGAACACAGCCTGTTTCATAGCTGTTTTTTTTTTAATTAAAGAATTAACCCTTTTAATATAAGTTCTGGTTCTGTGTCCTAAAAAGAAAGAGAATTTGTGTGCATCTGCCTCAAACTGCATGGCCAACTACCAAGGGGGATTCTGACCCATTTTCAGCTGATATCCCAGCTGTGGTTCAATCGATCTCCTGAGAGAGGAATGAATGTGATTGAGGATACCTCACAGGAAGGAATTCCCAAGTGGGCCTGCGTGGGTTTTCAAAGTATTTTTGCTTTTGGGTGGTCGCAGCAATACCACTCGAAGGCCAGGAAACTGGTAGCCTTGGAGAGTTTTAAAGGAAGGCTTTAGGGCTAGTAGGTTTTAAGGCCTGTTGTATGCCCCTAACCTCTGTACTCAGAGTGCCAGAGGGGGAAGCAGTCCTGACAGGGTGGCAGTGGTGTGATCTTTTTGAATCAGGAGCAAAAAAACTCAGGATTTTTAATGACACTCCCTCCCCCCACCCGGCCATTGGCTACTGGAAATTTTGGATTTTTTTTCCCCATTGTCTTTTTTTTAAAATTTTATTTTGCTGCCTAGGGAAAAAAAGACATGCAAGAGGTTTTCCTGGCAATGCCAGGGAGTCTAATACATGCATTTTCCACCAAACCCCACCCAGCTTTTGTGGCAACAGGATAGCTAGGCTAGTGCAGGGCAGAAAAGGAGCCCACTGAATACAGTTGCAATGGGGCAGAGGAGCCCTGAAGACACCAGCTTCAGATCTGTCCCAGAAGTCTAACTCCAAGGCAGACATGTGGAGTGGGGATAAGGAAGGGGGGAATGAGGCTCTGGGGTGGGAGTGGATGGGGTGGTCATGTCTCTTTCATAAGAGTAGGGCCCAGGTGGAAGGAAGTCTTTAAGAGAAAGGTCTCAAACTCATGGCGAGATAGAGTTCTTCTTGAAAATGAGGCACATAGAAGCAGAGGAGAAGAAAAAACAATGGTACTTTGAGCTGGAGAAAGCGAGAAACTTGGCACTAAAGCTATAACAGCTTCTCCACTGACAATCCTACCCTGCTTACACACTCCAACCCAAGAAATACCCATTGTATCATATGGGAGATGTTGCAGAGGCCTTCCTTAGGAAATTTTGAAAGGGCCTGAATTGGATACAACATCTCCACAGACCACTCCGTAGTAGAGTTGAGGCCACAACACAGTGGATGCTTAACAGAAGTGACAGCTGAAATGCCTAGTAAAACAATGAGCAATTATGAGCTCTTTAAACAAAGGGCTAGAATTAGGATGGGGCTCACTACTGAACCTGCTGATCCCTGGTTCAGAGCCCTAACGTAGAAACCAGCTGTGGCATTCACCCAACATGCCTACCCAAGTGATAAATTTGAAATGCCTGGATACCAGAGGCACAACCTAAAACTGTGGAGGAGCTCTTTCTCCTAATGAAAATTGAACAGTTCCTAGAGGTTGTCCCTAAAGAAATACAAAGACCTATCCTGGATGGGGAGCCCAAATCTATAGTACAAGCAGGGGAGATTGCATCCAGATGCATGGAGGTGACAGAGAGGACTTTAACTGGTAGCAATTTGTGAGGGTCTCAGGAGTGGTGTCCAAAGATAGCATATCACCACCAGGGACAACCCAAGGGGCTACCTCACAGGGAGGGTCCTGCTGCACCACAAGGGAAGCTTCAGGAATCATCCCATCCCACAGCCCCATTTTCCAGCAACATACCTCACTCCACTGACCAGCCAGCTAGGCAATGTTTTAAATGTAATGACCTGGGCTGTGTGAAGGCCAACTGCCCCAAGAGCACAAACAGAGTGCAGTTCATTGCACTGTGGTCACAATAAGAGCCCTCAGGCCCAGATATCTCATAGATTCCCCAAGAGTGAAGAGAGACCATGTGTACGGGTGGGAAGAAATGTGTTACTTGGAGAAACACTGGAGCACAGGTGTCAGCTATCGACCAGTCTTTAGTGAATCCCAAATTCATCAACATAACAGCCCAAGTAACTGTTCAACCATTCAAGGCAGACTCTTTTGACCTGCCCACAGTGGAGTTGCCCATTGAGTGCAAAGGCTGGTCAGGGATTGGGACTTTTGTTGTCTATGATGATTATCCCATTCCCATGCTGGTGGGAGAGGACTTAGCTAACCATTTGATACTAGCCAAAATGGTGGACACAATCACCAGCAGTCAGGCTAAGTGGGTCTCCCCATCTAACCCTGCTGCTGAACCTTGTATCAGGGCCCAATCTTTGTTTCCAGATACAACAGTCAGAGACCCAGACAGAGGCATCAGACCCAGGCCACAACCCAGCATCTACCACAGCAGCAATAAAGCCAGTCCTTGAATATCCAGCCAGAACAAGAAACAGATCCAGCACTTGCAGCCTGCTCGGAGTCATGGTAGTCAGCACCAGAGGGCTTCACCAAACCCCACTTGTGGCAGTAGGTGACCTTGTGTGAAAGGCTGTCCCGGAGTCTGCAACACAGCCCCACACACTGTTTCCCAGCTGGCGGAGGCACTCACATTACCTGCATCGCTTTCAGAGGCACCAAGCATAAGTCCACCACTCAAGGGGGAGCTGGGGTATCCATCATCAAGGGAGCAGTTCCAAGCTGAGAAAGAGGCAGATGAGAGTCTCAAGGGGCTTGGAGGTTGGTATAGAGTGGACCATCACTTCTCAGCTCTTCTAATAGGTCCATGTTTGTTGTTGAAAGAGGACTTTTACACAAACAAACTCTTTCTGGTGGGCACAGGGAGGACTGGCCTCCTCAGAGACAGTTGGTGGTTCCAGCTAAGTACTTTTTAAAGCTCTTAAGCTCAGCCCACAATCATCCTAATGGCCATGCTGGGGAGAGCACAACCAGAAGTGTGCTGGGAGGACCCCTGAAAACCATGCCTGTGAAGGTAACAGGGTGGGGAAGGGCTTGCTGGAGTTTGGGACAGTCAGCACTTTAGAAGAGCACTTTAGTCCCAGGGTAGGTACTGAGCCAAAAATACCTGTGCCCGGGAGGATATAACAGAGATGTTTCTGGTGCCAGGAGCAGAGCCATATAAAAAGACATTGTTCCCTGAGGTTAAAGAGTGGATGGGCAAGAAGGTCCAAATTGGCCAGGACTTGGAAGGAGAAGAAAGATGGGTCTATGCAGAGAGAGGCCTGGGTGCACCCCTCAGAAGGAAAGAGGGACAACACAGATAAAGCAGCTGGGACAGAGAGGACCAAGACCAACAGTGGAGTCCTGTGAGCAGACTTTGAGAAAGCCACTGATTTTTATGAGAAGGAATGTTACGCCATTATGTTTGTTCTGAAAAAGCTATGTGCAAACATTTGGCAAGGTGTTTCAACCTGCAGACTGAACATGCTGCATTGAAGTGGCTTCACAACATTCAGGAAATCAACAAAAAACTTCTCTGGTGAATCTTAGTTCTACAAGACTTGATTCAGAAATACAACACAATTCCATAGTTTCTAACAGGATGGTTGATTCATGCACTTTTGAAGGCTTCCCAACTCAGATGATTGAAACTGTTCCTGTAGTCTAAATAACTATTTATTTAAATTGGTGAAATACTGTTAAATTCTTCATGTGACCGGTAGTTAATTTTGTACGTGTACATTGTACCTTATTAACTCTGTTCTTTCCTAGTCCCGGGACGAAATCACAGCCCGTGTGGATCCAACCTATACCAGGCTGCCCAGCATTATTTGTGACTTGGGCGTATAGAGAAACCTTGGTGAGGAAGAGGTTAACACTCTGGTTCATGAGTCCCAGGAGAGCCAAGAGAAAGACAGTACAGGTTTCAAACTGGAGCAGGAGCCCTGCCTGTTTCCTATTTGGTGGCAGCAGAGCTCCTAGAAGGATCAGAAAGAGGCTGGAGAGACAGCCCTGGAGGACCAGCAACATCCTTGCTGAAGAAAGGCTCCAGTCAGTAACTGACCAGGCATGAGTAGAAAAAGGAATGTTTAGCTAGACTCAATCAAGATATCCCCATGTTTCTGTTTGGTTTTGGATCCCTCTGTGCTGAGCACATGTACCCCCTCCCACTACTGTGTAAGTTAAATCCAAGAGGAACAACTCTCTGTGTCTCTTAGATGTTATTTTTAATTAAAGATTTTGTTGCCACCTTGTTGCCCTTTTCCAGCAGGTCAGTGAGGTGGACAGAAGAGCAGGTGATGGTGACCCAGCAGTGCTCACATTCTAGTTATGACAGGCACAGCTGAATGAAGGAGGAAGGGCAGAAGATGCTGATGTTGGAGGGCGCTGACGTGGGTAGAGGCAGTGGGTGTGCTCAGCCACAGGGAGTCCCTGTCACCCTGCCAGGAAAAGAAAAGGGATGATCCTAGAGACACATGGGGTATGTGAAAGGGCTGCCTGCACCCAGCATTGACTCTAAATTTCCCTGCCGGACACACTTTGCTGATAGCTAAGGAAAAAGCCACTTTTCACCAACCAATGCACAGCTTTTCCAGCTCCTCCTCCAGCTGGAGTCTCTCTCACTGCTGCAGCCATAGTCCTGCAACAAAAGAGTCCCCTCTGCTGCCCTCCTCCTTCTCTCCTTCACCAGTTTCATCTCTCCCTGTGACTCATCTAGTCTCTGTGTTTTTAAAGTCTGGAGAGGCTTTAATATCTTTTTGACCATCCTGTCAGTGATCTTGGAAGGAGTGTCTTGCACCAGATTACCAGACACTTCCCCATTGAGCTTGGTCTGAGATCAGGGGTAGCAGGGGAAATCTTTCTGTCCATTTAGAAGTAAAGAACTGGAGCAGCCTCTCCCAGATCTGTTTGGTCTTCACCACATAGATGATGGGATTTATCAGAACGGGGGAGGAACAAGTGGTACACATAGACATGGATGATGTGGAAATGCAGGGCTAAGATGAGACAGAGGTAGGAGCTGAAGGTACTAAAAGCCTTGAGCCAGGCATATATTGTGGGTTGACTGAAGCTGCCCCTGAAGATCTGAGTATAGGAGAAACTGATAGAAAGTGAGGCACTCACTAAGAATGGCATCAGGAGTCTGTGATAGCTCCTGAGGTGAATGTTGGTGCAGGCCAGCTTTTCCATGGCTCTGTATTTGCAGTTGTGTCTGTGATGACATTGGTTCTGCAGTGGTGCATGCACACTGCTTTAGAGGCATGGGACAGAACAAACAGCAAAATGAACAGGTCAGTCATGGCCACAATGGGTTTGTTAGGGTGGTGGAATTACTGAGAAGATGAAAGATGGCCACCTAGTTTTCCAAAGCGAAGGTCATGAAGATTGCAGACTTCATTGCTGAGAAACAGTTAATGAAGTAAACCTAGGTGAGGCAGGCATTGAAATCTATCTCCTTGGAACTGGACTAGAAGATTCTCAGCAGTTTGGGCAGGTGGATGCAGACAGAACCAGGCTGATGGAAGCCAGCATGCCATCAAAAGAGTACATGGGCTAATGAATACTCACAATCAACAAGATGTTGACGTTTCCTATGACAGCTATGGCGTACGCGGAGTAGAAGGACACAGAGAGTTAGATATCATCTGTCTCAAGCCCAGGAATGCCCAGCAGGATAACATAGGAGGGGTTGATGAAATGCATTGTGTTGGAATCTGATATCACCGAGGGGAGAGGTTATGCAACTCTGAGGCAAAACAGTGTCTCATATACTGTAGGTTTCTCTAACCTCATTTTGTGTCCAGGACTTATGGTGCTGCTGGTAGTGGAAATGCTTGGATGGGGAGACTGTTATCAATAAAACAGGTCCACACAGGGTTATATCAAAATGACAATTTTGATACAACCCTCATTTTGATATAATACTAGGTTTTATTATATTGAAATAATTTTCCTTATTTTGGAATAAGGGGGGGGCTTTTAAAAAAAAATAAGAAAACATCATGTGGACTTTCTTTTTTTTTTATTCAAAATAACCAGCATTATTTTGATTTAAAACCTGTGTCCGGATATATCCAGTAACTCTCAAATTTCTTGCCCAAAAAAGGACCCTTTGGACCTCGTCATTTGGCCTCCTCCCTATATCAGGCCAGAAACCAGCCCCACAATCACTTTGGGAGTAAATTTCTTATAAATGCCATCCAGTCTTCATTTTAAAAATTTCTTTGAGGGGAAAATCCGTAAGAGTCATTGGTAAATTGTTTTACTGGTTATTTACATTCCCTCATAGAAATGTGTGTGCTATTTCTAACCCAGAGTTGTCTAACTTCAACTTCATTATCCATGAGGGAGAGTCCTTCACAAGGTCATCAGACAGGTCTCCATGGAACTCAGTCTGAGAGACTGGGTACCAGGAGAAAACTTTAAGCCCCTTTATGAATAAAGAACTGGAACAACCTGTCCCGGATCTCTTTTGTCCTCACCCCATATATAATGGGATTTAGCATGGGGGGAACCAGCAGGTACAGGTTGGCAATGATGACATGAAAATACAGGGGCACATTGTGACCAAACCGGTGTGTGAGGGAGGAGAAGAAACATGGAAAGTAAAAGGCTAAGACAACACAAAGGTGGGAGCCACAGGTACCAAAAGTCTTGAGTCTGGCCTCCTTTGTGGGGAGACTGAAGATAACCCTGAGGATCTGAGTATAAGACAAAGCGATAAAACTCACATCTGGGACATGCACTAAGAGTAACACCGAGAGGCCATAGTAGCTGCTGATGCGAATGTCAGCACAGGCGAGCTTCACAACAGCTAGGTGCTCACAGTAAGTCTGCGTGACGAGGTTAGTTCTGCAATAGGGCCACCTCTGTGCCAGTAAGGGATAAGGCAATACAAGCAGGCCACCCCGCAACAGCACAGCGAGGCCAATCTTGATCACAACAGGGTTTGTCAGGATGGTGGAATGTCTCAGGGGATTGCAGATGGCCACATAGCGATCAAATGCCAGGGCCACAAGCATCCCAGACTCCATCACAATGAAGCAGTAAATGAAGTACATTTGGGTGAGGCAGGCATTAAAATCTATCTCCCTGGAATTGAACCAGAAGATACTCAGCATCTTGGGAAGGATAGAAGTAGACAGGACCAGGTCGACAACAGACAGCATGCTGAGAAAATAGTACATGGGCACGTGGAGGCTTGTCTCCATTCTAACGATCAAGAGAATGGTGAAGTTCCCCAAGATGGCTATGGTGTACATGACGCAGAAGGGGATGGAGATCCAGACATGTGCTGCCTCCAGCCCAGGAATGCCCAGCAGGATGAAGGAGGAGGGGTTGGTGAAATGACTTTTGTTGGAATCTGGCATGGCGTAGGGGAGAAGTCATCCAAGTCAGAAGCAGAACAGTGACTTCTGTATATAATGTATGTTCCCTGCAGCTCCTTTATGTGCCCAGGATCTAGGGTGATGGTTGCAGTGCAAATGCCTGGATGGAAAGATAGTGTTAAAAAAAAAAAGTGCTAAATGAATAAGGGAAATCTGTTCTCGGGAGGTGGGGAAGAAGAATGTAGCCTTTTAATTTTTATTAAAGTAAATGTAGTGATACGTTCATACCACATCTGTTGGTTAAGCTTTGTTGTCCACAGTCTCATGTTCAGTGATGTTACCTCTGCTGGGGCTCAAAGGGCACATGAAGGCCAAGATAAAGAACACAGACCATTTCAGGAAAACAGGTCTAGTGTGTTCTATCAATTTTATGAAACTAGCAATGAAGTTAGGAATCAATGCCATGTTAGGGGTTGAGTCTTATCCCTTGTTTTGAATTTGAGCATGAGGATACTTTCTTTTGGAGTTTTCCCATAAGATCAATCTTCCAAATTTTGATTTTGTCTTTTTATTCTACAGTCTGCGACTACAGCTACGTCCTCTTTACATGTATGAAAATGTCAGCTCTTTTTCTCTTTCTAATCTTTGTGTCCCCAAAAACATATGAAGGTCAGAACAAGGAAAACAGAAGGTCATTAAAACATGATCTATTGTCTTTTATCAATTTCATGGAAGTTACCAGTGAAGATATAAATGTCACAGATTATACAGTTCCTAGATGTATCTGTGCAGCAGTTGCAGGTACGGACAGACTTCCTAGGTACTTGTGTTAATCTATTTTCAGTGAACAATGAGGTGTCATATGGCACCTTAGAGACCTAGAGGGTGTACTGGTTCCTTTTAGTATCATTAGCACTCCACATAAGCTCTAGCCTATGGTAAAGGCCCGTTAGAGAGAAATATACTTCCCCATAATTCTTGACAATTAATATTAATCTTTTGGTGATCTTTTTTTCCCCAAATTTTATCCCTTGTTACATATTTGCCCCATAATTCTGTGGCATCAGGTATGCTTGGGTCAGTTTCTTATATCATCTTTTCTTGTATGTGAGGCCTAAAATCCCTAAGCCAATATCTTCCGGGTGTCAGCTCTAGGCCTTCTATTTCAGCTCTCATTATTTCAGTCCCCTGTACATAGTGATGCCTTCTTCTTACTGACAAGCCTTATACTGTTCTAACATGAACATTGAACTCTATTTAAAGTTCAGTGAGTATATGTGACATGACATGTTTGTTAACCAGAATACTGCATGAGAAATTCAGGATAAAAAGAAATTCTTCTCTAGAAGCAGATTTGTTGCTCCTCACTCCAAGGAACTGGGTATTAAGAAAAATGAATTCTAAGCAAACAAACCTATCATATCTGGTTCATCTTCAAGAGTGTTCCCTGGGTCATTTATTCCTACGTGCTGTGGTATGGGAAGCATGAACAAATTCCAAAAGTACCCAGAAGTGCTGTTACCAGTTAACTATCAGTATTCCAGAGAAACAGAGACTAGAGAGGCCATAGAATAAAAACAAACAGGAAGGGACAATGGAAGGTAATCGACTCCAGTCCCCTGCACTCATGGCAGGACCAAGTACCCTCTTAAACCATCCCTGACAGGTACTTATCTAACCTGCTTTTAAATACTCCCAGTGATGGAAATTCTACAGCCTGCCAGGCAACTTATTCCAGTGGTTAATCACCCTGACAGTTAAGAATATTTTTTCCTAATGTCAAACCAAAATCTCCCTTGATGAAACACAAGTCATTGCTTCTTGTCTTATCAACATCAGTTAAGGAAAATATTTTTTTTTCTCCTTCTTCCTTATGACAACCTTTTTAGGTACTTGAATATTCTTAGCATATCTCCTGTTTTCCAGACTAAACAACCCCAGTTTTCTCAGTCTTCCTGCATAAGTCAAGTGTTCTGGACCTTTAATCATTTTTGTTTCTCTTCTCTGGACATGCTTTGAATTGTTCACATCTTTCCTGAAATGAGGTTCTGAGAACTGGAAACAGACTAAAAACAAGGCCTAATTAGCACAAAAGAGAGCAGAAGAATCACTTCTCATGTCTTACTTCCAATACTCCCTTCAAAACAACACAGAATGGTGTTAGCTTTCTGAGGGGGGCAACAGTGGTACACTACAGACTCATATTTAGTTTGTTGTTCACTAGGACATGGAGATCCTATTCTGCACTACTACTTCTTAGGCACTCACTGCCTGTTTTGTTTGTGTTCATTTGATTGTTCTTTCCTAAATGGAGAATTTTTCATTTGTTTTTATTGAATTTCCACGCTGGTGTGAGTACCTCATATAATATCAAACCTGCTCAAAACCTGAGAGTGTATGTGGTGCGGGGGGGCGTGGGAGTTTGCCAAAATATCCCAACTACAACACACCGCTGGGAAATTACCTGGGCCTTTTCAATAGCAAGGCATCAGATGGCCAGTTTACGCGCAGTAATGGCCAAAGTAAAGACAACATTTGGATGCTAAAAAATTAAATTGAGAATAACGAGCCTTGCTGACGGATCCTTTTTTTAGTACACATAATAAACATTTGAGATGGAAAGGGTATTTCTGAGGCAGGCTGTAAGAATGGGGAGATTGCCATAAGAGAGAGACAAACATTGGGGCCTGTTTACTTTGAAAAGAGACATATGAGGGGTTTTGTTATAGACAAGAGCAATACAGAGAAAATAAAGGAAATGGATAGCAAACAATGCAACCAAGAAACTATAAAATGCATTGAACACATCTGGAACATTTAATAATTTTCCTCCCTCTGGTATTTGGTCCATAATTCTTAATAAACTTAGCTAGGACCTTCTTGTTATACTTAGCCTTGCCATGCATGGATGTTTCAATCAGATCTTTACTTCTCCTTTCAAATATTTTTCTTCTCTGTTTTGAAAAAAAAAATCAGTATAATATGTTGATAGCCCATGAATTAAATTATCCAGTCTTTTAATAATAAAGGAGGGTGTTAAACAGCATTCATTAAGAAATAAACCTTTTAAAATGAACAGGCTTGGAGAACTTGCCCTAGTCACTGAAAGAGGCGGAGAATGAGATTCTCCTGCCTACTTACACACACTGCAATTGAACTATTGGAGACATTCAAAAACCCTGGAAGAAGGCTAATAGCTGGCCAGTAATCCAAAATGGTGAGTGGGATGACCCAGGCTATTATTCGTCTGACATCAATCCTAGACAAAATGAAGGAAAATCAGATATGGAATTAAAATGAAATAAAAATAAAGCAGTCAATAGGTTTATGGAACAGAGGTCCTATCAAAGAAAACAGAGTTTGTTCTTTAACAGAAATAAAAGCTTTTTTTGATCAAGAGAACTACACATATGCAATAGACTTCAGTTTATGTGATGTTTTCAAAATAGTAGGGCAAAAAAGTCAATTAAAAAGTAACATTATTCACCAACAATAGAAAACATGTTAAATGGAGTAAAACTGGCTACAGAAAACATTTCAGAAAACAGATGTAAATTGGCCATTTTCAGTGAAAGAGTTGTATCTAGTACTGTTGTGCAAGGATCAATTCTAGGCCCAATGATATTCAACATTATCATCACTGATTTGGAAATAGACATAAAATCAAAAGCAAAACTTGTGGAGGACACAAAGCTTGACCAACTGATTAAAGGGCTGAGGACAGGGCAGGCATACAAATACATCTGAGTTGTTTGGTAAATGGTACCATTGAAACAAAATGTTTTAATACAGCTGCACACACCATCTGAGAGGGGATTATGTAGGTCTAATCTACAGACGGGACTGTATAATGGAAGCCTGTGGTCCTGAATAGTATTCAGTGGTCGTAGTGGATAACCAACTCACTGTGATTTCCTAATGTGATTCTGTAGTAAAAAGAGAATGTGATCCTTGGAAGATAAGTAGGAATAGTGAGAGGAAGGTTTGGGAAAGATTTTATGTCCATGTGTGGTACTGGTGAAACTGACACTGGAATATTGTATCCAATTCTAGCGTCCACATTTGAAAAAGGACGTTGGAAAACTGCAGAAAGGAGCCATGAAAATTATTCAACTGATGGAGAAAATAGCCTAAGAAATTAAAGAGCTTCATATATTTTTTTCTTACCAAAACTACAATTGAGGACATTTGTCTATTTACTCTTGTGGGGAAAAAAAACATGGGGAATAAGAGGCTCAATAATGAAGTGGAGAATAGCAAAACAGCTCCCTTTGAATAGAAGCTGAAATCATACAAATTCCAATTAATAATACAGATCAAATATTTAAAACTGAAGGAGATTAATGGCTGGAACAAACTGAAGGGACTTGGTGGAGTCTCTAACTTTTCATTTCTTTACCTAAAGACTTTGCACTTTTCTGTGTGATATACATGAGACCTGGTCTACATTTAAAACACTACGGTGGCTCTGCTGTAGCACTTCAATGTAGACACTACCTATTACAGCGGGAGGGGTCCCCTCATAGAATAGCTAATCCATTTCCTGAGAGGTCATACAACTGAAGAACTCTTCCACTGATCTCATGCTGTCAACAAGCTCTCCACACTGGATGTTAAGTTTGTACAATATGTCGCTTAGAGGTATGGATTCCTTTTGTGTTGGGTAAAATAAATAAATATTTGGATTGTTTTAAGAAGGCATAGCATGCATATCATGGCAGGTGATAATGCCATTTTACTAGGCACTGGTAAGACTCAGTTAGAAAGGAAGGAAGGAAGGAAGGAAAGAAAGAAAAATCTCTCTCTCTTTCCAGTTTTGGTTACCTATGTGTGGAAGGAATGTGAATAGCCTGCTAAGGGTGAAGAAATGAAAAACGAGGTTCTCAGAAGGGCAGAACACAATCCATATGAGGAAAAGGCTGATGGAACTTAGTGACTTTCATTGGGAAAATAGAAAACTTAATAGGGACATAAAAATACAATGGAGAAAAGTTTCTCTCTCTTCCTACAGCAGGGGGACAAAAGGCAGTGGGTTTAAACTACAGCATAGGAAATTTAGATGAAACCTCAGGAAGAAATTTCTACCTGTAACAACAGCAGGAAAATAGACCACACTGTGTCTTGGGTGTTCCTGGAAGCTCTTTCACTAGCCATTTTCAAAAGAAAGTTGTATAGTCATTCATCTTGAATGTTTTTCAGAACAGAATGCAGAAAACCCTGAATCTTGGTGGTTTTCTAGAGTACAATTCCTAGTCGTTCTTTTTTCTCCCCCTGTGATTCTTAAACTTCATGATGTAACAGGTTGAATTTGATGGCCTGGGCTACACAGCAGGTCAGAATAGATGACATAATGGTCCCTTCTCTACTTGAATCCTATGCATCAATCATGATAGAAAGTAGATCAGGCACTTACATTTACTCATTCTTATAAAACACAAACAAGTGAACATTCAATGAAATTGAAACTCTGAAAATCTAAAATTGATTAAAAATTATGAATAATGACCTGTGGAACTCATTTCCTCAGATATTCTAGGAGCAAGAACTTAGCTCAGTAGGATTCTAACCTAGTGTGGACATTGCAGATTGTGCTGCTGGCACCCCTGCTGGTAAATGCTGTCTGACAATGTCATCTATAAGACCTCATTATCTGGTCCTTCCAGGTTTGCCATACTTGAATTCTTTAGCCTAAAGTTTCCTATGTCAGTTCTCTGTCTCCATTTAAGTGATTATTTGATAGTTTCAGGCAGAAAAGATCTAGAGTCATAACTGTGCTAGTCTGTTTCAGCAAAACAAATAAGGAGTCCCATGGCAGCTGAAAGACTGAAATTTATTTGAGTAAGAATTCATGGGTTAGAATCTGTCAGATGCATGAAGTAGAAACTTCAGTCTGTTAGGTATATGCTATATGGATGCAAAAAAAAAAAAAAAAGGCGAGTCACATTATGATTTGGAAGGACAGATGCTAACACAATCAATTAAAATATGTATGTGGCCAATTCACAACAGTTGGTGTGAAGAGGTGCTTGTTCATAGACCAGAGGAAACAAATCAAACATCAAGAATGATGAGGAAGAAGTCCTGTGGCACTTAAAGATTAAGAAATTTATTTATTGCATAAGCTTACATGGGGGGAAATCCACTTTGTCAGACCCTTTGAATATGGGAACTTACAGAATGTGAAGAAAATATATGCAGGTGAGTGTAAGTCATCAGATCAGGCCAGACTGTAACAGCAAATCAAAGCGGATTTTAAGATACAAAACACTGGAAAACAGCACAAAGGGGAAGATGAAGCCAAATCACCTGTTGTAAAGGGAAAACAATCCATATTTACAATTTAATCCTACACACATGGCCCTGCAATATGCCAACATATTAATGGATGACTTAGAACAACATTTCCTCAAGTCTCGTTCCAAAGCACCTCTCCTCTACTTATGCTACATAGATGACATCTTCATCATCTGGAGTCATGGTAGAGACGTCCTTGCAGATTTCTAAAATGATTTCAACAGTTTCCAATTCTCAGTCAAACTTAGCCTGGAACACTCCACGAAGAGATCCACTTTCTGGACACTACAATAAAAATTAGCAATGGACATATAAGCAACACCCTACACGCTATAGTTACCTGTGTCTTTTGAGCTTTCAAATACACCACACGATCCATTGTCTACAGCTAGTCCCTAAGATATAACCACATTTGCTCTGATCGTGCAGATGGAGGAGGACACCTTCAAGATCTTTATCAAGAGTTCTTCAAACTACAGTACCCACCTGCAGAAGTTAAAGAAAAAAAAAACACCATTGACAGAGCCAGGTGGGTACCCCAAATTCAGCTACTACAGGAGAAGCCGGGGGGGGGGGGATAAAACAAACAAACAAGCAAGCAAACAAAAAAGAAAAACAGAATGAGACTGGTCATCACATACAACCCCCAAGTCAGATCTGTACAACAAATCATTAATGACCTGTAGCCTATTGTAAGAGATGATCCCTCACCCTCTCAAGCCTTGGGAGACAGGCCTCTCCTCACCTACAGACAGCCACCCAACCTCAAACAGATACCACCAACTACAGACCTAACAACAGAAACACCATAGCAAACACATAGCCCTGAAACAAACCATGTTGCCAACTTGCCAACTTTGCCACATATCTGCACAAAAGACACCATCATGGGACCTAATCAAGCCAGCTACTCCATCAAGGGCTCATTCACCTGCTCATCCACTAATGTGATTTATGCCATATGTCCCAGAAGTGCCCCAACACCTTATACATTGGACACACTGGACAATCTCTGCACAAACGAATAAATGGGCACAAAACTGACATCAGAAATCATAACATTCAGAAGCCAGTTGCTGAGCACTTCCACCTGTCAAATCACTCTGTTGAGTGCTTGTTAAGAAGCTAGGCCACACATCAGGACTTCAAAGAGAAACAGCAGAATTGGAATTGATAAGCAGATTCAAAAGTGTGAAAGCAGGATTAAATCATGACTATGGATTCTTCTCCATTTAGAACAGATAATTTGACTTCACCTTACTCTATGTGCTGTTTTCCAGTGTTTGAATCTTAACATCTGCTTTGATTTGATGTTGCAGTGTGACCTGATCCCATGACTTGCACTCTCCATGCATTTATTTTCTTCCCATTCTGTAAATTCCCCCATCTTCAAAACATCTGAAGTGGGATTTTCTCCCAAGAAAGTTCAGATGATTAATAAATTGTTTAGTCTTTGTGTGCCACAGGACTCCTTGCTTATTTTGCTGAAGTAGATCAACATGGCTACCCCTTTGAATCAAGAATGCTAACATTCAAAAACAGGGGGGAAAGCAATTCAGTTTCCTTGGAGAGAGAGTCACAGACTTGAAAGTTATGATGTTTCATCAAAAAAACTTCAGAAATGGATTTCAGCATTAAATGTCAGAAGTCAAATGCCTATACAACCCTGACACTCTCAGAGTGGAACTGTGGCCAGTTCACTATAAGAAGAAATTTTCCCACTTTTGCTCAGAAAAGGTCACATATTCACTGCTGAATCAACTTGATTAACACTTCTCCACATAATAAAATGACTCACCTTTCTTTGTATGGGTCTATAGAGTATAGCAACAAACCAAAGCTTTATGCATCTGATGATGTGGTTTCTAACCCATAAAAGTTTGTGTGTAAAGAAAACATGCTAGTCTTTAACATGCCACAGGACTCCTCATTTATTTAGGCAAAAAAAGAGTGAGTTACTAGCCCCACCAATGCAGGGTAAAGGGCAAAAGTAAGCATGTGCATTAACACAGCTCTCAGATTAATTATTTCTCAGTTCCTGCTCCCGGTGACATTAGACATGGGTGTCAGCAACCTAGATAACTGAACAAAAGGGGCTTTGTACCTATTGGTACTGTAAGAAAGTTGTCATTTGTGAAAGGGACCCCAAGACTGTTAAGGTCTGTGCAGAACAGAAAGGGCCATAGACTTCTTCCTTAAGCCCTCCTGCCCACCTTAAACTGATTACATCGAGCAGTGCACTTGACAACTACCGATGGGGTACCTGTGAATTCTGAGTGTTTTCCCTCCAATGCCCCTCCAGGTAGCGCCGTACCACACCTCTATCACACAAGCATTTGCAACAACATCCTATGCCGAGAGACAGCACAAAGGAATTGCCTTGGGTGGGATGGAAAGAGGTTTATATTATAGCTGTCAGCAATCCCAGGGAGGTTTCTAGGCTTCAGGAAGGAGACACTAGCTAATGTCTTTCTTTCTATGCCTGTGCTTCTGTGTTCTCTCTCATTTTACAGGAATAAACATTAATTAAAAATTCTTCTCAAAGGGAAAGGAGAACTACTGGGATCTCTGCTGAGTTACAGAGGAATTAGCAGCTCAGGTTATTTGTGTATATTTAAACATTATTAGTAAGAAATCCAAAGATAATGGCTAGATCTCCATAGGGTATGATTCTCAACAATGCCTGGGATGCTTGGATAGCTAGCAGATAGGCAAATCTAGAAAACTTTGCCTGAGGACATGCATAAATATCATCTGCAAACAAAAAGGTCTGTCACTAAGTATTCAGAGAACAATTCTGGCTAGTACCAGTTTGTTAGTCTAACTGTCATGTTGTGCTAGGTCAAAAACCTTTCAATGTTCTAAGTCTGTGACATCTCCCCAGTTACTTTTACCAGCAAAATTTGCTATCACTTTAAAAAATCATCTCTTTATTGTTCAGGCCCTGGGCACTGCTGCCTTGTGGTTCCCCTGAAGGTGCCATGTAGATTTGCAATGAGCTGGCTAGTGGAAGCTGTGCCATTTCTCTCCCACCCTGTGAGCTACAAAATCCACCCCTGCACAGCAACCCTCCTTGCCTGGTAACACAGGGGCTTTTCCTTCATCTCTCATCTGTTGTTCACCTTGTTTCAAAGCTGATCCCTTGTCCTACCCCACTGGTGCCAGACTGTACCGATAGCTGGTATAAGCAGGGAGGTTATCCAGCAATTGTTGGGACAGCCTGACTCAGTCTCCACTCACCGTGCCCTGACTGCCCGGCTAGCATAGCCAAAAAGGAATCCAGTGGGACTTTTGAAAAACATTTCAAGACTAGTACCTATCTAATCACAAGAGATTCTAGATTCCACTAGGGGAGGGTCTATTCTCAATTTGGTTTTGAAAAAGAGACAGGAAGTAGTTGAGAATTTGAATGTGGAAGGTAATGTAGCCAAGAAGTGATCACAAAGTGATGAGTTCATGATTCTTAGAAATCTTAGGAGAGAGAATACCATGACAAAAACAATGTATTTAAAGAAGGCAGACTTTAGCACACTTAGGGAGTTGATGGGAAAGATACCATGAGGAGAAGTTCTAACAGGAAAAATGACTGAAAGCAGGTGGCAGTTTTTCAAAGAGACATTAAGGCTGTGTTCAGACTAGAGTTTTATTTTGAAACAGCAGCCGTTGTTTCAAAATAAAGTCGAAATAACATTGTGTGGATATAAAAAACAGTAAAACCTTGCTTGAAATCGAAATAGCTGTTGTTTCAAAATGGCTGTTTCAAAACAACAGCATTTGGACACGTTGTTTCAAAACACCACCATTGTCTGAATGGCCTTATTTTGAAATAACCATTTTGAAACAACAGCTGTTTTGATAGCAGGCTTTCCCTTAATTTGAATTAACATTTTCTTAATTCAAATGAATTTATTTCAGAATAAAACTTATTTTGAAATAGTTTACGTGTGAACATAGCCTAAGAGCACAAGAGCTAACCATTCCACTGTGTAGGAAGGATAAGAAGTGTGGCAAAAGACCACCTTGGTCTAACCATAAGACCTTCAATAATTTAAAAACAGAGTATTCTACAAGAAATGGAAACCAGGTCAAATTACAAAGGAGAACTATAAAAAAAAAAAATACAATTATGAAGAGGAGAAATCTGAAAGACCAAGACACAAACAGAAATCAAAGTAGCTAAAGGCGTAAAGGGTGACAAGGAAACATTATTCAAATACACCAGAAAGAAGAGGAAAACCAAGGGCCCTTACTCAGAAAAGAAGGTAAAACAAATGAAAGTGTGGAAGTGGCAGTGGAGCTGAATAATTTTTGGGGGAGATATGACCACACACATTCTTTAAATAGAAATAATGAAGATTATTTCAATTTAAAAGATTTCAGGTTCACACTGTGTTTCCTTATATCAAGATAAGGAGCTCCCTTATCCTTATCTCACAATAAGGAAAATCTTTTTGTGATATAACACTAGGTTTTATTATATCAAAATGCCAGTTAAATTGAAACTTATTTTGCAGTAATGATGTGTGGATGTGTTATTTTGATGTAACTTATTTCAATTTAATACTTTTGCCCTTCTCTTTCCCAGGGTGCTGTCTTTTTTCTATGTATTTGGTGGGGTTATGGCACTTCTAAGGGGCCATCTTGCCACACCTCCCATGGTGCCCCTCTCAAAGCAAACTAGTAAATCCTGTCCATAGAAATGCTAGTTCAGTTTGAGTTTCTTCTGGGGACATGTTAAATCAATTTACTGATTTTTATAGGGATTTTATTAAATTATGATACAAGTTAAATCAATTTAACTGCCTAAATGCAGGCATAGCCTTTGTTTCGATCTTCACTGAGAAGGTTGGTGGAGATTGGCTCTCACGTAGAGGAGGGCAATAAAAATAATATAGGATCAGAAGCCAGCATAGGGGAAGAGCAAGTTAAAAATTACTTGGAGAAGTTAGACAACTTCAGTTCACTGGGGCCTGATGATATGCATCATAGATTACTCAAGGAACTGGTGCAGGAGATATCTGAGCCATTGGCTATTATCTTTGAAAAATCATGGAGGACAGGTAAGGTCCCAGAAGACTGGAAGAGAGCAAATATAGTGCCCATCTACAAGAAAGGGGGAAAAAAAAGAGCAACACAGGGAATTATAGACCAGTGAGTATAACTTCTGTACTGGGAAAAATAGAACAGATAATTAAGGTGTCAATTTGGAAATATCTAGAAGGCTATGACCACACTAGCAAATTCATTTGGATTAAGCATTCTTAGTCTGAACTAATTTAAACCCTGTCTACATTAGGCTTTCAAATAAATATATAGTATCTAATTCCAATTAAGCAATATAATATATTGCTTAATTTGAACTAGTTAGTTCAGCTGGTTAGTCCGAACTAACTACTTAGTTTGAATTTGCACTTTCAGTTGAATCTAGCCCAATGGAGATATGGTAGTCTGAACTAAATAAGTTTGAACTAACGGTTATTTCAAACTAACCCCCCTCCCTTTTTAAGTGCTTAGTTCAAACTAGCTTTTCAACTACTTAGTTCATACTAACCAAACCTGAACTAGGATTTTAGGTGAAGACATAGCTGAAGAGAATAAGGTAATAAGGGGCAGTCAGAATGGATTTGTCAAAAACAAATCATGTCAAACCAACTTGATAGCTTTCTATGATGTGGTAACAAGCCTTGTGAGGAAAAGGGAAACAGTAGATGTGGGATATCTAGATTTAAGTAAGGAATTTGTTATGGTCTGAAATCAGTCTCATTAATAAACTGGGGAGATACAAACCAGATGGAACTACTATAACATGGGTGAAAAACTGGGTGGATAACCACACCCAGAGAGTGGCTATCAATGGTTCACATTCAGACTGGAAGGACATAATGAGCAGGGTGCCCTAGCAGTTTACAGATGATGCAAAACTACAAGATACAGTTTACAGATGATACCAAGCTAGGAGGGGTTGTGAGTGCTTTGAAAGGTAGGATAACAATTCAAAACGATTTGGACAAACTGGTGAAATGGTCTGAGATAAATAGAATGAAATTCAATAAAGATAAATGCAAAGTACTCCACTCACTGCCTAAGTATTGCAGAAAGGGATCTTGGTGTAATAGTGGATCACAAGCTAGATCTGCATCTGCAGTGTACTACCCCTCATTCATCTTGCTGGACATTCCTGGACAGGAGGTGGCTCACGTGTGGGTCTCCATCCCCTTCTGTGCCACGTATGCCATAGCTGTCCTGTGGTATTCCTCCATAGTGTATTGGTAGTCCTCCATTTCCCTCTTCAGTTAAAATACAGATATTGAAAGATTTGTGATCAAGTCAGCCCACACATAATTTACCATCATGGTGTAGTAAGATTATGTTAATACCTAATTGTACTTATTCAAATACAAAGCCCATGCAGATAAGTTGCCCCCCCCCTTTCAGCTGTTAAACACAAGAAGTCCTGAGCCTCTAGACCTGCCTTACAGTACTTTGGTCTTGTGTACCTGTTTCTGATGGGTATGTACAGACAGTTTGGTTTGTCCCCCTCTTCTTGAGCCATATGAGAGACATTTGGAGACATGACCAGGCAGAGTTTCATATCTGTACACATGAAATTACAGAAAACATGTGACCATAACAGGAATAGCAAGAGTCCTGTGACACAATATAGACTAAGATTTTTGAGCATAAGCTTTCATGGGCTACAACTCTGTCAGATGCATGATGTGGAAACCACAGTAGAGAGGTATATATACACATGCCAGAATGGAGGAGGGCAAGTGTTAGCAAAGTCAATTCAGAGAGCAAATGGGGCCCATTCACACCAGTAGATCAAAGGCAGAGAATGTGTGAACAGATGAATCACTTTTTGTGATGTTAACCATTCTATGTCTCTATTCAGACCCAGACTGATGGTGTCAAACTTGCAGATTAGCTCCAACTCTGCAGTTTCACACTGAAGTCTGTTTTTGTGGTTTCTTTTTTGAAAAATGGCAACTTTCAAGTCTGCCACTGAGTGTCCATGGAGGTTGAGGTGTTTTCCTATTGGTTTATGGAAGTTGCCATTTTTGATATCCGGTTTATGTCCATTTATCCTTTTATGCAAGGAGAGTCTGGTTTGCCCAATACTGTTCCTGCTAAGCTGTGTGCACTCACGCAGGTCATGAAACCCATGCACACAACAAAATAAAGTGCACAAAAAAATAGTGCTAATATTGGTGCCCACAAAGACATGTTTTGCACTCACAGCCTATGGATATTAGAGTGAATATTGTTGCCCAATACACATAGCAGAGGGGCACTGCTGACACATGATAGCATATACCCCATTAGCAGATGTGCAGGTGAATGAGCCCTGATGGTGTGGCTCATGTGGTTGGGGCCTGTGATGGTATCCCTGGAGTCAATGTGGTTTGTTGCAAGGATAGGTTCCTGTGCTGGTGCTCCTGTTGTATCGCATTTGGCTGCTGGGGAGTATTTGCTTCAGGTTGGGTGCCTGTCTGTAAACAAGGATAGGCCTGCCTCCCAAGGCTTGAAAGAATGAGGGACCATCTTTGAGGAAAGGTTGTAGATCTTTGATGATGTGTTAGAGAGATTTAAGTTGGGGACTATAGGTGATGACCAGAGGTATTCTGTTGTTTTCTCTGTCAGGTTGGTCCTCTAGTAGATGGCTCCTGGGTGCCCATCTGGTTCTGTCAATTTGTTTTTCCACTTCACCAACTGGGTACTGTAGTTTCAGGAATGCCTGGTAGAGATCTTGTAGGTGTGCCTCTGTGTGAGGGATTGGAGCAGATCCAGTTGCATCTTAAAGCTTGGCTGTAGACGATGGATTGTGTCATGTGTCGCAGGTGGAAGCCGGAGGCACATAGGTATGCATTTCGGTCAATTGGCTTGCAGCATACGGTAGTGTTAATGAATCCATCTCTTGTATGTCCAAGAAGTATATTTCCTGTGTGGACTGCTCCAGGCTGAGGTTGATGGTGTGGTGGAAATTGTTGAAGTCTCGGTGGATGAGCTATACCTCCAAGTCAGCCACACAGCTATGGGCATTCCCAGGAGCTGTGGTGCCATGTGGACGTAGGGATCTCTATGGAAGGGGAGCAGCTTTCAGCACAGCCTCTCATTGGCAGGGAAGCCCTGGTCTGGGACCCTACTGCAGGCCCTACCCCAAATGAATGGAGCTATATGCAGAGGCAGATGCTCCTGGGTTATTTCTCTCAAAGTGCCTGTCAGTCTGTCTGCACTGGAGACTGGACGCTGCCCTTCCTCTGTAGGAACCAGACACCATCTGAGGAAGTGGGATTTTCTCCCATGAAAGCTCATGCAAAAAATAAATTTGATAGTCTCAAAGTGCCACACATCTCCTTGTTTGTTTGGTTTTGGGTTTTTTTTTTTTTTGTGCTGGACTAGGCTAATATGGCTATCCCTTTGGAAACCTTCTTCTTAGTCTCTAGCTCTGTAGCACATGGGGAGCTTAGGCAGAGCAGTGTAATCACATCCCAGCCCTGCAGGAAAGCAAGTAAGGGGCAGCCAGCGTTGCTCAGCCCTGCTCACCTGTCCAGGCCAGGCTGATGTGCCAGGCTCCTCACTGGTCCAGCACTGGTGAGTCTGAGAAATTAGAAGAACAGCTAGTGCATACACCATTCCCCTTTGCTGTAACCTTCTCTCTCACAACTCCTCTTGCCCATTCTGTTTCTGCATCTCTGAACCAGGACAAAATTCCAGCTTAGGGGCTGCCTTGGACAGGGACCACTTGGGAGTTGCTATTCTGTACAGCACCTTGCACAATGCAGCTTGTTACCTGTCACAAGCAGAAACTAAGGAAGAGACTGCAGGAGCCCTGGCCTGAACAGGTGAGTGGATCTGAGCTGTGCTGGCTCTCCTGTGCCAGCTTTCTGGCTGGGGTGGGGGTGGTTACATTTCTCTATCTCAGCTCACCTTGCTTAGAAGAGTTGTGGACTTAAGGAGAAGTCATCTAATCCCAGCTAGGGAGTAGCTGGGTGCTCAGGCTGGCAGAGATAAACCCCTGAGAAGAGCCAATCTGCCCTCGCCAAATCCAGAATCTGACAGGAGCCCAGGGGAGGCTCCCAGTCAGAGCTAATCCCTGCAAATCTGGCTCAAGCATCCTGACTATGCCAGCTGTCTGCCTCAGGACGATGTTTCTGGCAACTTTGGCCTTGTACCACACATAGGCTGGAACTGGCCTGCTCCTTGCCCTTGGGTGCTACTGACATCACCCAGAACCAAGAACCAGCCTTGTGCAGGCCTGCAGGGGGTGGGAAAGGAGTGCCACCATATGTCTGCAGATCACTGAGGATGGGAATGCAGGACAGAGGTTGAGAACAGGCCAGAGTGGTTCAGGGATTGGGAGGTGAATGGCAGCAGTGAGGCTGGAGAAGTTCATGGAAGAGAAGGGTGAGGAATGGTTTGATCATTGTCCACCAGTGCCAACGTATGTACAGGCCAGCTGGGGGAGGAAACGGCATCAGCCATGCTGACAAAGGCAGGACGAGATCCTAGGACTGGACATTCAAGTTAAATGAATTCACCCTTCTCCAAAAGCACAATTCCCCTGCAGCAAGGATGTTTATACACTGCATAGCTCTCCTGGGGGAGGGGGGCACTCACCATTGACTGCAGGCTTTCAGAGGAAACATTACCCTGATAAGTGAAACCTAAATATTGGATGGTTTAATTCAGCTTCTGAGAATGAATCAATGGTCTGAGTGTATGTGGGGGGGGGGTCAGTTATATGGGTGCAACCCAGGGACTTCAGGGATAACCTTCTGAATGTGCAAAATCAGGGCTAGCTGCAAGAGCAGGTGCCAAAACCCTAAGCCACAGAAGGGTGGTGATTAAACCAGCCTCCCACTCAGTAACAAAACATGCTTCCAATTCCGCACATTGGTCATTCCGAAGCATAACAAAATAGAAACAACCCCCTTTATTACACATCAGCTCTTCTGGTCCCCACCTAGGCAATGGGACTTCCAAAGAAATACATTATTCTGACCCCAAAGGGCCAGCCCCATTACCCAGAACAATATAGGCTTGGATCTTACCCAAAAAACCATGTTGCCAGACAATTCTTCAGTAGCTACAACTAAAGGTTTAATATAAAAAAGGAAAGAAACAAAATATGACTGATGTTGAAGAGTCAAAGTGAATCACATACATTAAAATGATTTAGAGTCCATATACAGCAAGATAGAGTCAGACTCTAAGGTCAGAAGGGACCAATATGATCATCTAGTCTGACCTCCTGCACACTGCAGGCCACAAAACCTCACTGACCCACTCCTACAATGAACCTCAAACCCATAACTGAGCTATTAAAGTCCTCAAATCATGATTTAAAAAGACTTTAATACAGAGAATCAACCAGCAAGTGAGCCATGCCCAATGCTACAGAGGAAGGCAAAAAGCCCTCAGCGCCCAAGCCAATCTGCCCTGGGGGAAAATTCCTTCCCGACCCCAAATATGGCAATCAGTTAAACCCTGAGTATGAGGGCAAGTCCACAACAGCCAGTCAAGAAGAACTTCTCTGTAATAACTCACAACCCACTCAATCACTATCATACCCATCACCAGTAGTAAAAGACAATGGCCAAGCTACACTGTCCATCATATCATTCCCTCCATAAACTTATCAAGCTCAGTTTTGAAGGCACCTAAGGTTTTTGCCCCCACCACTTCCCTTGGTAGACTATTCCAGAACTTTACTCCTCTGATGGTTAAGAATCTGCATCTAATTTCAAGCCTCACTTTTCTGAAGGACAGTTTGTATCCATTTGTTCTTGTGTCCACATTGGCACTGTATTCAAATAATTCCTCTCCTTCTCTTGTATTTATCCCTTTAATGTATTTATGAAGAGCAATCATATCTCCTCTCAGCCTTTTGGTCAGACTAAACAAACCAAGCTCTTTACGTCATTTCTCAGAAGATTTTCCATTCCACGAATCATCCTTGTAGCCCTTCTTTGCACCTGTTCCAGTTTGACTTCATCTTTCTTAAACATGGGTGACAAGAATTATACACAATACTCCAAGTGAGGTCGCACCAGTGCCTTGTATAACGGTACTCACACCTCCCTATCTCTACTGGAAATACCCCTTCTGATGCACACTAGGACCGTATTAGCTTTCTTCACTGCCACATCGCATTAGCTACTCTGTCATTCTATGATCAACCAGTATGCCCAGGTCCTGCTCTTCCACCATCACTTCCAGCTGATGTACTCCAAACTTATAAGAACAATTCCCATTATTTGTCCCTAAGTGCATGACCTTGCACTTCCCGTTGTTGAAGCTCATCCTATTTCTAATGCTCCACTTTACAAGGTCATCCAAATCGTTCTGTATGCTATCCCAATCCTCCTCTGTATTGTCAATACCAACCAGCTTGGTGTCTGCAAACTTAATTAGCACATTCCCACTTTTGGGGCCAAGGTCAGTAACAAAAAGGTCGAATAAGATTGATCTGAGGACCAATCCTTGGGGAACTGCACTAGTAACCTCCTTCCAGCTAGACAGTCCACCTTTCACTATGATCCTCTGTAGTCTCCCCTGTAACCAGTTCTTTATCCATTTTTTCTATTTTTGTATTAATCCCCATCTTCCCTAATTTAACTAATCATTCCCTGTGTGGAACTATCAAATGCCTTGCTGAAATCAAAGTAAATTAGGTCCACTGCATTCCCTTTATCAAAACACAAAACAAAAAACAAAACAAAACTTCTCTTTTCAAAAAAGGAGATCAGGTTGGTCAGGCATGATCTACCTTTTGTAAAGGTGTGTTATATTATCAGTGTTACCATTTTCCTCAATATCTTTAAGTACTTTCTCCTTCAAAATTTTCTCCAAGACCTTGCATACTACTGGGCTCAAACTAACAGGCCTGTAGTTACCTGGATCACTTTTACTCCCTTTCTTGACAATAGGGACCACATTAGCAATTCTCTAGTAATAAGTTACAACCCCTTTATTCACTGATACTTTAAAAATCCTTGCTAAAGGGCTAGCAATTTCATATGCAAGTTCCTTCAGTATTCTCAGATTATCTGGACCCCCTGATTTAATTCCATTAAGCAGCTGAAGCTTGGCTTCTACCTCACATATAGTAATTTCCACTTCTACATTCTCATTCCCATTAGCTGCCCTACCCCTGTCCCCAATCTCACCATCATCCTCATTAAAGACAGAGGCAAAGTACTTATTTAGATATTCAGCCATGCCTAGATTATCCTTGATCTTTACCCCATCCTCAGTGTATGGGGGTCCAACTTCATCCTTCTGTGTTTTCTTTCTATTTAAATGACTTTTACTATTGCTTTTGATTCCTTTTGCAAGGTCTAACTCTGCTTGGCTTTTGGCTTTCCTCACTTGATCCCCACATGCTCTGACCTCTAGAAGATAGCGCCCCTTTCCTATCCCTCTCAACCACCATTCCTTGTAGGTCTTGTGTTTCCTTCTAATCACCTGTCTAAGCTGTACATTCATCCAGCTTGGTTTAGAACCCATGCCTCAATTTTTTCCCTCTTCTTTGGAATGCAGGCTCAGATAGGTCCTGCAGCTTTGTCTTGAAGCAGTTCCAAGCATCCTCAATGCTCATATCCATGAATTCTTTGATCCAGTCCACTTCCTAAGCAAATTCCCTTAATTTTTTGAAATTAGCCCTTTTGAAGTCAAAGACTCTGGTCACAGATTTATTTGTTTACCCTTCCATTCAGTTTAAATTGGATTAGCTCATGATCACTAGAGCCTAGGTTGTCCCCTACAACTAATTCCTCTATGAGGTCCTCACTACTGACTAATACCAAATCTAAGATTTTATCTCCTCTTGTTGGTTTGGAAACCGCTTGATGGAGAAATTCATCTGCTATCACCTCCAAGAAAATCTCAGCCCTTTTATTGCTGCTAGTGCAAATCCTCCAGTCCATATTTGGGAAGTTAAAATCTCCCATAATGAGACAGTTCCTAGTAGTGTTTACTTCCTTAAAGAGTTCTCTATCCATGTCCAAATCAGATCCCGGCAGTCTGTAACACACCCCAAGCACTAATCCAGGAGAAAATCTAGTAGCTTTCTTCTCCAATGTGATTTTGACCCTGACAGACTCTGTCCTGCCAATTCCATCACTCTGAATTTCTTTGCATTCTATCGCATCATTGATATACAATGCCACACTGCCATCTTTGCCATTACATCTGTCTTTCCTAAAGACCACATAGCCTTTAATGCCTGTACAGCAGTCGTGACTACTATTTCACCATGTTTCTGTTATCCCTGTAATATCTGGTTTCAATTCCTCTACCAGTAGTTCCAGTTCCTCCATTTTATTACCTAGGCTTCTCACACATTCATATAAACACATTTCAGCTTTTGCTGCTCAGCTTTGCTCACATTCTGTACCCAACATAGCCTATTTTTACTACTGCCAACATCACCCATCAGACCAGTATTTGTGCTTCCCTCCTTTCTAGCATGTATACAGGTAGTCCTCACTTAGTGACCGGGTTCCGTTCCTGAAACCTGGTTGATAAACGAATTGGTCACTAAACGAGGAGCAGCCCTTACCGGTATTTCAGGCATAATGTACTTTACTGGTAGTGGGTTTTTCAACCATCGGTAGATAGTTTTAATGTCACCTTTGCATCATTTATAACATTTTTAATATATATTTTAAATGCTTTAAGCTCTAATGTACTGAACTTAGTTTGCATAGTGTACTGTAAATATAGGTAATCTGAGAGAGTTGATGCGAGTTCTCGTACATCGCCATAATACCAACTCATCAGAGAGCCGGTCATAACTCTGAGGGGTCACTAAACGAGTAGGTCACTAAGTGAGGACTAGCTGTACTGCCTCCCACCTCTTTGTCTTTTCTGAATTTAGTTTCCTGCCTCTCAATGCTAGTATCAGACGTAGAGATCATCCAAGCATCTCCCAAACATCTCCCTACACTCCTTAGTTTAAAGCTCTCTTAATCAGTTGAGCTAGCTTCCCTCCCAAAAGTCTGTTTCCCTCCCTACTCAGGTGAAGTCCATCCCTATCAAACCATCTTCTGTTCATGAAGACCTCTCAGTCCTCATACATCCCAAAGCCCTCCTTGTAACACCACTGCCTGAGCCATCTGTTAACCAGCAGAATCTTCTAACAGTTATGCTGTCCTCTTCTAGGACTAGGCAGAATTCATTGAAGATCACCTGAGCCTCTGGCTTCTTGAGAGTCCTCCCCAGCCTGGCATAGTCTCCTTTGATATGCTCCAATGAGAATCTAGCTATGTCATTTGTACCCATGTGAAGGATAATCAGAGGATTCTTTCCTGCTCCCATGAGGATCCTCTTCAGCCTCAGATCTACATTGTGTATTTTAGCTCCAGGCAAGCAGCACACCCTCCTGTTCTCAGGGTCACTTCTAGTTACAGGCCTGTCTGCCCTCCTCAGCAGAGGATCCCCAATTACATACACTTGCCTTTTCCTAGAAACAGTGTGCTTCTCCAGTCTATCCCCAGTTCTCTCGGTCCAGGAGTCATGATATCCTTCATTTGCTTATTCAGCAACCCTGTTACTGAGTCCTATTTCACCTTCACTAGCTGGTCTTTTTCTCTGCCAGCTTCTCATAGGCTGTGTTCACACGGCACTTTTGTTTCGAAACAACCTCGTTGTTTCGAAACAAAAAAAAACATGTTCACACGACGCACAGTTGTTTCGAAACAAGGGGAAGCCGTTGTTTCGAAACAA
>ML682126.1:218312-248107 GCA_007922195.1 Podocnemis expansa | reverse complement strand
GGGGAGCAGCCCGGGCTGCGGGCTCAGCCCGGCGCCCCCGAGCCGCTGGCGGGGTCTGGGGGCAGCTCTGGCGGGGGCGCTGAGCCAACCTGCAGCAGCTCACCCCCCGCTGGTGCCTGCAGCCCCCTTTCTGGGGCTGCAGGGTGAGCCAGCAGCGGCTCACCCCCAGGGGTAACAAAATAGCATGTTCACACAGTGAACTTGCTATTTCGTTTCCCGCTTTTTTTCTTATTTCGAATTAACATTTTGTTAATTCGAAATAAGATATTTCGAAATAAGGTGTTGTTTCAACACAACTTGTTTCAAAATAACCCTGTGCGTGTGAACACAGCCATAGTCACATGCTTTCACTGCTCACTTTCCTCAGCTAGCAGTCTCCCTCAGAATTGGTTGCTCCTGTTTCCATCTGCAGGTCTGAGTCTCCAGCCTCCCCAGTCCTCTGCTCCATCAACTGCTCAACCCCCCTTCTAAACTCAACCATAGTTGCCACCTGCCTCTCCAACACTTATTTTCTACTCCAACATCTCTATGAGGCAGGACTTCATGCAAACAAAATTCTTTGGAGTTACACCCTCCAAAATAATGTACATCCCACAGCTTCCACATACTCTCATCTTCATTGTCTCTTCCTTTGGTGGAGCAATTTCTGCTGCTACCTCAATCTCTGCCATAAGTCTGCCTTACTCCCTCCAAACTCCCCCCGCTAACTCCCTGTCAAACTTTCCCAGTGCTACAGCTTGCTTGAATGGCTGCTTTTATAGCTCCCCCAATAGGAAGGCTCCACCCCTAATTGAGGTCAGCTGATCCCAACTGCCACTCAGCCCCTGCAAACTAAGGGGGGAAAAAAAGAAGGAAAAAAGAAAGAAAAAAAAAAAACAAATCAGAAAACAAACACAGATCAGAAAAGCAAAGACATGCAAATAGTGTAGTGGCTAACACCTCTGCTTAACATATGGCAGGTCCTGGGTTTGATTCCCAGGGGGTTGGACTGGATGCTCTCATGAGGTCTTTTCCAGCCCTATGATTTGATTGATTGACACACAGCACTCCCAACCCCACAGAACTCTTCTACAGTCCCTCTCAAACTCTCCTGTTGCTGCTGCAGATCCAGACAGGTAGTCACTTTAGTCTAGTTCAGTAAAAGAAAGAACCAAAGTAAGCAGAATACTCATGGGTTAATCCCCACCCTAACACCCCTGACCTGCTGCTGGCTTCTCCTGCTCCCCTGAGTCACCCCAACTCCTTACCTAATGCCCTCCCCCTGCCACTGGATTTTCCTGGTACCATCCAGCGGGGACCCCAGACTGAGTTCACTGGTGAAGGCTTGGCCAGCTTTACAGTGTCCAGGCCTCACACCCTGAGCTCCATGCACATTACGATTTGTGTGCCCATGACCAGGTATTGGCTCCATCAGCATCACATCTCCAAGGCAAAACAAACATGCCCCATGCTTTGACAGGTGGCTACAGAAAAATTACAAGTTACATTCTCAATGTACTCTGTTCTCATTGTCATAGGTGCTAGTTCCCCTTATACATCGTCCCGTCATTCCTTCATGCTCTCACAGGGAGTCTGTGTTTTTCCTGTAACACTGTCTAAGGAAAGCATTAACCTAGCTAACTGGTGCCCACCGTTTCTCTTCTCATGTGGCTCTCTAGTTCACAGCTGTGATAAGGTCAGGCCAGAGGGTACTGGACGGTATGACTATTTGGACTCCAGGATATGGGTGGGGAGGCTTAAGGGGAAGTGGCCCTAGACCTGGGGCCAACTCATTTTGGGGGGCAACTAATGAAGAACAGATAAGCTTGGGGGTCAAAGGTTCAAAACTAGAGAATCAGAGCGGGACACCAAGCAGAGAACCCCGGACAGTGCCCACTGCTCCCAGAAGGTGTCGAGGGAGCCAGTGGACACTGCCCAGAGGAACTCTGCCTGGAGGCATGAGCGGACGAGGGACTGGAAATAGACCCCACAGTCACAGGCTCCTCCCTCAGCCAGCCTCCTCTCCCTGTAGGTGGCCTGTTTTGCATAGGCCAGGAGGAGGTTGGTGAGGAGGTCCCACAACTTTGTGGGGCCATGAATGGGAAGTGAATATAGGAACATGTGTGGGGAAAAGTTCAGCCAGAACCTCAATAAGGGGTTCTGGAGGAGCCGGAAGAGGGGTGCAACCTGGTGCACTCTAGGTATGCATGCACCAGGGTCTCCCTCTCACCACAAAAGGGGCAAGCTGCTGGGTTGGGGGTGAACTGCACCAAGTACACGTCTGTGCTCACAGCTTCATGCAGGAGCCGCCAACCGATATCCCTGGTGCGCTGTGGGGTCAAGGTGGCATAGAGGCTGGCCCATGGGGGCTTCTTGCCCTCCATAGATGGGATTAGGTCCTGCCATTTGGTGTCGAGCTGGGACACGAGGGCGAGGAAGTGGATGGTGTGGAGCATGAGTGTATATAGGTACTTACGTGGAGTGGCTCAGAAGGGACCGGCTGCAGGTCTAGCAGCTGGCTCGGGGAGTACAGCATGGGAGGCTGGGGGGGCTCGTGGTCCCAAGGCTCGATCACAAACACCGGAGGGCCAGGACTGAGAAGAGGGCGAGGGGTGTCCTCTCACAGGACCCGCTCAAGGTACATTTGAGCAGTGGGTGACAAAGCCACCTTAAACTCCTGGAGTAGGAGCTGTGGGGTTCATAGGGTGCAGAGCCCCATGTGCTGGGCGAGCACTAGGGGATCCACCCAGTCCCCCCGGGCATAGTTCAGGAGGTCTCTGACCCTGGTGACGCCTGCCAGGACCAGCCTCCACCTCATGGAGGGGGCCTCTGCCGCCTGCATACTGAGATGGGGGTTGTGTAGCAGGAACTCTGTGAGGAGGTCCTCCCCCTCGGTGGGTACAAGGGCTCTGGAGGCCAAAACAAGCCTCCGGGTCCAGAGGGGTTCCTGGTAGAATGCCAGCAGCTTGGAGACGTCTCACGGACCACCTCTCAGATGGATGTACAAGAGCTGCTGGTCATATCAGAGCCCTCGGTAGCAGCGGAAGAAGGTGCACACCAGGTGGCTCCAAGCCAGACTACCTGCACCATAAAGGAGTCTCTGCAGGGCCTGGAGGCAGAAGGCATGGACCTGGCTATGGACACAGCACAGGCCCTGCCCTCCCTCCTCCAGGGGGAGACTCAGAATCCCTGCAAAGACGCAGCGCAGTCCTGGCCAGAAGAACTCCAGAACTGTCATCTGGAGCAGGGTCAGGAACATCGGAGGCAATACCAGGGTGTTGAGCCACTGCCAGAGCATGGACAGGACAAGCTGGTTGACCACCAGTGGGAAAAAAAAAAGAATGCCTGTCAATAAAGTGGGCCATGGAAACCCTCCAATATTACCTACTGGGAAGGAAGTTTACCTTGGTTACAGATCATGCACCTCTGAAGTGGATGCACCACAACAAAGATCGAACTGTGAGGGTGACCCGATGGTTCCTGTCCTTACAGTCGTTCCACTTTAGCATACAACATAGAGCAGGAGTCAAGCATGGTAATGCTCATGGCCTGTCATGGGTACACAGCTATGTGACCCAAGTAGCCCAACCCCATAGTGTTGAGCCGGGGGAGAGGGGATATGTGATAAGGTCAGGCCAGAGGGTTACAGGAGGATATGCCAGTGCAGATATGTGAGCCCTAGGCTGGTAAAGGCCCTTCTCCTTGGCTGCAGAGAATAGGTTTCTGCAGGCCAATTAGAGATACCTGGACCCATCAAGGGCTGTCCCAGTCCTGCAAAAGCTGCTTCTACCAGAAGTAGGGGGGGAAAGCTGAAGCTGCTGCTGTGCTTGTAAATTCCCCAGGCTGAAGAGGAAGCTGTTTCTCCCCTGCCTCAGAGACAGAGAAAGAGAGAAGGAAACCAGACCAGACCAGACCAGACCTAGAAGACTAGTCTATTGTTTTTATGCTGTCCTGAAGGTTTTAGATGGGACTGTGGGCCAAATCAGAAGGAAGGTACCTCACAGGCCCCAAAACTCCAGACCTCCCTGGGCTGGAGCAGATTAAACTCAGGCCGATTCCACCCAGGGGGAGAAGTTGGGACTGTTGGGCCAGGCCTCACCTCCAGGAGGGGGGTAATCTTGCCACACAGCCTACTTTGGTTCAGACTGTAGCCTGGCCTGGGGCTGGAGCAAAGTGTGCAACATGGAGCCTCCACCCCCATCCGTTAGTCAAATGGTTCAGTGACCTTGACAATGCTCCAGTTAAGACCACACAAAAATTAGAATGTCTTCAACTGTCCATCCTTCTGTGATCCCCCCCCCCCCATGCAGTCTGGGCTGGGGGGCTTCTCTCCATCCTTCCTAGGTTATCCTGTAGCCAGATTCTTCTGGAGCCTTTTGGCAATACAGCGGGTAGACGTTCTTAGGAAGGCCGTGAATGAGAGTCTCCATTTACTGTAGTGGGCTGCCCATGGTCACTGAAATCCCAATGTCGTGGTTTAAAGATTTCAAGATGCAGACTGCCCACCAGCAAGTGACATATGCCACTGCTACAGGGGAAGGAGAAAAGCCCAGGATCCCTGCCAATCTAGTTTTGGAGAAAATCCCCTCCTAACCCCATATATGGCATTTAGTCAGTCCCAGTGCACCAATGCAGAATTTACCAATCTAACATCCCATCATGGGGCACTGGCATGGTCACATGATGCACACTAGCCTACAGTCTGTGTCCCTTTTCTGTTCACGTTTGTGGTGTAATTGTGTAATTTGATGCAAA
The DNA here is from genome assembly GCA_007922195.1 of Podocnemis expansa. Lineage (NCBI taxonomy): Eukaryota > Metazoa > Chordata > Testudines > Podocnemididae > Podocnemis > Podocnemis expansa. The sequence continues at coordinate 243,373 of ML682126.1, read as the reverse complement.
ATGTGCCATGCAAGGTTCTCTTTTGAATGTTCTGCTTTATCATTATAATAGCACATTTCCTGCAGCAATATATATGTGTACAGATGTGAAGCATGTGTCTTGGTATTTTGCATGGCTCAGCAGGAGACATGGGGGCCGGGGAGTAATTAGAACTATCTTCCATCAGCCTCCAAACAGCCAGAGTGATGAGCAGGTACCCAGAGATGATTACAATGACAGTTGACAATGAGCTAGCTAAAAGCCTGTATCATCATGGCCGGAGAGAGGGACGATAACCACCATTCCTGGAAAAAAGAAATCACCTCTTCCTGAGAAGAGAGGGAGGGGTGGAGAAGTTTAGAAACAAATACAGATACTTGCTAGAGGCTTTCAGACAGAGAAATACTAACCTGAAAACAGCTCCAAGAGTTGGAGGCCAAGACTGGCTGAACACCAACACGAGCTGGTCTTGTGGATGAGAATGAGAAGAAGGTGGTGAGTAATCCTGGACTGTGTTTTTAGATTAGCATTTTTTATATCTTTTTCCCCCCCTTTCTATTAACCCCTGACTGATTTATTAAATGTTTGTGCATTAACTTTCCATATACTCACTTAAAACCGTGCACTAACCTTTTACCATTTACCACAATGTGTTGTCACTTTTTTTTTTTTTTTTTTTTAGTTATTATTGTAGATTTAGATCAGGCGATCTGCAACTTGTTGTTTGTCTTTCAGATCTGCAATGTGCTGTACATCAATGGAGATGGCACATTAAGTACAGATATAATGAAATTGATCCCTCATATATGCCCCAGGAAGAATTTAACACAGAGTTATTCGAGGGGTGCTTCAAAACTCAGCCCCAAACATTGCACAAAAAATGACATAAAGGTTGGCATTCATTCTGTGTCAAGGGGTATGAATTCATCATTTTAAGAATCATATCACAGGTAGTTTTTTATTAAATCATCATTTTGGTGTTCTAGGTTCACAGATTATAGAGTTCCAAAAAAGTAGCCTTGCTAGTCTAGTTCAGAACAATAAACAAGAAGGCCAGTGGCACTTAAAGAGTAAAATATATATATCACATGAGCTTTTGTGTGTGAAAATCCCACTTCATTGGATGCTTTGAAGATGGGGAACTTACAGAATGGGAGGAAAATAAGTGCAGGGTAGTGTAAGCCATGGGAACAGGACACACTGTGACAGCAAATTAAAGCCATTGTTAATATTCAAATGCTGGAGAACAGCATACAGGGGAAGATGAGATCAAATGGTCCTGGGGCCAAACACCCTCAGTACGCCACTGCTGGGTCCTGTTCAGAGCACTTTTAATCTTCCCCTCCACCAATGCCCAGGCACATAGCCTAGAGTAGTAAGGGTCTGGTCAGGGAACAGACTCTGTTAGCTGGATTTGGACACTGATCTCCAGTGAGGTGGGGAGGAGAAGCAGAAGTTGCAAGGGGAATCAGGACCTGGCCAAAGTGTAGTTGCAGAGGGAAGACGGGACCTGCCAGAGGTGCTGCTGTGGAGAGGGGATCAAGAGCCGGCCCGAGTGTAGGGGGAAAGAGAAGTAGCAGGGGCAGGTTCTGGAAACTGGCATTGTCTAGCTGGGCACTGGCCGATGATCCTCTCCGGCTTCCCTTGCCTTCACTCTGTCGACTAGGCAGGGGAGACGGGCAGGTCCCAATGACTCTACTTGTGGCACCACACCAGCAGCCCTAATTTACCTGCTTCCCCTGCCACTAGTTTCCCAACTTCCCCACCAGAAAACACTTGTGATCTAACACCTAGCCAGGACCTTTATAGACCCTGCCCTGTGGTGTGCCCAGGCCCATCCAGCTGCAGAGTGCCCATGCGCCCCACCTCCTGATCTCCCCTGCCCTGTCATGCTCTTCTTAACCCCACCCCTCCCTTCTCTTGCCACCCCTGCCCTGCTTCCCCCTGCTTCCCTGCCATGGCAAGCTCTCTGTGCTCCCCTGTCCTACCATGCTCCCCTGCTACTCCATCCCTTCCTTCCATCTCCACCCCTGCCCTGCCAAGCTCTCTCCTGCCACTCTACCCGACCACCCCTGCCCTCCCTTGCCACTCCATGCTCTCCTGCCACTTGTATACACTGACTCTTCCTAAAAAGGATTGAAAGCCCTTTTCAATTTTTCACAAAGCATGGGTTAATTAACAAAGGAAAACATGTTTACAATTATGAAAGTGACACATCTAAAGACTGATGTGGAAGGATATATGTTGTTTGGGAATTGTGTTTAGGTGTGATATGAAAGTGTCCTTTCTTTAAAAAAAAGAGTTTGTAAACAAGTGTTTAGTTTTTGACTTTTTAAAAAATTGAGTTAATGGTAAGATCATTTTCTATGCCTTCTCTATCCAAAATTTGCTCACTTGCCCCTCAGTGAGAAAAAAATTCACAGCGTGACCTCTCACACAAAAAAGTTGGACACCCCTTGCTTAAACCAATTCCCGTTCTTTGACATAATACCATATGACATTCACATCAACAAACAATGCTAGATAGAACTACCAGTCTCTGATCGCTTAGTCCAGATATCAGAAAACTACAACCTGCAGGACAGATGTGCTCTGTGGAAACCTTTGATCAAGCCTTTCACTTGGGCCTGGCTGCAGATCGGCAGTTGATCACCTCCAATAGGCCCCACTCCTTCCCTCCCCACCCCCGTTTTCCACCATGTGGGCCAACCAGAACCCAGCTGTCAGAAACACAGTGCTTGCTCCAATTTTTTCACCCTGCCACTTTCCAATCAAGTGGTCCTGTGCAAGCTGCCCCCCCCCCCCCACTCTCAGCACTGCCCCACTCCCAGCACATGTGGGTTGCCATACCATTGCTCCTGGTCTTCCAACTAATTAGCTATAATGTCAGCAGGGAGTCAGGGAGTTCTCCTCTCCTTTGGGATGAACCCTTAATTACTGTTTACTCCTACAGATGGATAACAGCACAGATGAGCAGATGTGGAAAGACATTGGTTAGTGTCTCTTGTCTGCAGCCTAGGAACCCAGAGCTGTTTTATAAACCCATGTCGTTCCTGGCTGGGGAACTTCCCTTGTGTCTACTCTTGGCATGGGATGTTGTTGCAGGTCCTGGTGTGACAGAGGTGTGGAGAATGGCTACCTGATAGGGAAGACATGTCCGTCTCAGAATTCACAGGTACCCCATTGCTTGTCTTCCTGCCATTTCCTTTATACCTACCATACTACAGTTTTATTATACTTAGAAAAGACTAGCAGCGTCTTTTAAGGGGATGCAGCAATATGCCACAACATTTATTGTAAAAAGGAATCTCTCTCTCTCTCTCTCTCTCTCACACACACACACACACACACACCAAAAGTTCTACAAGATGGTGTGGTCTAATTACCAGCCCTCTCATTCATTGTTCATGGCATCCTAATAACCAACTAGTTTGCGCACCAGGAAGGAGCCAGGCCTCTGTTGTTTGAGAAGCTCATGATCCAAGATGACAGTTGCAGAATGAGACCCAAAGTTTCCATGTTCTTACTCATCATTTTTACTTGCTGGCTCTCATGAAAGCATATAGGACTTTCTGTGTCAGGCTGCTTCAGGGTTCCTGTGTGACCACTGATCAACACTCACTTGCAGACATCGCTTCCCGCTTCTCTTGATTGTATTTTGTTATTTTCTTTCTGGGTGGATACATATTCTTTTCTTTTCTTTTCTTTTCTTTTCTTTTCTTTTCTTTTCTTTTCTTTTCTTCGGGATTTGTCTGCATTCTTTAGCCGTAGGGTGGTACTTGCATTTCATCAGAAGGGACTGGTGACAGAGACTGAGCCCATCACACACACCTTCATTCACACACCTTGTTCACACATCTAAATGAAATTACAGCTTATATCTAAAAAGTTTCATCCAGAAGACTAAACAAAGTCCATTATTCAAGGTGAGGTTCATGTATGCTGCACTAAACAGTAATGTACCATTCTCCTAACAGTGAAGGAAACATTTATAACTAGCTCTATCTCATGTATACAATAAAACAAGGAGTCTGCATATGAATCGTTTACACAACTACAGGGGATGACTCACAGTTTGAACTCATTGTCTCTTTTCCTCCCTTCTGTGGCACAGGGGCCAACTTTTTTCCATGATTTTTTTTTTATTGCAGTCTTTAAATAAGGTCACCGTCATGTCCCCTCTCAATCTTCTCTTTTCCATACTACACAAGGACAGTTCTTTTTGCCTTTGCTCTTGTGGCTTCCATTACACCCTTTTGAGCATTTTTGTCAATTGAGCCTGGGTCCTTGCCAGTTTCCCCACATCATTTCTATTGATTGGTGACCACACCTGGACTCAGTACCCCAGCTGAGCTCTAACCAGTGCAGTGAAAAGCAGAATTCTCATCTCCTGTGCCACACCTCTCTTGATGCAGCTGCAAATAGCATTTGCTTTTTTATCAACAGCAAATAAAGCTCTGCCCTTGAGAGACATAGCTACACAAACCTAAATTCCACTGCACAGAGAATGAGGTCAAGGGAAAAATTCTTCCATTCATCTGTCTACCACCACTCAGGGAGATCAATTTTCTATGTTGATGGAGAACTTCAGTCAGTGTGGGAATATCCCTGCTGAAGTGCTACAGTGGAGTCACAGTAGCATTTCAATTGTAGGAAAGCCATCAAGAATTTCTTGCAGAAAAGCATCTAGTCTTCATGGTAAGAAATGAAGAGTCAGAGAAAATGACATGCCCTTCAGGTTTTGGTGTTAAATACTTTGCTCTTATTCCCAACATCCATCCCCCTTTTTCAGTTTGCAGCCAAAGGATTTTTGTGGCATGCTGCAGCCAATGTACCCCCTGGACCTGTAATTTGTGTATCATTCATGTTCACCCTTACAGGGTTGTTGTGTATTGTCTGATATCAAGCATGTTGTATAAAGTGTTATAGGAGTGCTCACTACCTGCTGAGCATCACTGTGATGATGATAGCATGTTCCCTGTAATATCACAGATGGACAGATATGAAAGTCAGTCATGTCATGTCCCCAGATGTGTGTCTCACTCGGCTGGAACAGATGCAGACAAAAACAAAGCTGTGTTTCCACACCCATGCTAGACATGCCCACAGGAACAATGGCCCGGCCTAAGCATCTGTGAGCACTTTGGCTGAAGTTGAAGGAATCACACCAATTGCCAGGCAGTGATTGTTCCCTGACCCAAGGGAGGTTGAGGAATGTTGTCAAAAGAAAGAAACTCCTTTATCTAGGGACTCTTCCAAACACCATCAAGGACGAGCACCTACCCACAGGGAGTGGGGAGTCTTATAGCAAGGCAGAGTGCAGCTGGCCTGTGTAGTCAGCTAAACAGAGACCTGAACCTTGATCTTAGCTTTGCATAAATGAACTATCTCTGAATTGGCTGTGCTTGATGCATGCCTCCTTATTCATCTCTTCTCTAAACTAAACAGTCAGAGATTTTTCAATCTTTCTGAATATCACTCTCCTCCATTCTTATAGCCTATCTCTGAAATCACTTTTGCATCTGCTCTATCCATGGTAGAGACGGACAAGCAAACTGGAGTGTGTCCACACAGCCAGGTGTTCTCCATCCCATACCCTAGTCATCCAGACATTGTCTTTGATCTGGCCACTGCTTTTCCTGAGGAGTTGTTTGCATTAAGGTGCTACCAATGATCCCCAGGGATTTTACTAGTTGGAATATTTCCCATGACAGTTCTCTTGGCAAACATGGGTTTTTTTCCACTCTCAGATGCTGAGTGAATTCAAGGAAAATGAGAAACTCCCTGGCTATGTCTACACGTCACTTTTATTTCGAAATAACCCTTGTTATTTTGAAATAAATGAAATTAGGTCTACACGACGTTTTCTTATTTCGAAAGGATGGATCCCGTCCTTTCAAAATAAGAATCGTCATTTCAAAAAAGTAAAACCTGCTCCCCCCTCGAAACGGCCGTTATTTCGGAAGGGATATTTCAAAATAAAGCTGTTTAGACCTGTTCTTTCAAAACAACACTGTGTAGACCTGTTGTTTCGAAAGAGCTGTTTTGAAACAACAGGTCCAAACGGCTTGATTTCGAAATATCCCTTCCGAACTAACAGCCGTTTGGATTGCAGGCTTTCCCTTAATTCGAATTAACATTTTGTTAATTCAAATTAACTTATTTTGAAATAAGGATTTTACTTCAAAATAACTCATTTCGAAATCCTTATTTCAAAATAAGAATGCATGTGTAGACATAGCCCCTATGGCAAGGACTCCATAGCCTGTATTTAATTGAATTGGGAAACAATGATGGTTAACTGGTACCACTGCTGGTGTTTCTTGCTGGAATCTGTAAAGGCTTCTCACACCACAGTTTGTAGGAACTGAGGAGCCATAGGGCATGCTCAAAGATGGAAAAGGCATTACACAGTCAGTTCTTTATAATTCATTTCTCCAAATGAATAAAACGTCCTTTTCTTGTATGTGACAAGCTAGCCACCTGCTTCCAAACAAAGTCTTCTGTTTATGTTTTGTTTTAGAAGTGATGTTCTCTCTAGCAAGCACATCATGTCATAGATACTCACTGATAAGTAAAGTTCAATGGTCAGGTTATAGAAGTATAAGACTGATCAGTATGGAGAAGAAAAAGTCTGTATTACGTACCAAAGTAAGGAGGGCTGGAATGCAAGACCTAGATTCTGAGTCTTCAAGATTCCAGTAGAAAAACAACAAGCAGTTGTGTGGCACTTTAAGACTAACAGATTTATTTTTTGCATGAGCTTTCATGGGAGAAGATCCCACTTCCTCAGATGCTTCGAAGATGGGTGAACTTACATCAAAGCATCTGAGGAAGTGGGATCTTCTCCCACGAAAGCTCATGCAAAAAATAAATCTGTTAGTCTTAAAGTGCCACACAACTGCTTGTTGTTTTTTTACTGGACTAGACTAACACGGCTATCCCTTTGGAAACGTTCAAGATTCCAGTTTAGCTAGTTTAATTACGTTATAAACTGACACGTTAAGTGACAAAGAGTTGCTTTATGAGTGGATAGTGTGAATGTCCTAAGATTGTGTGCAAAGATATGAATCAGTGGTAGAAATTACAAATTAAAATTGTAAAACTGACATTACAAAATTTTAATTACAAATATTGAAATTGCAAACTAAATTCCAAAAAGAAAGAAAAATTAATTTTAAATCCCCAAAATACTCTAGAACCATATTTCTCTCCAACAGACTTTATCCACAGTATAGTGGTTGTGTATCAATGCTAATGAGAAAAAAAAGGATCTATACACAATTTCTAGGAGTTATGGTGTAACTCAAGTTCTTCAGGACATCAGGCCAATAAAGAGAAAGAGAGTTCACATTTTCATGTACATGCTCAGAATATAGGTACGGTCACAGATTATAGCAATAGGAGTACTTAGACCTTGTCTCTGAGGCAGTCTCTGTTCCTTGCCTTTCCCTTCAAATGTCCTGAGATCTATGGATCTAGAACAAGCAGAAATAACTTTGTAGACCTTAAGACTTCAGCCATCAGAGCTGAACTCATAGCTGTTCTATTACAGTATTCTTAAATTTATCTGAAATTGAAAGAAAACACTATATGCTTTCTCCTGCGAACAACCTCCCCTTCTGCATGTGGGCCCTCATACTAGCATTCTCTTTCTATACAGGCATTTGCACTGCAAACATCATCCTTAATCCTGGGCAGATAAAGGAAATCAGGTGAACCTAGAGTACATCCAAAAGACGAAGCCCTGCCTTAGAGTTGGACATCTTCCCCTCTTCATCATGTCAGATTCTAACACAACGGACTTAACTAATCCCTCTTTCTTTATCCTGCTGGGCATTCCTGGGTTGGAAGATGCACATGTCTGGATATCCATCCCCTTCTGTGCCATGTATACCATAGCCATCTTGGGGAACTTCACCATCCTTTTGATTGTGAGGACTGAACCGAGCCTCCATGTACCGATGTACTACTTCCTCTGCATGCTGACCGTCAGCGACCTCATTGTATCGACATCTACCCTGCCCAAAATGCTGAGCATCTTCTGGTTCAATTCCAGGGAGATAGACTTCAGTGCCTGCTTCACTCAGCAATACTTCATTAACTGCTTCTCAGTTATGGAGTCTGGGATACTCGTGGCTCTGTCTTTCGATCGCTATGTGGCCATTTGTGATCCCCTGAGACATTCCTCCATCCTGACAAACTCTCTTGTGGCCAAGATCGGTATTGCTGTACTGCTGAGGAGTGGCCTACTCACACTGCCCTTTCCCTTCCTGGGAATCAGGTTACCCTACTGCAGAACCAATGTCATCCCCCACACGTACTGCGAGCACATAGCTGTTGTGAAGCTGGCCTGTGCTGACATCCGCATTTCCAATTACTACGGCTTCCTTGTGATATTCTTAGTTACTTGCCCAGATATCTCCTTTATCACCTTCTCCTATGTTCAGATCCTCAAGGTCATCTTCAGTCTTTCATCGAAGGATGCCCAGCGTAAGACTTTTGGTACCTGCACTTCCCATCTCTGTGTCATCTTAGCCTTCTACATTCCAGGTGTGTTCTCCTTCCTCACACACCGGTTTGGCCACAGTGTGCCTCTCTATTTCCACATACTCACTACCAATATGTATCTGCTGGTGCCCCCTGTGCTAAACCCCATCATCTATGGGGTAAGAACAAAACAGATCAGAGGCAAGTTGCTCCAGCTGTTTACTCATAAAGAGACCTAACTTTCTGCTGGTGCCTGGGTCCTCAAGTGGAGTGTCATGGAGAGATGACTGGAGATGTGTTGACATGTATCCTGGGGCTGGGGGTTGTTTCGAAATAAGATTTAGGCTGTTCACACGATGCACGGTTGTTTCGAAACAAGATGTTCCGAAACAACAGTTCAAGGCATGCCCCCTCAGCACCCGGGCCAGGGGACACCTGGGCAGCGCTGAACCCCGCCAGTGCCTGCAGCCCGGGTGTGCAGGCACCAGCGGGGAGCAGCGCTGGGCAGCTCTGAACCCCGCCGGTGCCTGCAGCCCCCTGCGGAAGTGAAATAGCAGGTTCACAGTATGAACCTGCTATTTCATTTCCCACCTTTTTCCTTATTTCAAATTAACATTTTGTTAATTCGAAATAAGTTGTTTCGAAATAAGCGTTATTTCGATATACGGTTGTTGCGAAACAACCATATTGAAATAACTGGCTGTGTGAGAACACAGCCTAACTGATCATGCATGAGTAGAACAGGGAATGTGTAGCTAGAAGCACTTCATGTTATTTCTTTGTTTTGTTTCTTTCTTTTTTTTTTTTTGGATTCCTCTGTGCTGAGCATATGGAGATCCCTCTCACTATCCTGCAACTGCCCAAGCTAAATCCCAGAGAAGCAACTACCTCTGTTTCTTAGTTGTTCTTCTTGATAGAAAATGTATCCTTTTAAAAAAAGGTCTGGCTCTGTCCTAAAAGAGGTTCCATGTGCACGTGCCTCTGACTTCACAGTCAACATCCTAGAGGCAAGTCATTCCCATTTTCAGCTTCTATCACTGCTGGGGTTCAATCACTCTCCTAGGAGGGGAAACAGAGGATTGAGGATACCTCACAGGAAGGAGTTTCCAAGTGTTCATTCTTGGGCTTTTAGGCTATGTCTACATCTCTAATTTTGGTCTGTACTTGCTATTCTGAAATAAAGAAGTCCAAGGTTACTTTTAACTAACCTTGGGCTAGTTCAAACTAACCGTGGATGTTTTAGTTTTAAATAACCATGCATTCTAGTTTGAACTAATGCTTAGTTAGAACTAGAACAGATGGTTAGTTTGAACTAAGCCTTAGTTTTTGTATTGCTTGGGCTTACTTTGAACTAAAGTTTAAACTTAACAAATGAGCACAGACTAGTGTGAGGTCTTACTAGTTCAGACTAAGCTTTGCCTTGTTCAAACTAAGAAATTTCTTAGCTCAGACTAGGCAAAGCCTAGGATAGCTATGGGCTATATTAGTCTGGACTAAGCCTCCATAGTCTGAACTAATTTGCGAATGTATGCATAGCTGTAAGGAGGTTTTGCTTTTGGGTGGTGGCAGCAATACCACTCCAAGGCCAGGAAATTGGTAGCCTTGGAGAGTTTTAAGACCAGGACTAGTGGTTTTTAAGGGCCTTTGCAGGCCCCCACCTTCTGAACTCAAAGTGCTAGAGTAGGGAAACTGCCTTGACACCTTCTTTTGCAGATCACTTACAAGATTACCAAAGAGATGTTGGACCCTTGCTTGACATTTAATAGTAGTGAGACCGGATGAATGTGAGAGCCAGAGGAAGCTGGGGTAGGAAAGAAGCACAGAGAAAACTGTGGAGACTCTATGAGTATATCCACACACACAGCTTTTAAGTCACACTAACACTGGCTATTTCAATTTAAAAATGGTTAAGTCCACACGACTTTTCCTTATAGTGAAATGACGAGCTCTATCATTTCACTATAAGGAAAGTTGTATTGATATAATAAAACCTAGTTTATATTGATATGATAGCTAATGCGAAATTGCTATATTGATATAACATTGTATGGATAACAGTTATATGGATTAAAACCTTGGTTAGACCTTCCTCCCACGATGCATGGAATCCTGAAAGGAAAGACCAGGGTTCAGCCCCTGGCCAGAGGAGCAGAGGGGTGGAAGGGACCCTCCACACCCTCTTCCCCGGCCGTAGCCAGGTGGCAGGGGAAGGGACCCTGCGTGTCCATCATCCATTGCAGAAGCTGGGCAGCGAGCAGTGGATCCCTGTGCCCCATGCTCCCCAAGCGCTAGCCAGGGAGCTGGGGAAGGGGCCATCAGATGCCTTGCTCCAAGCAAGCTCGCTGGGTGGTGGGGGAAGGGATCCCTGTGTGCCCAGCTTCCCTAACACTGGCTGGGCTGTGGAGAAAGCCAAGTGGTGGGGAAGGGACCCCACACTCCCAGCTTCCCAGCCGTAGCCGGGCAGTGGGGGAAAGCATCCCGCACATCCAACTCCTGGCAAGCAAGCTGGGTGGTGGAGAAGGAACCCTGCATGCCCGGCACTCCCACGGCTCTCTGGGCAGTGGGTAGCAGAGTCCCTGAGCCTGGCTCCTGGTGCGCTTGCTGGTGCCAGGGGAAGGAACCCCCAGGTCAGCTCAACTGGTGGCAGCCGGGATGCAGGGAATGCACCCCCAGCTCCCGTCATGCTCCTTGGGTGGTGGGGGAGATGGGTCTCTGGCACCTGGCTTTTGGTGTGTGGGGAGTGCTCTAAAAACCAGGTGTGGGAGTCCCATCTCCCCCACTGCCTGGGGAGCCGGGCATGCGTTCCCCTCAGCCTGGGTACTGCCAGTCGAGCTGGCCTGGGGGTCCCTTCCCCCCGTACTGGCAAGCATGCTGGGAGCTGGGCTTGAGGGCTCTTCTCCCCACCACCCAGAGAGTGGTGGGAGCACCGGGCATGCAGGGTCCCTTCCCTGCCACTCAGCTTTGCTTGCTGGAAGCTGGGCATGTGGGGTACCTTCCCCTGCCACCCAGCTAAGGCTGAGAAAGCCGGGCATGCATAGTCCCTTCTCCTGTTGTCCCGCAATGGCTCAGGGAACAGGGTGCATGGGGGTCTCTTCCCCGCTACCCGGCGCGCACACCTCGAGGCAGTTGTGTGGGGGTCTTTTCCCCTACCATCCAGATAGCAGTTGGGAAGCCAGGCGTGGGGTCCCTTCTGTTCCAAGCCTCGCTGAGCTCAAGGCTGTAGCCCATCTGGGGGTATGTCTTCCATGCCCCATCCCACTCATCTCAGGAAACCCAGAGCCAGTGGCGGATGCTTTTCCACTGGCAATGGCTTTCCTGGGGAAAGCCAGGAAGGGGATTGGGTGGCAACATGGCCCTGCCAGGGGGTAATATTGACACACCTCCCAGGGTGCCTCTCTCTTAAATTGAGCCTGCAAGTCCTGTCCCTGAACATGCTAGTTTCATTAGTGTTTTTTTGGTGTGGACCTTTTAAATTAATTTAACTTGAATCAATTTAATTATTTTTATAGTGATTCTGTTAGATTGGTTCAAGTTAAATTGATTTAACTGACTGTGTGTGTACATAATCTTTGGTTGCAGGGCTATGGCTGTAGCAGAGGGATGGATTACAGCTGATGAAGAAGCTAGCCAGGCAGCAGGCTGCAGTATCCAGCTGTGGCTCATGAACAATGGCATTTCTCACAGCTCCCACCAGAGTATGCTTTGTAGGGTTGTTTAGAGTCTTTTATATGCCCTGTTTTCTTCTGTCTTCAACTTTTTCCATTTCTTGACAAGGTGACATGGATTTTCTGCAACCAAGCCCAAGTGTCTGATGAAGTGGGATTTTATTCCTAAAAAAGCTCATGAGATAAATAAATATATTAGTCTTTTAAGTTCCACCAGACTCCTTGTTTGTTTTTCTGAACTAGAGTAACATGACTACCCCTTTAGAACTAATCCCCATATCAACTCCCACTGACACCATTGCTTCCTCCCCTTCCTCCTCCATCCTGTTGAGTCTCCTGGAATGGAAAAATAAGCATCACTGAGTCTCCATCCCCTTTTGCTCCATCTTTGTCACTGTGCTGCTGAGCATCACCAACCTGCTCTTTCTGACCAAAGCAGATCACAGCTTAAATGAGTCCACATCTCTCTTTTTCTCCATGCTGGCCCTGACCAGCATCAGCCCCTCCAACTCCATCCTTCCCAGGATGCTGTAAATTTTCCCTTTCACAGACTGGGAGATAAGCTTTACTGCCTGCCTGTCCCACAGGTCCCTGATCTATGTGCAGTGTGTGGTGGAGTCAGGCACACTGGTGATCATGGTCTTCAACTGTTAAGTGCCTATCTGGGGAATTTTAAAGATCCTTGAGATTGTTCACCTTCCCCTGTAGTGTGGGGCATGGGACAGTTGATGATGATCTGTCTGTACCTTGAAGCCTTTAAACCATTATCAGGAACTTCAGTGACCCACTCATAGGTTCTGAAACCACACAACAGTACCTGCTGTGTTAAATGTTCAAAGCGCCATGTTGATGAAGCAGTGTGGCAGCATTTTGAGTAAGACATGCACTTAGCTCTCCTATTTCTTTGAATACCAACTTTCAGGAACTGTGGTAGCTGTTGTTTTTCATCAGACATCACAACTTTGGCAAAACATCATTGCAGGATGATGTCCATTCAGTCAAGTGATCAAATTGCTAGTCACAGTGGCCCTAAGGGGCGGGTGTGGCTAGAGCAGAGGTAATGTGTGAGAGTAAAGGCTGCAGGTGACGAATGTTACTAATCTAAGATTACTGACCAAACAGTATTTCACAACAGTAGTTCAACATCCTGCCTCTTTACACTAGGGCAGCCCTGGACACTGCAGTAGCAGTCTGACAGCAATGTAACAATTTGTTAGTGCTACTTATTGGTATTCTAACATAGGTAGAATAGTTTCAAATTAAAAATAAGACAAAACTAAGCCATTTGGTGCCCACCAGAGATATTGTATATCCCCCTGGAGTTGGAGTGGCCACACATTGCTAAAGAACACTTTGTGCTACCCAGCGGCATCAGTGTTTATGGCACTGGACTGTTTCTCACTAGCGGCTGTGGGCTTTAAACGTGGCACAAAGCAATAAAGCAGGGGCAGTTTGACCACTAGGCACATAAAGCTGTCCCCTCCAAAGCTACACATGCATCAAAAAGTCTCTGGGAGGCACTACGTTAAAACATAGCTTTTAAAATGACACTCACCCTAACACACTTCCCCCCCTCCACCCCATGTTCTCAGCCCAACTAAATCCTTGGTACTTGGAATGGTAAAATGACAAATGCCTGCCTGTCAAACAAAAGGAAAGATGCCACTTCTGGTAATTAGAACCCATTATGTCATTCCTTTTGGATTCTGAAGACTTGCCCTAGCTGGGCTTTGCTACAGAGTCACAGGATAGCACAGTGCTCCATGGTGAGCTTGAGCTTCTACTAGTCTGTAAAGGTAAAATACAGTACACAGAAAATAAGGCTTTATTGCTGCATGATAAACACTGTATCAGTTCAGTCCTAAGTAATTTATTTAGCAGACTCCACTGAATACATCAGTGTTGGTTGGGCCATCCTCCCTCAAAATGATCAACTGAAAATCCAAGGCTGGGACTCGGTGGCGAATCCTCCCTGCTGGCCCTGTGGTCCATGCTCTAAGTCCCATGGTGAATGAGTGTTTTTTTCTGAACCTGTTGCTTCCAGGCCACCCATTTTTAAGAGGGTGTCAATGCAGGAAGCTGCTTGGACTATTTGCTGGCACCCCAGCCCCCATGCATAGAGACCAGAAACCTCACACTCTGTGTCTCCCTTCTTGCCAGTACTCAGCTCAACAAAGACTCTGAAGAGAGCAGAGCTGGTTGTGTTGAAATGAAAACAAAATTTGTTTTTTGTGTGTCTCCTTTTAAAGTGAACAGTACCCACCACTGCAATATTCAGGAAGTTCAAGGGTTTGCAGAACACTGAGCTCTTAAGGGCAGCTAGCATTTGGCTCTGCTGCCATACTATGGAGGGAGGGGTGGCGGGAATACAGTGATCTTTAGCATTTGATTCCACAGTTTAATTAATCCTAACAAACAGTGAATGGAAAATCCCCTCTATTCTGCACTAGTGAGGCCACATCTGGAATACTGTGTCCAGTTTTGGGCTCCCCACTACAAAAAGGACATGGACAAATTAGAGAGAGTCCAGAGGAGGGCAACCAAAATGATCAAAGGGCTGGAGCACAAGCCCTATGAAGAAAGACTGAAGGAACTAGGCTTATTTAGCCTGCAGAAGAGAAGACTGAGGGGGGATTTGATAGCAACCTTCAACTACTTGAAGGGTTGCTCCAAGGAGGAGGGAGCTCGACTGTTCTTGGTAGTAACAGAGGGCAGAACGAGAAGCAATGGCTTCAAGTTACAGCTGGGGCGGTCCAGGCTGGATATTAGGAAAAACTTCCTTACTAGGCGAGTGGTGAAGCATTGGAATAAGTTGCCTAGGGAGGTGGTGGAATCTCCATCTCTGGAGGTGTTCAAGTCCCAGCTGGACAAAACACTGACTGGGATGATCTAATGGGAGTGGTCCTGCTTTTTTTGGCAGGGGGTTGGACTAGATGACCTCATGGGGTCCCTTCCAACCCTATGATTCTATGATAGGTTAGGTGTCTATTCGAGTATTGGGTGAGAGGTTTTGTAGCCTGAATTGTACTGGGTATCAGACTAGATGATCTGATTGATCCCTTCTGAACTTAAATTTATGGCTATGTCTACATTGGTAGGCCCTTTGAAGTCAACTTAACAAGGTTGACTTTTAAGTCGACCACGTTAAATCAACTTCAGGGTATATCTGCACTGGACACAGTGTAGTCATACTCCTGGCCCAAGACCTACCCCCTGGCATGCCCTGTGTCCCAGTCGGGCTACCAGGGCCTGATCCAGCAGCAGGGGACCTGATCTGTCCCCAGCCACTGCTGACAAGCAGCTGGCCAGGCCCTTCCACAGGTGGCAAGGGCTAGGGGCTGGCTGTAGCTCCTTGCTACTGGTGGCTGGGAACCCAATCTGGCTCTGACCCCTTGCCACCGGTGGCAGGGGTGGGAGCCAGCTTCTGCTACCTGCAGCAAGGGGATCAAGGTCAGATAGGGCTCCCAGATGTCTGTGGTGAGGGGCTGGAGCTGAATCATCTTCTGGAGCTGGACTGGGCTGGTGGAGCCAATTGGGACACAGGGCAGGGAAAAGGGCACGTCCCAGCCAGGTCCTGACCTTTTCTGCCCTGTAAAGTCGACCTTAAAGCCTAAGTCAACTTCCAGGGCAGAAGTTATTCATTCAGCTTAAGCAATCACTTAAGTTGACTTAATAAATTCTAAATATAGCCCGGGAATTGCTTAAATTGACTTAAGTCAGGTTAACTAAATTTAAGCCTCCAGGGTAGGCATGCACTATGAATCCAAGAATCTGTTCTGTACTGCGATACACCCTCTCCCCGTCCCTCACTGCCAGCCACCAGTCAGATGATTGTCAAATGCCACTGAACAGCTGAGTGGTCTCAGTCCTCCAGCTTCAAAAGCCTGGGAAGAATAAAGGTTGATATAGGAGCAAGGACGCCTCTGAAAAGCATTTGGAGTTGCTGGCAGCTCCCTCCTACTCCCCCCCCCCCCCCGTCCCGTCTCAGTTCAGCAAAGCTGGAGCAGCCATACAGTGGCTCTGTTCCCATATTCAAAGCAGGAACTGCTGTGAGAAAGAGCAGTGCAGATGTAGATGGACATAAAACCTTGCGTGTGGATCCCAGATCAGATAGAAGCTAACACTGAGCAGATGTGGATTGGATGTGGATCCACTTTTTATTTATTTATCTATTTTAAAATCCTCAGAGGGCTCCACTTATCCTGTCCCTTGCCGTCAAAAACTTCAGGCTCGGCTGCATCTTCCTGCCCTACACCCTGATCCTGTGGACCATCTTCCAGTAGCCCTGTCATGGAATGTACATCCATGCACCCCAAGGTTATATTTGCAACTTTTGTGTTCACTTTTGCAGTATAATTGTGATGGTATGATGACAATTATGCCACACAAGACTCACAGGGCTGGAAGGGACCCCATAAGGTAATCTAGTCCAACCCCCTGCCAAAAAGAGCAGGACCACTCCCACTAGATTATCCCAGCCAGGGTTCTTTGTGGACTTTAGAGCAGATGAGTGAGGGAGGCTGTGCATGATCCTATTCAATATTAAATGGATGGATATGAGTCTATGGTGATTTGGGTTGGCTCCCAATCTCTGTAGGTCAGGGGTTTGCGGGATGGTGTCTGAGGACTGAGGGTACTCACCTGTGGACCGTCCTATAGGAGGTCAAAGGGCACACTCCTACTACCTGGGACTGATTACGTGCAGGAGTATGGTGTGGACTGGCTCAGGACCAAGTGGTCATATAACAAATTGGGGTAATTTTGGGTTCAGGACTGCATATTGGGGGGTCATGAAGGCACAAAGGACTGGATCCAGAGAGCAACCTTTCACATGCCCTTTCACTGAATGAGGTGAAGTTTCTCAGCACCTGCAGGATGTAGGTGGATGTCATCATCATCTTCTACCACCCCCTGCCCCCAGCACTTCTCCTTCCTCAGCCACTGCTTGGGCTACAGTGACACCCCGCCTTGCCTCTTCAAGTTTTGTTTGGAGAAGACCAAGCATACCCAAGACAGAGTGCTGAGGGTGTTTCCCTAGGGAAGGATGCCCCCAAGCATGTGTGGTAAGCCTTGAAATTAGGGCAATGTTCGTAGAACCAATGTGAACACAAGGTTGTGGTGCTGGGGCACCACAAGTTCTGCAAGGAGTCGGGGTCAGACATGGACTTAGGGAGAGAAATGACCACAGAGATAAAGGATGAACCCGGAAGAATTCCAGCTCAGCAGAGCCTTTGCCTCTTCCAGCATGGACTTGACTGCAGTTGGGCTTTTCTGCAAAACCTCAGGCCTGCCTCACACTTTACCCAGGTGATGAATAAATGCTCTCTTGCCCTGCAATGGCTGCCTGGTGTCAATACAGATCCTTCCCTGTTGCACTGATCCCCAGGACAGGTCCTTCTTCTCCATCTAGAGCTTGGCAGCACTGTTGGGAGTCTGGGGGAAAAACAGGGGGCTGGATGCACAAAGGGTCAGGCCTGGAATCCCACACCCATGGTGCGGGGCAATGGGAAGTATGCACATGCCAGGGTCATAGAGTCACAGAATCATAGGGTTGGAAGGGACCTCATGAGATCATCTAGTCCAACTCCCTGATAAAAGCAGGTCCACTCCGACTAAACTATCCCAGCCAGGGTATTGTCTCTAACCAGACCTTCAATATCTCCAAAGATGGAGACTCCATCACTTCCCTAGGCAACCCATTCCACTGCTTCACCACTCTCCTAGTGAGAAAGTTTTGCCTAATATCCAGCCTTGACCTCCCCAGCTGCAACCTGAAACCATTGATCCTTGTTCTGTCCTCTGTTACTATTGAGAACAGCTCAGCTCCATCCTCCTTGGAGCATCCCTTCAAATAGTTGAAGCTTACTATCAAACCCTCCTCAGTCTTCTCTTCTGTAGGCTAAATAAGCCTAGTTCCTTCAGTCTTTCTTCATAGGTCTTGCTCTCCAGCTTCTTGATCATTTTTGTTGCCCTCCATTGGACTCTTTCTAATTTGTCCACGTCCTTTTTGTAGTGAGCAGTCCAAAACTGGACACAGTATTCCAGATGCAGCCTCGCCAGTGCCAAATAGAGGGGGATGATCACATCTCTCAATCTGCTGGCAACACTTCTACTGATATAGTCAAATATGCCATTAGCCTTTTTGGCTACAAGAACATGCTGTTGACTCTTATCCAGCTTCCCATCCACCATAATCCCAAGGTCCTTTTCTACAGTACTGCTGCTTAGCCCATCACTCCCTAGCCTGTAGCAGTGCAGAGTTTTCTTCCATCCTAAGTGCAGGACTTTGCACTTGCCCTTCTTGAACCTCATGAGATTTCTTTTGGCCCAATGCTCCAATTTGTTTAGGTCTCCCTGAATCCCATCCCTGTCCTCCAGCATGTCCACTATTCCCCACAGATTGGGATCATCCACAAAATTACTGAGCGTGCAATCTATCCCATCATCCAGCCCATTAATGAAGATGCTGAACAGAACGGGCTCCAGGACTGACCCCTGGGGCACTCCAGTTATTACTGGTTGTCAACTAGACATTGAGCCATTGCTACCTATGAGCTGAGCCCATTGATCTAGCCAGTTTTCTGTCCACCTTATGGTCCACTCATCCAACCCACACTGCCTTAAATTTCCAGTGAGAATGCTGTGGGAAACAGTATCAAAATCCTTGCTAAAGTCAAGGTATATCATTTCAACAGCTATTCCTGCATCCATGAATTCAGTCATCTTATCATAGAAGGCAACCAAGTTGGTAAGGCATAATTTGCCCTTGGTGAATGACTGCTCCTGACAACTCTATTTTCCTCCACGTGTCTCAGGATGGACTCTTTGAGGACCTGCTCCATGATTTTTCCAGGGTTTAAGGTGAGGCTGACTGTTCTGTAGTTCCTCTGATGTTCCTTTTTCCCTTTCTTGATGATAGGTACTATATTTGCCTTCTTCCATTCCTCCAGGGCCTCTCCCATTTGCCATGAATTTTCAGAGATAATGGCCAGTGGCTCTGAAATCACATCAGCCAACTCCCTCAGCACCTTCGGCTGCAGGTCATCTGGCCCCATAGACTTGTGCACATTTAACTTCCTTAACTAGTCCCTAACCAGACCTTACATCACCTTAGGCTGCTCTCCTCCTCTCCATTCTGCATTACCTAGTATAGTAGCCTGGGAGCTGACCCTGCCTCTGAAGACTGAAGGAAAAAAAAAAGCAATGAGTACTTCACCCTTTTCCACATCATCCAACCTGTGGATACCTGCCCCATTAAGTAAGGGACCTACACTATCCCTGATCCTCTTCTTGTTGCTGATGTACTTGCAGAACTCCTTCCTATTATCCTTCAGATCCTTTGCTAGCTGCAACTCCAATTGCCCTTTGGCCTTTCTGATTTTATCCTTGTGGTCCCAAGCAATATCTTTATATGTCTCCCCAGCCATCTGTCCAAACTTCCACTTGTTATAAGCGTCCCTTTTATGTTTCAGCTCACCACAGAGTTCTCTGCTAAACTATGCTGGGCCCCTTCCACATTTGCTGTTCTTTCTGCACATTGATATGGTATTTTCCTGTGCTCTTAGCAGGGTTTCTTTCAAATACAGCCAGCTCTCTTGAACGCCTTTCCCTTTCAAATCGGGAATCCTGAGGGATACAAAATCCGGGGTTTGCGTTTTGCTTCTTTCCTTTCTTCCTTTGATCAGGATTTTGAACTCTAC
Source organism: Podocnemis expansa (assembly GCA_007922195.1). Classification (NCBI taxonomy): domain Eukaryota; kingdom Metazoa; phylum Chordata; order Testudines; family Podocnemididae; genus Podocnemis; species Podocnemis expansa. The sequence goes on along the minus strand of ML682126.1, from coordinate 223,539 downwards.
TATCTCACGGTCACTGCTGCTGAGGTTGCCATTGACTTTTACTTCCCTAATCAAATACTCTGTGTTTGTGAGCAGCAGGTAAAGACGTGCAAAGCCCCTAGCTGGTTCCTCCAGCATTTTTACCAAGAAGTTGCCTTCAACAATCTCCAAAATATTTCTGGATTGCATGTGCACTGCTGTATTGCCCTCCAAGGATATGTCAAGATAATTGAAGTCCCCCATGAGAACCAGGGCCTGTAACCAGGAAACTTCTGCTATTTATCCTCAGAATACCTCATCCACCTCCTCCTTCTGGTCAGGCTGTCTATAGCAGACACCCACCACCACATCCCCCTTGTTGCACTCCCCTCTCAACTTAACCCACAGACTCTCAACCAGCTTATTTCCACTTTCGTAGTGGAGTTCCAAGCACTCATACCGCTCTTTTGTGTATAGCACTATACCTCTACCTCTTCTTCCACAACCAAATAAAATATATGAAAAACATGCAAATCTAATAGCAGTACCCAACCTAAACTCATGACATAAGATTACTCACAAGATATTTGGTTAACTGATGTTTTACAGCCATACTCTACTTATTATTCATAAAGGTATGGGTCTTGTTTGCAGCTAGAGAATGTTTCAGAAGGAGATTCTGCGGGGAAAAAAAGCCTCTCACAGTTCCAAGTGTGTCCCTTTCCAAGCCCTCTCACTTCTTTTTTTTTTTTCTCCTGCTGATGTGCAATTCTCTTTGTTCCACCTGAGCCCATAGTTCAATGCTGACAGGTTGTCCTGAGTCATGTAAAATACCTGGAAACATGCTTCACATCTCTACATGTACAAGACACTGCAAAAACACCTGGACCATGGCAATTATGCAGATTTGTTTATGAGCATTCATAGAGGATTCTTGCATTGCACATTTGGCATCAAACCATAGAATTACATTAAAAAAGTGAACAGACAAGTTACATAGATCATACAATGAGATGCACAGATGTGCACCCCGTAACAGGCTGTATAGTGGACCCTGAGCATGTTTCCTGTAAGACTCCGTCACAGTGCTGGAGGGGCATCACGCAGCCGGAGCGTGTTTGAATAGGCCAGCAGGAGCTGAACACAATCTACACAGGAGTGGGGGATCCTGGATTGATGGTTCATGAAGCACATGTTGGGTCACTGACGCTGGAGTCCTGAGATCAGATGGGTTCTTCAGGGTGTGACTGTGAAACCCAAATCAGGAAGAGATGTGGCTCGAGTAAGCAAGAGTGGATACCTGGCTTGGCAGAGCCATTACTGGCTCCAGCAGGCAGCTGCCTGCCGCTGGGATTCTTCTCAGGCTTGTCTTATGGTTTATCCAGGCAAAGAATAAATGCTGCCTTGCACTCAAATGGCTGCCCAGTGTAAGTTTGGATCCTCCCAAGGGCCTTGCTCCCAAGGAAAGCTTCACCTCTCTCTACAGCCTGACCTCATTGGGGCACGCTGTGGGAAGCCTTGGAGCCAAACAGGGGTTGCTGGATGCCCCAAGGGCATGGCCTTGAAAACAGCATCCTTCTGACCACACATGTGGATAGTGAGGGCAGAGCTAGTTCCTCCCTCCATTCCAGCTGCTCAGACCTCTGCCAGATGAGTCCTAGTGGAGTTTCAGCTAGTGGTGGGGCTTTTGTTGTTCTCTGCAGAGCAATATGCTCTTCCCCTCATCAATGACCACTTTGCTGGCTTCACTGGGGGAAGATTGGTCTGTGTCAGTCATATCTACAGAGGGATGTTGATGAGAAGTCCCAAGAGCTATTGACTATCATAAAGTAAAGAGCTGGATGAGTCACTTTCCCATGCCCATGCTGGGTGCAGAACAATGGGTCCCATTTCTATCTGGAGCCTCCAAGAACAGAAAACAAACAAACAAACAAACAAACAAACAAATGGTGCCACTGCAGGTGAGCTGGGCACAGGAACACGTCCTGTCTAGCTCACTCCAGGGGCTGACTTGGTGAATAACTGACTGGGACCAGGCTGCTATTCTAAAACCAGAATGACTGGCTAGCACATGATGTGGTTCAAAGGGCAAACAAAGTGTGAGATTTCTCTCAGCTATTCAGGAGTGTCTGGGGCATGGCAGGGTCCATGCTGTGTGAGGAAAATACAGGCCTGGAACTGTGTTAGTGACTGAGTCTCCTGGCTTGTTGGAAACCAAAGAGGAGCCACTAGTCTGTGCTGCTGAACCCACACATGTTCAGGAAACCACTCCAGACTGGAGGTCACAACATCCAGGGTTACAGGGTAGAATCATAGAATCATAGGGCTGGAAGGGACCCCAGAAGGTAATCTAGTCCAAGCCCCTGCCAAAAGGAGCAGGACCACTCCCACTAGATTATCCCAGCCAGGGTTTTGTCCACCTGGATCTTAAATACCTCCAAAGACGGAGATTCCACCACCTCCCTAGGTAGCTTATTCCAATGCTTCACCACTCGCCAAGTAAGAAAGTTTTTCCTAGTATCCAGTCTGGACCTCCCCAGCTGTAACTTGAAACCATTGCTTCTCGTCCCGTCCTCCATTACTACTGAGAACAGCTGAGCTCCATCCTCCTTGGAGCAACCCTTCAAATAGTTGAAGCTTGATATCAAATCCCCCCTCAGTCTTCTCTTCTGCAGGCTAAATAAGCCTAGTTCCTTCAGTCTTTCCTCATAGGGCTTGTGCTCCAGCCCTTTAATCATTTTGGTTGCCCTCCTCTGGACTCTCTCCAGTAGGTCCCTGTCCTTTTTGTAGTGGGGAGCCCAAAACTGAACACAGTATTCCAGATGTGGCCTCACCAGTGCAGAATAGAGGGGAATGATCACATCCCTTGATCTGCTGGTAACACTTCTTCTGATGCAGCCCAGTATGCCATTGGCCTTTTTGGCAGCAAGAGCACACTGCTGACTCATATCTAGCTTCCCATCCACCATGACTCCCAGGTCCTTTTCTACACTGCTGCTATTTAGCTGATCACTCCCCAGCCTGTAGCAGTACATGGGGTTTTTTCGTCCCAAGTGCAGGATTTTACACTTGTCCTTGTTGAACCTCATGAGATTCCTCTTGGCCCACTGCTCCAGTTTGTCTAGGTCTCCCTGAATCCTGTCCCTGCCCTCTAGGGTGTCTACCATTCCCCGCAGCTTGATGTCATCAGCAAACTTACTAAGTGTGCAATCTCTCCCATCATCCAGATCATTAATGAACATGTTGAACAGAACTGGCCCCAGGACTGACTCCTGGGGCACCCCACTCATTATTGGTTGACAACTTGACATGGAGCCATTGATTCCTACAAGCTGAAACCGTTGATCTAGCCAGTTTTCTATCCACCTTACAGTCCACACATCCAACCCATACTTCCTTACTTTGCTAATGAGAAGACTGTGGGAAACTGTATCAAAAGCCTTGCTAAAGTCGAAGTGTATCACATCAATGGCTCTTCCCGCATCCACAAATCCAGTCACCTCATCATAGAAGGCAATGAGGTTGCTCAGGCTTGATTTACCCTTGGTGAATCCAGGCTGACTGTTCCTGGTCACTCTATTGTCCTCCAAGTGTTTCAGGATGGATTCTTGAGAACCCGCTCCATGATTTTTCCAGGGATTGAGGTGAGGCTGACAGGTCTGTAATTCCCTGGATCCTCCTTTTTCCCTTTCTTGAAGATCGGCACTATATTTGCTTTTTTTCCAGTCCTCTGGCACCTTCCCCATTCGTCATGAGTTTTCAGAGATAATGGCCAATGGTACTGCTATCTCATCAGCCAGCTCCCTCGGCTGCAGTTCATCTGGCCCCATGGACTTGTGCACATCCAGCTTCTTTACGTAGTCCCTAACCTGACCTTCTGTCACCAAGGTCCTCTCTGCTTCTTTCCAATCTACAGTACCTATTGTAGTGGGCTGGGAGCTGACCCTGCCTCTGAAAACTGAAGTATAAAAAGCATTGAGCACTTCAGCTTTTTCCTCATCCTCTGTCACGAAGCTCCCTGCCCCATTCAGTAAGGGACCTACACCATCCCTGATCCTCTTCTTTTTATTGATATACTTGTAGAACCCCTTCCTGTTATCCTAGCCGCAACTCCATTTGTCCTTTGGCCTTTCTGATTTTTATCCCTGAAGTCCCAAGCGATGTCTTTATATGCCTCCTTATTCATCTGTCCTAGCTTCCACTTCCTGTAAGCGTCCTTTTCAGGCTTCAGCTGAGTGCAGAGCTCTCTGTTAAGCCACTCTGGGCACCTTCCACATTTGCTGTACTTTCTCTTTATCAGAATGATATCTTACTGTGCCCTTAGCAGGGTTTCTTTAAAATGTAGGCAACTCTCTTGGACACATTTCCCCTTCAGACCAGCCTCCCAAGGGATCCTGCCCATTAGTTCGCTGAGGGAGCCAAAGTCTGCTTTTCTGAAGTCCGGGGTCTGCATTTTGCTTCTTTCCTTTAATCAGCATCATGTAGCAACTGACACCACTCCTCCCCAGTCTGCACTGTGCCCCAGAACATGGCAGTTTGTTCTGCTCTATGGAGGCTAAGACACAGCATGGCCTGCCATTGTTATTGTCTGCCATTGCAAGACCATGCACAAATGAGCTTCTCTCCATTGTGGGTCATTCTCGCTGTTAACAGAAAACTGTGCAGTACCTGGGAGCTGTTCTACTGCAATGGCTGTGGGCCAAAGGCAGCTGTTTGTCTGTAGATTGAAATCAGGCTGGGTGATGATGAAAATTCCTCTCTGACTCTGTTTTAGGGCAGATGGGGACAGTCCAAAACACACAGATTTAGTGATAGTCAATCTGAGGTTTCTGAAAATCAGTCTAGTGCTGGTCAGTCATTTACCATACCAGTGACCAGTGTGATCTAGGCAAGAGGGGCTCCTGTGCCCAGCTCACCTCTTCCCACACTGTTCAGTGCATGAGGGACAGCCCCCGTCCCTCAGCCAGTAGTGATTGTATTTTGTTAGCAATACATGGGGGTTCCTATTGAGGGCCAGGCCATATTTGGGCCCTTTGCACCAAGCAGTGAACAGACACATGAAAGAGACGTCCTTCTTCAACTGAGTCATGGTTTTCAAGGACAGAAAGGGACTTTGTGACAATCTAGTCTTGGGCTGTGCAACCCACGACTTAGGGGCTAGAATATGACTTAACAAAAGCTGCCATCCACCCCACTGTGTGAAGCAATCCCCCTCCCAAAACACACACACACACACACACACACACACACACACACACACACACACACA
>ML682126.1:168186-218302 GCA_007922195.1 Podocnemis expansa | reverse complement strand
ACACACACACACACACACACACACACACACACACACACACACACACACAGAGCTGGAGCCAAAGAGCAGCCTTTGTCCTCCAGCCCCATGCCAGCAAGGAGCAGTCTGTCCCCACCACTCCAGCCCCGTGCACCACCCTGTACCACACCAGCAGGACTCAGGGGCAGAGGTGGGGTGGGACCTCAGTCATATCTGGCTGGGAAGGGACACTGCCACTGCTGCACGCTGTGCAGGTTACACGTCTCCCCTCCCCTTGGGAAGCTCTCCCTCTCCCTCACATGCTGGCCAAGCCTGGCAGGAATTCAGGCCAGTCTAGCACCCCCCGCCCAACCCCATGCCTACAGCTGCCTGGGACCCTGACCTGTGGAGCGTGGAAGCTGCCTTTGAGGACCTGACAGGGGAAGCAGCCTCCTTTTCCATCCAGGCTAGATCCTGGCGGCAAGGGCCATGTGACCCAAATCTCCCAGGTCCTTCCTTTTTCTCCCTTCCCCACTATCCGGATGAGTTCATTTGGGAAACAGTCAGGCAGCCAGCTCAGGATAGGGAGGAGAAGCCACTTTCTCAGCCAAGCCCTTGAAGGCAGATGGGACAAAGTTTGGATGTGAATCCCCATCTGCTAGCCCAGCCTCCTGAGCAAGTAGCCGCATGGACGGTGGGGCCAGAGGCAGCCTAAGGCTATCGGTGGGCCCTAAACTAAGACCCATTGTGAGGCCCTCTATATCAGTGGTTCTCAACCTTTTTGCAGGTCATGTCTCCCTTGCTGGCATATCACAACACTACAGGGCATACCAGTCCACCATCCCCAGGCCAACTCCATCCACCTTCCCAGCTCTCCGCGGCACACCTTCTGTGTGGTGACACAGTACCGTGTCCCAACGCAGCAGCTGAGAACGTCTTCCCTATAGACCCCACAACCCCTCTCCAAGCTTCTGTTGCTGGACTGCCACGCAGCATTTGCTTGTGGGTCTGACTCAGTGGCCAAGAGGTGAGTGGACAAGGGGCTCCTTGGCCAAGAGACAAGAAGTGTGATTTGCCTGGGGTGAAAGTCTGGGAAGGGAGCTTCCAGCAATTTGGGTGAAGAAGCAGCAGAGCCCAGTCAGCAGGGTGGGGAGCCCAGTGAGACAGTGGGAGGGGGATCAAGGGTGATGGGAAAATGGATGAGGAAGCAACGGGACCAGGGGACATAGGGGACAGGGTGTGTCTGGGAGGAAATGAAGCCCAGCGATGAATGGGGGTGGGAAGCTCAGGGTCAGAGCAAGACAAGGGGTGATAGGGGTGGATTGAAGGCCCTGCAAGGCAGTGGAGCCCAACGGTGGCAAAATACAAGCTCACTCCAGCTGCCATATTCCCTAAGGCTTGCCCTGACCCCCACATTAGCTGCTCCAGAAAATTTCTTGCTTTGAAATTCCTTGCTCCTACCCTCACAGCCACAGAAATGTTGCACACCTAGCTGTGATCTGTAACCACCAGCTGTCCTTAGCAACATGCTTGAGGCTTCTCATCTTCTATTTCACCTGTTTATACTTCAGCCTTTCACACTGCAGCATCTCACAGAAACAGGCAACTACCAGACTGATCGATGCCCAGGTCCATGGCTCACTCAAACCCCGCTGAAGTTGGCCCAGAACATTTGACGCATTCAGCACAGCAGTGTTACTTAAACCTGGGTGGGCTGCACATCTGGAATTATTCACAGGGTCCACACAGAGGCTCAGAGCTGGATAGGGGTTTGAGAATAGAAGCCCACTCTTCTTGTCGTGCAAGAAGTTTCTTTAGGCTGAGGGCTAAAAGACTGAGGTAATTTATAAATACAGCCGTGACTGGGTTAAACTCTATGATTACTGCAAATATATAAACCTCTTCTTTTAGAATCATCTTTGGGACACAATCAGTTACATAAATTTACAATAACTCAATTGCCGGTTTCCCTTTGTCTACTGACCTTTGAACAAAACACATTTTCAGAGGATTCAGAATTTTAATCTCACTTCTAGTCTGCACAGCATGAGGTGCAATAAAGTGGGCACTGAGTCTTCCCAGCCTGTCATCAGTTCTACGTCCTGCCCCCCCCCCCAGTCTTCTTCACCCACCCGCCAGTTCTGTGACCCCCTGTCATCTTCCCTAATGCTTCCCTGACAACCACCCCACACTTTTCCCCACTAGCTCTGCATCCCTGATTCCCCCAAGGGGACCCCGTCACCCACTTACCAGGCCACCAGAGCTGCTAGTGGGAGATTTAAAAAATCTCAGTCTGGCACTGCTTCCTGCTGGCTGGAGGGCTGGCCTGCTCCTCCCCTGAGCCAGCTGATCCCCTCCCTGTGGGCAGGGTAAGGCAGCTCAGAGCGGAGGCCACGTTCTGCCCCCCCCCACCTCCGTGGGGGCAAAAGCTGGCTCTGAGCACGCACGGCCCCTTGAGCCAACCCTTCGATGCTTCAGTTTTTGAGTCAGGCGAAAAAGCTGACTGTATACTAAGGGGCCCGTTATTGCTCTGAGTCCTAGGAGGCAGCCTGCTTCACCAAAGAGCTACCCCTGGGTGGGGCACAGCAGGAGAGGAACGGAGCCACACCTCTTGACACCCACAGGTAGGACAGGGAGCAGAGGGAGCAAGGCAGCCATGGACAAGGCAGAGATACTTAAGTCAGCGACCGGTTATGTGTCTGCCCAAAACTCTCCTACTCACCAATACCCACCAACAAAAAGAAAAATTAGGGCTTGATCTACCCCACCACCACATTCCCATGCCAGGCAATCAGGGGCAGGAGCAGCCCCCATATCAGAAACTTGGTCAGAGGAACCAGAGGGAGGAAAATAAATGTCATGTGGCATCACACATTAAACAGTTGGACACCCCTGATCTAGTCTGATCCCCACATACAGCTGAGATCAGATAATTGACCCCATAGAATAACTAGACAAAAGCTTTTAGCCAAACTGAGCTCAGGATCCCGTGGTGCTGGGCTCTGCACCACCAGGACCAACAGTCAGACAAAGCATCTGGGGAGTGGCAGGATCGTACTCCATTTTCAGGCAGTGCTAATCCCAGGGAGAGGCAGGGACTGGTCCAAGAGCACCAAGGGATTCTGGGGAGTGATCTCACATCTCCTGTGCCCAGCTCCACACCATCGAGACAAACCCAGCAGTCACTGGTCGCTCCCTCATCTTGAGGCTCAGCAGGGAAGCTGTCTGGGACCTTGCTGCATGGACTGTGATCCTGCATCAGTTTGTGGTAGGAAGGGCAAGGGCAGGGCTGGGCACAGAGGCAGGAATAAACCACGGCTGTGCCTGTGCTGTGCATCAGCTCAGTGTCTTGGGGACTGTGCGTGGTTCCAGTGCCCAACTGCACTTCATGGAACCAAATCAGTGCAACGTTGACTCTAAGACCCTGCTTAGTGCATTTTGGGAGAAGGACCCTAGAATCATAATCTCCATTTAATGCCTGTGGCCTAGTGATTTGTCCAAGGTCCCCAGGTGAACCTGTGGCAAAGCTAGAAGTATTCACTCCCAGCTCCCCAGGCCTGTGTGCTGCAGGTGGACTGTACTAGACAGGTGTGGGAGAGACCATTCAAGGGACTGTTAGCCAGGGACTTGCAGCTGTTTTCCACTGTGATGTTGTTGCTCCATGAAGGCTCAAGGTAGCATTACAAATTAAAATCAGGGTCAGCTGCAACCACCTCTGGGGTGGGACATGGCAGTTGTTTGATAGTGTATAACTCCCTTATAAAGATCAAACTGTAGAACAGGGCAAGAAGAATAATTTCTTTTGAAATTATATGTTCATTTCATGTGTCCACGACAATGTAGCTTCAGTCCTTCATGGCAGCTTCTTGCTAAAATTGTATCCAATTAAAAGAACAGGGTGACTTAGTTTATCCATGTTGAAACTTCACCAGATCATTGGGGTTAAAACTTCACTTCTTTTGGCATGTAAACATTTACTATGAAAATCTCAGTTTAGAGGGTAAGGTCATCAGCAAAATAAAGCTGACTTCTCAAACCAGTAGGATTTCCCTTTTTTAGGCAATAACAAAGTTGGTAGATAGAGATTAAGTAGGGAGATGTTACAGATTTTGACTACTACAAGTTTTCTGGCCTAGTACCACATGGCATACAAATACATAAAATAGTTCTAGGAAGAAGAAATAGAAAATCCCTTCCTAGTATATGTATCTGATTGAATATCACCAAGTAGTTGGGCAAGGCTCAGGCCCAAAAAAGATTCTCCCATGTCTTCCTAATATGGAGTTCCAGTATCTAAAAGGATGATGGCCCCCAGATCCCTGATTTTTCACATCACTTGTAGTTCACAGGTCCCATGCCTTAAAGGAACATTTTGGATCCTGTTATTTGGCCTCCTGAATATCTCAGGACAGAGACGAGTCCCACAATAACTTTTAGAGTGACTTTATTGTAAATACCATCCATTCATGCTTTTAAAAATTTCTTTGAGGGGAGAATCAACCACAATCCTCAGTAAAATGTTCCAGTGGTTAATTGCACTCCCTCATAAAAATGTGAGTGATATTTCTGGCCCAAATTTCTCTGCCTTCAACTTCCTAATCTATAAGGGGGAGTCCTTCACAAGGTCACCAGAAAGGTCTGCATAGAGCTCAGTCTGAGGGACAGGGTACCAGGAGAAAACTTTAAGTCCTTTTATGAATAAAGAGTTGGAACAACCTGTCCCGGATCTGTTTTGTCCTCACCCCATAGATGATGGGATTTAGCATGGGGGGGACCAGCAGGTACATGTTGGCAGTTATGACATGGAAATGCAATGCCACATTGTGCCCAAACCGATGAGTGAGGGAGGAGAAGAAACATGGGATGTAAAAGGCTAGGATCACACAGATGTGGGAGCTGCAGGTACTAAAAGTCTTGAGTCGGGCCTCCTTTGTGGGGAGACTGAAGATGGCCCTGAGGATCTGTACGTAAGAGAAGGTGATAAAACTCACATCTGGGATATTCACTAAGAGTAACACCGAGAGGCCATAGTAGCTGCTGATGCGGATGTCGGCGCAGGCCAGTTTCACCACAGCTAGGTGCTCACAATATGTGTGGGTGATGATGTTAGTTTTACAATAGGGCCACCTCCTTGCCAGGATGGGAAAAGGCAGAATGAGAAGGCCACTTCGCAGCAACACAGCAAGTCCGATCTTGGCCACAACTAAGTTTGTCAGGATGGTGGAATGTCTCAGGGGATCACAGATGGCCACATAGCGATCAAATGCTAGGGCCACAAGGATCCCAGACTCCAATGCTAAGAAGCAGTAAATGAAGTAGAGCTGAGTGAGACAAGCACTGAAATTTATCTCCCAGGAATTGAACCAGAAGATGCTCAACATTTTGGGCAGAATAGATGTAGACAGAACAAGGTCGACACCAGCCAACATGCAGAGGAAATAGTACATGGGTGCATGGAGGGTTGTCTCCATTCTAATGATCAAGAGTATTGTGAAGTTCCCCAGGACGGCTATGGCATACATTGCACAGAAAGGGATGGAGATCCAGACATGTGCTGCCTCCAGGCCAGGAATGCCCAGCAGGATGAAGGAGGAGGGGTTGAGGAAGTGAGTTGAGTTGGAATCTGACATGACGTTGGGGAGAAGGTATCCAAATCAGAAGCAGAACAGTGTCTTCTGAAAATAATGTAGGTTCCCTGCAGCACCTTTATGTGCCAAGGATCTAGGGTGATGGTTGCAGTACAAATGCCTGGATGGAGAGACAGTGTTAGAAAAAGGTGCTACATGAATAAGGAGCATCTGTTCTCAGGGGAATAATGTAGCCTTTTATTTTTATTTAAAATTAACGTAGTGAAGCTTTCACACAACATCTGTGGGTTAAGCTCTGTTGGCCATAGCCTCAAATTCAACAATTTTATACCTGCTTGTTTTAGATCCAGAGCTCATAGTGAACATAAAGTCCAAGATAAAGAACACAGACTGTTACAGGAAAAAGGGCTAATGTCTTTCATCAACTTTATGGATGTTATCAATGAAGTTACAAATCCTTTTATGCAGTGTTAGGGCTGAGACTTAGTAATTGAACCTGTACAGGGGGATGATTCCTGCTGGAGTTTTCCCATAAGAAGTTCAATTTTCCAAATCTTAGCACAGTCTTTTGATTCCATCTACCCTCTCTATGACTGCATCTACATTCTCTTCATATGTATATGAATATCAGCGCCCTTTCTCCTTATAATTCTAGTGTCCCCAACAGCACATGGTGGCCAAAGCAAGAAAAGAGAGAGTCATTGGAACACAATCTATTGTCTTTTATCAATTTTATGAAAGTTACCAATGCAAATAGGAATGTCACAGAATATTCATTTCCTAAATCTATCTGTGTACTAGCTGCATGTACAGATAGACATCTCCTAGGTACTAGTGTTAATCTATTTTCAGGGAACGACAAGGTGTCATATTGCACTTTAAAGACTTAAGAGGTTTTGTCTAGTGTCTTTTAGTCTCATTTCCATTGCACATAATATCTACCATGTGGTGTAGGCCCATTAGAGAGAAATATAGTTTCACATAATTCTCAAAAAATATGTTTAATCTTTCAGTGATTTTTTTCTTTATTTTCCATGCTTTGACCACTTGTTACATCTTTGCCCCATCATCCTCATGCATCAGGAATTCTTGGGTCATTTTCTTATGTTTGTTAACCAGAACGGTGAGTGAGATATGAAAGATAAAAGGAATTTTTCTCTAGAAGCTGATTGGGTACTCACCACCTAAAGGAACAGGACATAAAAACAACTGTTCCTATCATGTTTGTTTCATATCCCCTGAATCACTGATTCCTAGATGCTATGGCACAGGAAAAACGAACAGACTCCAAAAGGAAACAACAGTGCTATAACCAGTTACTCATTCATATTACTTATTGCAATGAAGCAGTGACTAGACAGCCCATAGAGTAATAGAAACAGGAAAGGACAAAGGCAGGTAATTGAGTCCAAACCTCTGCACTCAGGCCAGGACAAGGTACCCTCATAAACCATCCCTGACAGGTGTTTGTCTAACCTGCTCCTAAACACTTCCAGTGATGGAAAGTACACAACCTGCCTGCACATCTTGTTCCAGTGGTTAATCACCCTGACAGTTAGGATTTTTTGTTTTATTAATGTCCAACCTAAACCTTCCTTGATGTAATCTAAGCCCATTGCTTCTTTTCTTATCAACACTGGTTAAGAAGAATAATTTTTTCTCCCTCTTCCTTTTAATGAGGTTTTAGGTACCTGAAAACTCTTAGGATGTCTCCTCTTTTCCAGGCTGAACAAACCTAGTCTCCTCAATCCTCCTGCATAAGTCAATGTTCTGGACCTTTAGTCATTTTTGTTTCTCTTTTTTGGATATTCTCTGAATTGTTCACATCTTTCCTGAAATGAGGTTCCAAGAACAGATGAGGTCTAATTAGCACAAAGTAGAGCAGAAGAATCACTTCCCATGTCCTATTTCCAAGACTCCTTTCAATACAATGCAGAATGGTTTTGTTTTGTTTTGTTTTGTTTTTTTTGGCAACAGAGTTAAACTGCTGACTCATATTTAGACCCTTTCCCACAGTACTCCTTCCTAGGTAGTCGGTGTCTAATTTGTTTGCATTCATCTGATGGTTTCTTCCTAAGTTCAAACCATTTTTTATTGTATTTCCATGCTGGAGGGAGCTCCAGCTACATTGCAATGAAGGTGAGCCTGGAACCTTTGCTTCTGCAAGGATCAATGGTCATGTTGGTTTCCTCAGCTGTGAGCATGGTTTCAGTTTACCTCTTGCATATAAGGTACACCTAGGCCCAAACCCACTAACCTAACTGAATTCTCACCAGAGGTTTGAGCCAAAGGTAACCCAAAGCGTTATCCAAAGGAAACAGCTCAACTTAGGATCAGCAGGCTAACTGACTTCCTGCTTAAGATCCAAGTCAGGATTTATACCACTGGGCCAAGTGAGTTCCCACTTAGAGATCTGAGCCAGGTGTAATCCAGACTGAACATGCTCTCAGAGATTCACACATACGTTCAAACACACAAACTAACTGAGATACCTTCTGGACACAAAACAACGCTGTTCAGAAAACATCATGCCCGATGCGCCTGATGACACTCCACTCGGCTTACCAGAGTTTTAGAACTGCCACAGGAAAAAAACAAAACAAAACAACCCTTCTGAGAGGGGATTATATGGTCTTAATTTACAAACAGTGCACTGTATAATGGAAAATGATGGCTTTGAAAAGGATTTAGGGGTCATACTGGACTACTAACTCTTTGTGGTCTCCTAGGTTTAAAAAAAAAAAAAGAAAAAAGAAAAAAAGATAGCATGATCCTTGGAAAATAAGTGGGAATTATGAGTAGAAGTTTTGGGGAAGATTTTATTGCTATGTGCCATACTGGTGAAATATTGGTGGAATATTTTATGTAGTTTTAGTGTCCACATTTGAAAAAAGATATTGAAAAGTTGCAGAAAGATGCCACAAAAATTATTCAGCTATTGTCAAAATGCCTTAAAGAGTTAAAGAGCTTAGTCTCCCCCCCAACCAAAAGTACAATTAAGAGGACATTTACTTATATAATTACTTCTGTGGGAAGAAAACCATGGGGAGTAATAGGCTCTTTGATGAAGCCACTACCTAAGCAAAAGGGAGGGGTTTCCTGATCAGAATAGCTGATCTATTTCCTGAGAGGTAGTAGAACTGAAGAATATATTGGGTTGTTTTAAGAAGGCATCGCATGCAAACCATAGCAGGTGATAATGCCATTTTACTAGGCACTCGGTAGGAGTCTGTTAGACATTTTTTCCCAGTTTTGGTTACCAATTTGTGCAAAGGATGTAAGGGGTCTGCTAGGGATGCAGAGATGAAAAGACAGATGTTCTCGGGGGGGGGGGGGGTGGAATCAAGCATTATTAGCAGTAGCTGAGGGAACTTGTGTTTATTTGGGAAAGACAACATATAGTTGAGACATAAAAAGAAGACGGAAAATACGTTTCCTTATGCCACAGCAGGATGAGAAGAGGCAATATGTTCAAATCACAGCACAGAAAATTTAGATGAAAACTCAGAAAGAAATTTTTACCTTTAACAACAGCAGGAGCCATAGACTTGTTCTCTAACCCCTCCTGCCTAGCTTGTATTGGGTATGTCAAGCAGTGCACTACACAGTAGCCTTTGACAATGCTTATATTTAGCTTGTATAGATCTTATTATCCTTTATCTTATTCCATAAGTATATCTTTCTCTATACATTTTCTTTTTTGAGTATTATACTTAGCATAAATAGGATCATTTTTTTATTAGATAAGAAGTGACAGGCCTGTATTTTCTGCATACCAGCTTGGCAAATGAAGAAGTGGAACTGTGAAGCTATATCTACACTGTATGGGAGAAAGTTAAAGCTGTCTGCATGCTGTGTAGGCTGATACGGAAACAACAACTCAGGGTGAGACCTTTTGACATTTCAAAATCAACAAAATTTGTAAATAAGTGAAAGGGAATATTCTAGCAGAGAAAATATGTTAATCATTCACATAAAACCCTTAAATTATTATTTGTTAAGTTTAAGATTAAAACCCACATTTGAGTGAGGTGGAGGCATGAGATAATGCAATTTACTTTTAGAAAGGCAAAAAAAAGGTATTTAAGAGCTTAGAATTTGGGAGAATTTGAAGCTTTCACTTTATCAGACCTGAATTCAACTTTCTCTAGAGAAGATCTTCACAGACACACCAACTTTCTTTCTTTTAGACAGGTTTTATCTTAGTTAAATATATTAAGGTTACTAGACTTTCTGCACTCCAATTGAAGCCTTAACATCTTACCTCTAAGAGTGTAAGTATAAGCTGTACCTGCTGCACCTTTACCTGTGTATTTTGTAATAACTTGTTCTTAATTGTATAGGGTTTTCTTTATTAGTTGCATGAGATTGGTCTGTATTTGTATAAATGTACATTTTGTTATTCCATTATGTTTAACATAACAAAAATTTCATTATTATGTATTATTCTGTTATTCCACTATAAGCTTACTATTTAATGTTCTTATCAATTTTATACTTTTTGCTGTTAGCAATATGAATTGTCATGAAATACCTTAAGTCTGTATACCTCTGCTTGTCCCAGGAGTGGTCCGTTTTATGTTTTGATACCTGTGAATTCTGAGATGAAAGCGTCTTCCCTGTGACGCTCTTTCAGGTAGCTGTGTGCCAGACCTCTATCACACCAGAGTCTGCAACATCATCTCATGCTGAGAGCTGGCACAGGGGGAGTGCTCTGGTCAGGGTGGAAACAGGTTTATAATATAGCTGTGGGCAATCCCCATGGGGTTCCTTGGCTTCAGACAGGGGACACTAGCTAATGTCTCTCTTTCCATGTCTGTGCTTCTGTGTTCTTTCTCATTTTATAGGAGTAAACATTAATTCAGACTTCTTCCCAAAGGGATAGGAGAACTCCTGGGTTCTTTGCTGAGTTAGAGAGGAATTGGCCACTCAGTGTACTTGTGTATATTTAAAATTTATAGTAAATTAGTAAGAAAGGCAAAGATAATGGCTAGCTTTCCAGAGGGTCTGATACTCTGACAATGGGTGGCTAGCTAGCAGACAGGCAGATCTACATAAAGACAACTGAGGAGATATGTTAACATCTTCATCAAACATACAGGGCTGTCGCTAAGGCTTCAGAGATGAGTAATTCTGTCTAGTGCCAGTTTGTTAGTCTGAACATCATATTGCACTAGATCAAACAACTTCCAGCAGTCCAAGTCTGTGACATCTCCTCACGTACCTTAAACAACAAAATTTGTTATCACTTTACAAATGCAAATACAACTTATACTTACACTCCCTGAGGTAAGATGTGAAGGCTTCAGCTGAAGTGCAAAACCAAATATCTTAATATTTTAAAATTAAAATAAAACCTATCTAGAGGAGAATAAGTTAGTAGGTCTGTGAGGATCTTCTCTAGAGAAAGTTGAATTCAGGCCTGGAAAAGGGGAGGGGGCTTCAAATTATCTTCCAATTTTTACAATCTTACATATACATTTTTTTTTTTACTTTTCTAAAATAATCTGCATTATCTCATGCCCCCTGCTCACCCAAATATGGGTTTTACTCTTAATTATTTAAA
Source organism: Podocnemis expansa (assembly GCA_007922195.1). NCBI lineage: Eukaryota > Metazoa > Chordata > Testudines > Podocnemididae > Podocnemis > Podocnemis expansa. Next base: position 207,190 of record ML682126.1, on the reverse strand, counting down.
AAAAAATATTGGTTGGGGTGTGTGTGTGTGTGTTATACATATAATTGACATATTTTTCCCACTAGAATTTTCACTGACTTGTTTACAAGGTCAGTGGGTTTTGTGGTGTTGAGGTTCAGCCTTTGTGTTGTTTTTCTCCTTACTTCCAACTAATCTGATGCCCCTTAAATCCTGGTGCCCTAGGCAATGACCTTTTTCATCCATATTGTTTGACCTGCCTTGCCGCTAACCTATGGTATAATCATGTTAGAGAGGAATGAATTTTGAGAATATTTTTAGGATTTAACATTACATTCCATTTTAATTTGTTCACAGTTTCACCCATTGCTTAATCTTTGCCATAATCTTTGTTGTCAGGTTATTCTTTAGTCACTTACTTAAGAAAACTTTTTGTATGACTAAGTCCTAAAACAACTAAGCTAAAATCTTCCAGGTCTCAACCTGTAGATTTGACATCCCATCCCTGCTTACTTAGATACCTACTACATAATTATCCCTCATAACTGCTCATTAACTTTATACCTATGTAAAATAAACTTGAACTATATATAGCTTCAGTGGCGCTCTCTGACATGACACATTCAGTAATTATAACACGAGAAATGAAAGGTAAAATGAAATCCTTGCTTACGAGGATATTGGTCATAACTCACACACAGCAGAAGGATATTTCAATTTTTCAGAGGAATAAATTGGGGGAAAAAACCCCCACAAACCCCCTCTCCTTGCATCATTAATTCCACTTGCACCATTTTTCCTCATTTAAATGAAACAGAGACTAGAGAGTCCATGCTTTAGAGAATTTCCCATTCATTTTTTGAAGCTGCTCAGCATTGGAGAGTGTAAAATATGTTGTGTTTTTCAAACCTGTGCCATGGGAAAGTGTCCAATAGACTGTACCTCTCAGAAAAGACATAGGAATAATTGGTAGCAAGTCAACAGGAAAAGCTGTTTAATCCCACTAGCTGTCAAAACAAAGATAGTGGGTTATGGAAGAGCTGGGCCAGGATATGTACTAAGTTTTAGTCACTCAGTAAAGGATATAGCAAGCATAAGTAGGACATCAGAGACAGGCTATGAGAATGGAGGAGATTGTTGTATCTGGAGAGTGTGGAAAGTCTAGGACTCTTTGTTTTAAAGAAGAGGCAAAGGAGGCAAGTGATAGAAGAGAACAAAATAAAGTAAGAAACATATTGCATTCAAATGGAGAAACAGAGAGCAGTAAGAAACAGTAAGTAATGTAGGAAACAGATTACATTCAAATGGAGAAATGGAGAACACGTATGTGGTGCTTCAAGTGGGCTAATTCTCCAAAGCTGAGGAAAATTATCAACAACATTGATTGGGAGTAACACTGGAGAAAGAACCCTGTAGCTGAAAATGGGTAGTTCTTTAAGAGTTTTTAGATTGCCCAGAAGATATAATTGCATGTCCTAGGAAATGCACAAACTTTATTGAAAATATGATTATCTGGTGAAGTTATAGCAGCAATTGGGGCAAAATATATGACACATGGGAAATAGATAGCAAGTGATAAAACCATGAAGTTATGAAAACAGATAAGGGAAATTAACAACATGCATGGCAGGCCAACACCCAAACTTTTCCCCTATGACTGAGTTACTAAAGTCTTCAAATCACAATTTAGAGACTTCAGGATACAGAAAATGCACCAGAAGTGAGCCATACCCCATGCTACAGAGTAAGGCAAAAAAAAAAAAGCTGAGAGCTCTAGCTAATATACCCTGAGGAAAATTCCCTCCTGACTGTGAATATGGTGATCAGTTAAATCCTGAGCACATGGGCAAGTCTCAGCACCCAATCACCCAAGAAATAATTCTCAGTAATAACTCATTGTCAGTGAACAGGGTTGGGGTGGGTGTGTTTAGTGGGATTTTGCAGGGATCAGTTTTAAGCCTGATGGTACTACACAATTTTATTAATGATCTGGAAATAAACCTATCATTGCAGAAAAACTGGTGGATGACACAAAATTTGGCCAATCAGTTGCTGAAAACAGTGTAGGCATACAGGCAGATCTGGATAGTTTGGTAAGCTTGGCCAGTTGAAGCAAAATGTTTTAATACAGCCACTGGAAAATCAATCTTCTCAGAGCAAGGAAGCCTGGCCCAAACTACAGAATAGGGGTCTGTATAATGGCAACCAGTGACCTTGAAAATTATTGAGGGATCATAGTAGACAACCATATAGAAGCAGGGAAATGACTTTTTCCTTGTATGTTACGTTAATGAAACTGATACTGGAATATTGCATCCAGTTATAGTGTCCACGGTTCATGAAGGATGTTGAGAAACTGTTGATGGTCTTCATCTCATCACTCAGGGCTAGGGAGCTAGTCCAAGGGGAAAAGGAGTAAAGGAGATCTGTCTGTCTTTTCAAGACCCCTTACTGAGAAAAATCTTTGGTGACACCTATTTGTGAGAAGTCTCCAGTGAGCATAAACACACAGAAACACGTTTAATTTAAAAAAAACAAAACAAAACACAGCTTACAAGAAGTATTAGAAAGCTACAATTGGAGTTGCAGCTAGAAAGGGATGTGGATGGTAAGAAGAAGGGTTTCTACAGAGATATGTATAACAAGGAGAAGATATGTATAACAAGCTTATAGAATGCAGGAGGAAACTTAGGAAATGATGATGAAGAAAAAACTGAAGTACTATTTTTAATTACTTATATCTTTGCCTATCTTCACAGACATTGCAGCTCCCTATCTACTCTACTGGGCTGCACAGAAGGGAAAGGAGGGAATCAGCCACCAGTGTTAAAAGAGCAGGTTCAGTACTGTTAAGAAAGGTTGGTCACGTACTAGTCTATGAAGCCAGATACAAGGCAACTGAGAACGCTGAGGAACTTAGCTGATGTGAATGAAGGGCCATTGACCATTATCTTTGAAACTCCTGGTGACTTGGGGGTGGTGGTTCTGGATGATCAGCAAAAGCAAATGTAGTGCCAGTGTTCAAACAAAGAAAGGAGGATCCTGAGAACTAATGACTGGTCAGCCTCACTGGAGTCCCTGGAGAAATCATGAAACAAGTCCTGAAGGTATCCATTTTGAGGCACATGGAAGAGAAGAAGCTGATAAGGAGCTGTCAGTATGGATTTGCCAAGGGAAAGTTATTTCTAGCCAGCCCTATTGCAATCTAGGAGGAGATGACTGACTCTGTGGGTGTGAGGAAAGCAGTAGGAATCAGATATTTTGGCTTTAGGAAAGCTTTTGATATGTCCTCCCACAGATTTCCCATCAGCAAGTTAAAGTATAGTTTGGATAAAGGACTGTATGATGGATAGAAAGCTGGATAGAACATTGGGCTCAAAGGGTAATGATCAATGACTCAATGCCAAGCTGGCAGCTGGTAGCAAGTGGAGTGCCCCAGGGGCTGGTGCCTGAGCTCATTTTGTTAACTATATTAATTAACAACCTGGAGGACAGGTGGATTGCATCTTCAGCAAGCTTGCAGAGGGCACTATTCTGGCGGATACTGTGGAGGGCAGGAATACAATAGCATGACCAAACGATTTAGACATTTGGGACAAAAGAAATCTGAGTTGCAAAAAGTACTGAGTCCTGCACTTAGGAAGATGATATTCTCAAGCACTGCAACAGCCTCAGGACTAATTGACTAGGCAGAAGCTCTGTAGAGAAGAACCTGGATGTTGCAATGGAAAAGTAGTTTCATGTGCGTCAACAGTGTAGCATACTGAAAAGAAGGCTAACTGCTTTTTGGGCTGCATTAGTAGAAGCACTGCAGTAGATCAAGGGAAGTGATTATTTCTCTCCCACTCAGCACTAGAGAGGCTTCATTTGGACTACTCTGCCCACTTTTGGGGCCCCCACAACTGAAAGAACATGAACAAATTGGAAAGAGTGTGATTAGTGTTCTGGAAAACCTGACTGAGATAAGGCAGGCTTAGAAGCTGTGCTTAACAGCTTCTGAAGGGGGGGGGGGGACCTTATGTGCACAGGTGCTGTATTAGCATGGATAGAAAGAGCACAATTAGATGATTAGCATACTGTGTGCAGGGCATAGTGAGTAATGACATTTGGGGCTAGTCTGCTCACAAATCGATCAGTATTTGTCATTCTGCTAAAGGGAAATATGAAATACTGTCTTTTTGTGAATTGCTACTCTGTTTGTTGCAAATCTGCCTGAATTAGTTAAAGGGTAAAAACTACCCTTAGTTAAGAAGAGGCTTGTAGGAGGGATGAATGCATGTTTCAGCCTGAAAGAAGTTGAAAAAGAGAGGGGTGGGCTTTTGAGACTATTTTGGCTGCTCTTTGTATTGCCTCCCTTACCTTTTGACAGCTGTGGCTAAGTTTCACATGAGGCTTTTGTTTTTAAGATAGAGAGAACTTTTTTTACACTTACATAAGAGCTGGTATCACCAAGGAGAAGAGCAAATGCTTTCTCTGACAAAAAAATCACTAGAAAGAAATTTCTCTCTCTGAGGTGAGATGGGTGGACCCAGCAGATAGTGAGAGCAGCCAGCAGCAAGCTGTGCAGCATGAGTGATGGGAGGATGGCGCTGGTGGATAGCAGGCAGAGCCAGCAGACGGTGAGAGCAGCCAGCGGTGAGCTGGGTGGCACTAGTGACCAGAGGCCAGAGCTGGCAGACAGCGGATGGAGCCAAGGAACAGTTCTAGAGGATGAAGTGAGTGACCAGTAGATGGTGTCACCGGAGAGCTGACACCAAAGACACTCCCTACGTACCCTAGGGTTCATTGGGAGCCTAGTTAGCACTAATTGTCCAGATCAGTCCCAGTTTTGCCATTAAGTTTGTGTGTTCTGTTATGCACTGTGGGTTGTTGGGAACTTCACTCTATACTAATTTTTCTAGGTTAGTGCTGATCTCTGTTATTTGGCCTTTTGCATTTTTGTTTTACTACTATTAAAAGTTCTGTTTACTACACTCAGACTTGTGCTTGTGAGTGGAGAAGCCTTGCGCCTTTGGGGTGCTCAGGGAACAGTGCAGGATTCCCCAGAAATCTGTTTGGGGGCTTAAGGTGGCTGGTGATGTTACACTATTGGGAAACCCCTAGATATAGAACCTGGCCCTTGTCCTGCCAGCCGGCCCTGGCAGAAGGGTTACACTTATGAGAAGAGACTTAGAGAATGAAACCTGTTTTGTTTGCACAGTTAGTTTGGGTAATGGGTTGCAGGCAGTGGGTGTGTGCCCACTATGCACCTATGGGGCACTCTCCAAATAAGTATGCTCAGTCTCCAAACCCCACACTGGGAACCCCTGCCCTACTGAAATGGAATTGGAACCCACCCCCAATCTCCAAAGACACGTTGGTCCTTTTAACACTGAATTGGATTGGCCCAACCTTTCTGATCCACACCTCTAAAGTCCACACAGCCCTGGGTAAAACAAAGACTAGTTCATTGAGTAGGAATTACAACTGGAAAATAAAGGATATAAACCACATACTATTCTAACACTATTACAATTATGCTCATCTCACCACTCAGCTCTGGCTCTGATGGTCTGCAGCCATCCTCTGCCTATTTTTAAACAGGGCCCAATTCTTCTTGTAGATGTTTCAAAATGGAGAGTCCCTTGCAAAATGTCTTGAGCAGCCCCAAAGCATTTGTCATTTATTCCCAGTCAGAGAAGCTGTGCCTGCACTGGTTTCTCCTGACACCAGTTGCAGAGAAACAGTTAACTCGCCCCAACTTTGGCTGTGAGAAAAACTGGGGACCAAGGCAGGGGAAAATGCACGGGGAATCAGGATCTGGCCAAGGTGCAGGTGTAGGGAAAGCTGGGAGCTGCCAGAAGTGCCACTGTGGAGAAGGGATCAGGAGCCGACCAGAGCATGGGGGGAAAGTGAGGGAGCCTGGGCAGTGTGGGGGAGAGCTGGTCTGGGTTCTCAACCTGGAAAGAGAAACCCCGAATCCTCCCCAAAGGTGAAGGCCCATTCCCAGCTGAGACTCGAATATGCAGAGAACAAGGTGTGGTTCAGAGTTTATTATTCAGCTGAATAATAACAGGAACAGCAACAGGGGGAAGCCAAAGAAGCTAGCCTCCCAGAGCATGCCCCCCCCCCAAGTACTGGGGTTACAGATCATATATACTTTAACATGCAAAATACAACATACGTAATGTAACAAGCTCATGCATAATACAGCAAGTTACATCATACCTAAATTCCCTACATGGTATTACTGCTCTTAATATGCAGGTTACACAATTAGGTTATATTTAATAGGCAGCATATAGTTAGACCGGCCCTGTTGTTGTTTACAGCTTATTTGGGTAACAGTTACTGTCCTTGACCAATGAGAGTGGCCAGACTCCTGTGACCCCTTAGCTACCTAGCCCCCATCAGCCTGTTTACCGGACTAGGTTGATAGCTTCCCATCAGGGTCCAGACAGGAGGGATTGTCTTATAATCAACCTTTGTGGATTACCTTTTTTATCTATAGAAACAGTCTACCTTCTTATCAGCTAAACCCCTAGTTCCCCTGACTATCTCTGCCTTAATAAACTTGTCTTAGCAAACACAGAGCCTCTGACACAGAACTTCCAGACCAAACTTACTCCATCTTTCAACTTCCTTTACAGCAGGTTTTGGAAACTGGCATTGTCTGGCAGGGCACTGGCATGATGGTCCTCTTTACTTTCCCTTGCCTTCACTCTGTCCACTAGTCAGGGAAGACAGACAGTGTGATGGTGTGCACATCTGTGCACCCTGGGCTATGTATGATCTACATGATTTTGCTGGTCACTTACACACTGGAATTATATGATTTGCTGCCAGTTACACTATGCAGTGTTTCTTTATGGATGCTAATGACCTATTCTACATGATTTCTATGATGCTATGTTTCCTACAGCTTTATATGTGTGAACAAACATGTAACATGATTTCTATGGCTCAGGGATAAGGGAACAGACAGAGGTGTCTCCCAGCAGCAGGGAGCCAGACGGAGACAAAGCTGTGTTAATAGAGGTGTCTGTGAAGAGACAAAAGAATCACCTCAGCCCTGCAAGGGAAGGGCTGAGGGGTTTAGAAACAAAAACTGGGACCTGGAAGTTTTAAGAGGCTTTTGAGCTGGGACTCACCATCTTGAAACAACTTCAAGCAAGATTTGTGCCCTGCCTGGCCTCAGGCAGAGACTGAGTCAGCCAAACACCTTGAACATAAACTTGTTTGCATTGTGAGGTTAGTTTAAGTAGAAGTATTAGGTTGGCATACATATTTTGCCCTTCAAATCAAACCATAGGGCTGGAAGGGACCTCATGAGATCATTGAGTCTAACCCCCTGGGACTTGAACCCAGGACTGTTAGCATGTTAAGTAGAGGTGCTAGCCACTACACTATTTGCAGGGTTATTTTTTTGTGGTCTCTCCTGACTTACATAAGCTGTGATTCTGCCATACTTGGCCATATTCTCACTTAGAATTATAATCTGATCAATAACCTAGTAATAGTTTTACCTCAATCTGGGTGCACTTTAGAGGGTGTGAGTGAAGGAGGCTGGGCACAAACCATTTCTTTGTTAAATGGACAGACTTGAGTGTGTGGTGGTTGTGAGGGGTTCCCAATCTCTGTAGAGAGTGGCTCCTGGTGTAGTAACTGGGGCCAGCGCTGCTTGCTGGGGGACCATCCCTTGAGTAGCCAGGAGGCATACACCCACTGCCTGCGACCGAATGCTGGAGTGGACTGACTCAGGAGTGAGTGGTCACTTGGCAAAGTGGCGTGAATTGGGGTTCAGCAGTGGGAATTGGGAGGTCACAGCGGCATACCAGATGGGATTTGGGGGGTGGTCCATCATAGGCAGGTCCCAATGACCCCACTTGTGGCACCCCACCGGCAGCCCCAGTCTGCCTGCCTCCCCTGTCTCTAGTTTCCCAACTTCCCCATAAGAAAACAGCTGGGAGATTGCACCTGGCCAGGGCTTTTATAAGACCCCTGCCCTGTGGTGCACCCAGGCCCATCCAGCTGCAGAGCGCCCATGCCCCCCACCTCCTGATCTCCCCTGCCCTGTCATGCTCCTGTCAACCCCGTCTTTCCCTTCTCTTGCCAGCCCTGCCCCACTCTGCCAAACTCTCTGTGCTTCCCTGTCCTGCTATGCTCCCCTGATACTCCACCGCTTCCTTCCCTCTCCATCCCTGCCCTCCCATGGTCTCTCCTCCCACCCCACACAACCACCCTTGCCCTTCCTTGGCTTTCCATGCTCTCCTGCCACTTGTATACACTGACTTCCTGAAAAGAAAGGAAAGCCCTTTTCAATTTTTCACAAAGTGTGGGTTAATTAAGTGAAAACGTGTACAATTGTGAAAGTGACACTTATCTGAAGAATTTCCAAAGGGATAGCCATGTTAGTCTAGTCCAGCAAAAGAAACAAGCAGTTGTGTGGCACTTTAAGACTAACAGATTTATTTTTGCATGAGCTTTTGTGGGAGAAAATCCCACTTCCTCAGATGCTTCGAAGATCTGAGGAAGTGGGATTTTCTCCCACAAAAGCTCATGCGAAAAATAAATCTGTTAGTCTTAAAGTGCCACATAACTCCTTGTTACTTATCTAAAGGCTGATGTGGGGAGAATATATATCATTTGGGAATTGTGCTTAGATATGATATGAAAGTGCCCTTTCTTTAAAAAAAAAAAAAAAAGTCTGTAAATCAGTGTTTAGTTTTTGACTTTTTAACTTGTGTTAATGGCAACATCAATTCCTCTGCCTTTTCTGTCCAAAATTTGCTCACTGGCCCCCCAAGTGAAAAAAAAAAAAAAATCACAGTTTGACCTCTCACACAAAAAAAGTTGGACACCCCTTGCTTAAACCAATTCCAGTTCTTTGACTTAATACCATATGGCATTCACATCAACAAACTACACTAGATAGGGATTAGAGATTGGTAATTGGGAACCTTTCATCAGGCCTTCCACCTAGCAGTTGGTCCCCTACATTAGGCCCCACTTCTTTCCCCACCCATTTTCCACCATGTGGGCCAAACAGCACCTTCCTGTCAGAAACACAGCGCTTGCTCCCACCTTTTCACCTGCCACTTTCCAATCTAGTGGTCCTGTGGAAGGTGCCCCACCCTCCCAGCACTGCCCCACTCCCAGCACATGTGGGTTTCCCACCCCTGACTTAGTGACAGCCCTGTGTGTTTGCAGAAAATGTCTCTGTGTCCCCTCAGTTACACTCCAGACCTGTCTGTCTGTTAACTATCCATCCATCGCAGGCACTTAGAGGAGCTCAGAAGCTGTTGTTCCTCATTCTTCCTACTAATTGGCTATAATGTCAGCAGGGAGTTCTCCTCTCCTATGGGACGAATCCTTAATTACTGTTTACTCTTACAGATGGATAACAGCACAGAAGAGCAGATGGGGAGACATTGGTTAGTGTCTCCTGTCTGCAGCCTAGGAACCCTACTGGGATTGACCAGAGCTGTTTTATAAACCCATGTCATTCCTGGCCTGGGAACTTCCCTTGTGTCAACTCCTGGCATGAGATGTCATTGCAGGTCCTGGTGTGACAGAGGTGTGGGGCATGGCTACATGAGACCAACTCCAGGTGAAGACACCTCCATCGCAGAATTCACAGGTACCCCACAGCTTGTCTTCCTGACATTTACTTTATACCTACCATGCTACATTTTTAAAATACTTAGAAAAGACTAGGAGCATCTTTTCAGGGGATGCAGCAATAGACCACAATGTTTATTGTAAAAAGGAACCTCTGTCTCTCACACGCATGCATGCCTCCACGGTCATACCTCAAAAGTTTGGCAGGCTGGTGCGGTTTATTTACCCGCCCTCTCATTCATTGTTCATGGCAGTCTAATAACCAATTAGCTTGGGCACGAGGCAGGAGCCAGTCCTCTTCTCCTTAAAAAGTCGATGATCCAAGATGACAGTTGCAGAATGAGACCCAAAATTTCCATGTTCTTACTCATCATTTTTACTTGCTGGCTCCCATGAAAGCAAATAGGAATGTCTGCACTAGGCTACCTCAGGGTTGCTGTGTGATCACTGATCACCACTCACTTACAGACATCACTTCCTTCTTCTCTTGATTGTATTGTGTTATTTTCTTTTTGGGTGGACACATATTCTTATTGTCTTTTATTTAGGGACTTGTCTGCATTCTTTAGCCCTCAGGGGTACTTACATTTCATCAGGAGAGACTGGTGCCAGAGACTGATCCCATCACACACACCTTCATTCACACATCTAAATGAAATTACAGCTTATATCTAAAAAGTTTCATCCAGAAAACTAAACAAAGTCCATTATTCAAGGTGAGGTTCATTTATGCTGCACTAAACAGTAAAGTACCATTCTCCTAACAGTGAAGGAAACATTTATATCTAGCTCTATCTCATGTATACAATAAAACAAGGAGTCTGCATATGAATCGTTTACACAACTACAGGGGATGACTCACAGTTTGAACTCATTGTCTCTTTTCCTCCCTTCTGTGGCACAGGGGCCAACTTTTTTCCATGATTTTTTTTTTATTGCAGTCTTTAAATAAGGTCACTGTCATGTCCCCTCTCAATCTTCTCTTTTCCATACTACACAAGGACAGTTCTTTTTGCCTTTGCTCTTGTGGCTTCCATTACACCCTTTTGAGCATCTTTGTCAATTGAGCCTGGGTCCTTGCCAGTTTCCCCACATCATTTCTATAGATTGGTGACCACACCTGGACTCAGTACCCCAGCTGAGCTCTAACCAGTGCAGTGAAAAGCAGAATTCTCATCTCCTGTGCCACACCTCTCTTGATGCAGCTGCAAATAGCATTTGCTCTTTTTTCAACAGCAAATAAAGCTCTGCCCTTGAGAGACATAGCTACACAAACCTAAATTCCACTGCACAGGGAATGAGGTCGAGGGAAAAATTCTTCCATTCATCTGTCTACCACCACTCAGGGAGATCAATTTTCTATGTTGATGGAGAACTTCAGTCAGTGTGGGAATATCCCTGCTGAAGTGCTACAGTGGAGACACAGGAGCATTTTAATTGTAGCAAAGCCTTGAAAAATTTCTTGCAGAAAAGCATTTAGTCTTCGTGATAAGAAATGAAGAGCTGGAGAAAATGACATGCCATTCAAGTTTCAGTGTTAAATACTTTGCTCTTATTCCCAACATCCATCCCCCTTTTTCAGTTTGCAGCCAAAGGATCTTTGTGACATGCTGCAACCAATGTACCCCCTATATGTATGATTGTGTATCACTCATGTTCCCCCTTACAGGGTTGTTGTGTATTGTCTGATATCAAGCCTGTTGCATAAAGTGCTGTTGGAATGCTCACTGCCTGCTGAGCATCACTGTGATGATGATAGCATGTTCCTTGTAATATCACAGATGGACAGATATGAAAGTCAGTCATGTCATGTCCCCAGATGTGTGTCTCACTCGGCTGGAACAGATGCAGACAAAAACAAAGCTGTGTTTCCGCACCCATGCTAGACATGCCCACAGGAACAATGGCCCGGCCTAAGCATCTGTGAGCACTTTGGCTGAAGTTGAAGGAATCACACCAACTGCCAGGCAGTGATTGTTCCCTGACCCAAGGGAGGTTGAGGAATGTTGTCAAAAGAAAGAAGCTCCTTTGTCTAGGGACTCTTCCAAACACCATCAAGGACTGGCGCCTACCCACAAGGAGCAGGGAGTCTTATAGCAAGGCAGAGTGCAGCTGGCCTGTGTAGTCAGCTAAACAGAGACCTGAACCTTGATCTTAGCTTTGCATAAATGAACTATCTCTGAATTGGCTGTGCTTGATGCATGCCTCCTTATTCATCTCTTCTCTAAACTAAACAGTCAGAGATTTTTCAATCTTTCTGAATATCACTCTCCTCCATTCTTATAGCCTATCTCTGAAATCACTTTTGCATCTGCTCTATCCATGGTAGAGACGGACAAGCAAACTGGAGTGTGTCCACACAGCCAGGTGTTCTCCATCCCATACCCTAGTCATCCAGACATTGTCTTTGATCTGGCCACTGCTTTTCCTGAGGAGTTGTTTGCATTAAGGTGCTGCCAATGATCCCCAGGGATTTTTACTAGTTGTAATATTTCCCATGACACTTCTCTTGGCAAACATTGGGTTTTCTCCACTCTCAGATGCTGAGTGAATTCAAGGGGAATGGCAAAATCCCTATGCCAAGGACTCCATAGTCTGTGTTTAATTGAATTGGGAAACACTGATGGTTAACTGGTACCACTGCTGGTGTTTCTTGCTAGAATCTGTAAAGGCTTCTCACACCACAGTCTGTATGAACTGAGGAACCATAGGGCACAGTCAAAGATGGAGAGGACATGACACAGTCAGCTGTTTATAATTCATTTTTCTGAATAAATAAAACATCCTTTTCTTTTAAGTGACACCTGTTTCCAGACAAAGGATTCCTTTTATGTTTCATTTTTCAAGTGATGTTTTGTATAGCAAGCATATCATGTCACATATACTCACTGACTACTAAATAGAGTTCAATGGTCAGGTTATAGAAGTATAAGACTGATCATTATGGAGAAAGGAAAGTCTATTGGGTACGTAATTAAGTAGGGCTGAAGTGCAAGACCTAGATTCTGAGTCTTTAAGATTCCAGTTTAGCTAGTTTAGGCTTTAGCCACATGATAAACTGACACATGTTAAGTGACAAAGAGTAGCCCTATGAATGGACAGTGTGAATGTCCTAAGACAGTGTGCAAAGATATATATCAGTGGGTGAAAATACAAATCAAAATTGTAAAACTGATGTTAACAAAAATGTAATTACAAATATTAAAATTACAAACTAAATTACAAAAAAAAAAAAAAAAAAAAACCTGAAAAAAATAATTTTAAATCCCCAAAATACTCTAGAACCATATTTCTCTCCAACAGACTTTATCCACAGTATAGTGGTTGTGTATCAATGCTAATGAGAAAAAAAGGATCTATACACAATTTCTAGGAGTTATGGTGTAACTCAAGTTCTTCAGGACATCAGGCCAATAAAGAGAAAGAGAGTTCACATTTTCATGTACATGCTCAGAATATAGGTACGGTCACAGATTATAGCAATAGGAGTACTTAGACCTTGTCTCTGAGGCAGTCTCTGTTCCTTGCCTTTCCCTTCAAATGTCCTGAGATCTATGGATCTAGAACAAGCAGAAATAACTTTGTAGACCTTAAGACTTCAGCCATCAGAGCTGAACTCATAGATGTTCTATTACAGTATTCTTAAATTTATCTGAAATTGAAATAAAACACTACATGCTTTCCCCTATGAACAACCTCCCCTCCTGCATGTGGGGCCTCATACTAACATTCTCTTTCTATACAGGCACTTGCACTGCAAACATCATCCTAAATCCTGGGCAGATAAAGGAAACCAGGTGAACCTAGAGTACATCGAAGAGACGCAGCTCTGCCTTAGAGTTGGACATCTTGTCCCCTTCATCATGTCAGATTCTAACACAACGGACTTAACTAATCCCTCTTTCTTTATCCTGCTGGGCATTCCTGGGTTGGAAGATGCACATGTTTGGATTTCCATCCCTTTCTGTGTCATGTTTTCCATAGCCATCTTCGGGAATGCCACCATCATGTTGATTGTGAGAACTCAACCGAGCCTCCACGTACCAATGTACTATTTCCTCTGCATGCTGACCATCAGCGACCTCATTGTATTGACATCTACCCTGCCCAAAATGCTGAGCATCTTCTGGTTCAATTCCAGGGAGATAGACTTCAGTGCCTGCTTCACCCAGCAATACTTCATTAATTGCTTCACAGTGATGGAGTCTGGGATACTCGTGGCTCTGTCTTTCGATCGCTATGTGGCCATTTGTGATCCCCTGAGACATTCTTCCATCCTGACAAACTCTCTTGTGGCCAAGATCGGTATTGCTGTACTGCTGAGGAGTGGCCTACTCACACTGCCCTTTCCCTTCCTGGGAATCAGGTTCCCCTACTGCAGAACCAATGTCATCCCCCACACGTACTGCGAGCACATAGCTGTTGTGAAGTTGGCCTGTGCTGACATCCGCATTTCCAATTACTATGCTGTCCTTGTGATATTCTTAGTTACTTGCCCAGATGTCTCCTTTATCACCTTCTCCTATGTTCAGATCCTCAAGGTCATCTTCAGTCTTTCATCGAAGGATGCCCAGCGTAAGACTTTTGGTACCTGCACTTCCCATCTCTGTGTCATCTTAGCCTTCTACATCCCAGCTCTGTTCTCCTTCCTCACACACCGGTTTGGCCACAGTGTGCCTCTCTATTTCCACATACTCACTACCAATATGTATCTGCTGGTGCCCCCTATGTTAAACCCCATCATCTACGGGGTAAGAACAAAACAGATCAGAGGCAAGTTGCTCCAGCTGTTTACTCATAAAGAGACCTAAATTTCTCCTGGTGCCTTGGTTCTCAAGTGGAGTGTCATGGAGAGATTGCTGGAGATGTGTTGACATGTATCCTGGGGGTGGGGGGAGGCGTTAACACCATAGACAGTGAATCAGAGAGAAGTCACAGGAGAGTCAAGGGAAACAGAGTACAGGTTTTTGAAATGGAGCAGCAGCCCTGCTTCTTTCCTCTTTGGTGGAATTAGAGCTCTTGAAATCATCAAAAGGAGGGTAGGGAGACCAGCCTGGAGGATCCATGACATCCATGTCTAAGAAAGGCTCAAATATGTCACTGACCATGAGTGAGTAGAACTGGGAAAGTTTAGCTAGGAGCATCTTAGGTGATTTCTTTGTTTTATTTCTTTTTTTGGATTCCTCTGTGCTTAGCATATGGACATCCCTTTCACTATCCTGTAACTGCCCAAGCTAAATCCCAGAGAAGCAACTACCTCTGTTCCTTAGTTGTTCTTCTTATTTATAGACAATTTATTGTAAAAAAAAAAAAAAAGAAGGAGCAAGCCTTGGCTCTCTGTCCTAAAAGAGGTTCTGTGTGCAGATGCCTTTGACTTCACAGTCAACCACCTAGGGGGAAGTCAGGCCCATTTTCAGCTTGTGTCAGGGGGGCAGTGGGTGCCAATGGGCTTCACCGGCAGCAGGGGTAGTGGTGGGAGTAAGCGGGCTTTGCCGGCTGCCCTCCGCTTGCGGGCAGCCAGGGCGGGCAGCGGGTCCTATCAGGATCCTAGCCCCCTGGCCCTGTGCTCACCCTGCTTGGCCAAAGAGGGCTAGCAGGGGGCTAGGAGATCCATGCCCCCACTGCCTGGGAAGCAGCGGGTAAGAGGGGCAGCAGGATCCTTTCCCCACCACCCCGAAAGCAGTGCGGACGTGGGGCCTACCATCTAAGCACCCCTGTGTTTTTCCCCTGCCACTGGCTCTGGAAAGCCAGTGGCAGGGGACTGGTTGGCAACATGGCCCAGCCAGGGGGCCATGCTGCCACACCTCCTGTCATGCCCCTCGGCTGAATCAAAATAGAATGTCCAGGCACAGGGTATGCTAGTTCAATTTGAGGACTCCCCTTAATTTGAATTAGCATTTTCTTAATTTGAATGCATTTATTTCAAAATAAGGACTTTATTTCAAAATAAGTTATTTCAAAATAACTTTTAATATGTGGACATAGCCTTGGTGCTGTTATTCTACCTGGGCACTACTTCTAGGATGGTACGGGGTATGAAACTGCAGGGTAATGCCTAAGATCTTGCAGATGGTCTTTATCACCTGACTAGTAAAGTGAGCTGCCATGTCACAGTCTATAGAAATTGATAACCCATATCTGGGGATAAACTCTCTCAACAAGAGCTTTTTCAACTGTTACCACGTCTGCTCTATGACATAGAAATGCTTCCGCCCATCCTGAATGTAAACAAACAACCACCAATAAATAGTGTAGTGGGAGAGAAGTAAATATTGGTAGCCCATGCAGGTGGAAATTCTGCAAAGTCAATTTGGAGATTCTGAAATGGCATCTCAGACCAGGGGTGTGCCGAAGACCGAGTAGGCTCTGTCTTACCCATGTTGTACAACTGACATGTGGGGCAGGAAGCACACAGCCGTTTGGCCTCAATGCTTGTAAAGGGAGCAAACCAAGATTTTGAGATATCACTGTATATCCCTCCTTTGTTAGAGTGTGCGCCCCAATGAGTCACTTGGACTAAATGCTGGACTAAAGTCCAGGGGGCCATGAGTTGGCCATCAGGATGTCTCCAGAAGCCTTGATCATTCTTGTAACAGGCAGCTTTTTTCCATTGGTGGACTTCTCCCATTGAAGCTTGTTCTTGCAGGGAGAATTGGTCATCAAGTAGGGGAGTAGCATGTACTTTTAGGGAGGCTGCCAGCACAACAGATCCAGCTGGGCCATTCTGAGCAGCAAACTTGGCAGCAGTGGCAGCCCTTCTATTTCCCTGGGCTTCCTCAGAGGAGGAGGAGGTATGAGCCCTGCAGTGAATAACAGCTAAGGCAGCGGGTAACAGGATGACTTCCAACAAAGCTTTGACAAAAGAAGTGTAAGAAATAGGGGTGCCCCCAGAGGTGATGAACCCACATTTGCACCACAACACCCTCAAGGAATGACAGACTCCAAAAGCATACCGGGAATCAATATTCACAGAGAGTCCTTGGGCTATGGCGCAAGCACGAGCCAGGGCTACCAGCTCATCTGGCTGAGCTGAAGTTAATTCAGGTAAGGAGAAGGCCTCCACGAGTTCAGTATCAGCACACACTGCATAGGCTGCACACAAACAGCCATCTGGTGCCCATGAGTAGCTGCCATCAACATAAAGGATCAATCAGGGTCTGGTAGAGTGGTATCTCTGAGGTCTGGGCGTGGGGATGTTAGAAATTCAATAGCATTAAAACAGTCATGGGGAATAATATTCTAGACAATGATAGGTCATTGGGTGTATGTGGGATCCAAAAGGCTGAGTTAAAACACCTAGGACAAAGCCCCGAGACTCATGGCAATACAGAGTAAAAGGTTTTTCATAGTCTGGCCTGGCTAAAGCAGGGGGAGAGGCCAAGGCCCTTTTTTACCATACCAAAAGTCTCTGCAGCTGCCTCTGACCATTGGAATGGATCTGGTGAGGAATTTGAGACCATGGGATAAAGAGGCTTGGCCACAGCAGCATACCCATAGCTGTATTGTCGACAATAATTGGCAGCTCCTAGGAGGCAACGTAGTTGCTTCTTGGTGGCTGGCTGGCGGAGAGAGAGAATGGCCTCACTTGGGACCCCTTTAGCTTCCATTTAGCGGCAGAGACAAGATGACCACATACAACCCCCAAGTCAGACCTCTGCAACAGATCATTAAGGACCTACAGCCTATTCTAACAGACGATCCCTCTCTCTCGCAAGCATTAGGAGACAAACCACTCCTTGCTTATAGGCAGCCCCCTAATCTTAAACAGATTCTCACCAGCAACTACAGAACTAACAACAGAAACGCTGAAGCAGGCACACACCCCTGCAACAAACCACGCTGCCAAGTCTGCCCACATATCTGCACAACAGATACCATCATAGGTCCTAATCAAGCCTGCTACTCCATCAAAGGCTCATTTACCTGCTCATCTACTAATGTGGTCTATGCCATCATGTGCAAGAAATGCCCCAACACCTTATATATTGGACAAACAGGACGATCGCTGCATAAGAGACTGAATGAACACAGAGCTGATATCAGAAATCAAAGAACAAAGAAACCAGTTGCTGAGCACTTCCATCTTCCTAATCACTCGATGACTGATTTGTTAATGACTGTTGTCAGAGGTGTGGCTGGGACATCAAGACTTCAAAGAGAAACAGCTGAACATGAATTCATATGCAAGCTAAATTCTGTGAAAGCAGGACTCAATCGAGACTATGGGTTCTTTTCCCATTACAAAGGGTAATTTGACTTCAGGCTCCCCATGGTTTGAGCCTGAAAACTGCTCTGATTTGCTGTTACTGTATGACCTGATCCTATGTTTTACACCCCCTTGCATTTAGTTTCATTCCTTTCTGTAAGTTCATCCATCTTTGAAGCATCTGAGGAAGTGGGATCTTCTCCCAGGAAAGCTCATGCAAAAAATAAATCTGTTAGTCTTAAAGTGCCACACAACTCCTTGTTGTTTTTTTTACTGGACTAGACTAACACAGCTATCCCTTTTGAAATTGACTAAATAGGTAACCTCTGGAAGACAAAATTCTAATTTATCTCTGGAAACCTTATGGCTCTTAAGAGTAAGATGGCACAAGAGTTTAATGGACGCCTCTCTGCAAATAGAAAGGCTGTCAGCAGCTACCAACAAGTCATCAGCATATGAAACCGTTGCTGTCTCCTGGGGCAGTTGAAGATCGCTCAGAGTTTGTATGAGGGCCAAACCAAACAGTCAGGGTGAATCTCAGAACCCTTGGGGCAGTCAGTTGAATGTTAGCTGGTGCCTCCTATAGGTGAAGGCCAATAAATACTGAGATTGAACAGCCATGGGAACAAAGAAAAAAGGAACTGCTTAAGTCAACAACTGTAAAGTAGGTAGCCGCCACAGGGATGGAAGCAAGGATAATGGAGGGGCTAGGCACAAAGGGGTCCAGGCGTACAGCAAAATCATTTACAGCTTGAAGGTCGTGAACAAATCAGTGTATCTGTTTTCCCTCTGGGGTAAATCTTCCTTCTTTAGGAACTGGCAAAGTGGGAGTATTAACCGGACTAAAAGTGAGTACCAAAATCCCATGAGACATTAATGACTCTATAACAGGTGCAATACCCTCCTCTGCCTGGCGGGAGAGGGGATACTGAGGTATGGACAGGAATGGCCTGTTGAGTTTAACTTTAATTTTCACAGGTGGCACCCCTAGTAGAAAGCCCACATCATTGCTGTGGGTTGCCCACAAGGAGTTGAGAACAGTACTGAGATCCTCCTGTTGGCCACCAGGAGGTTCATCCTGTTCTCCCTCTGTAACCAGGGTCATCATGAAATTTGGGGCCTGATCAGTGGGGGTGTCCATAAACACCCCATCTAAAGTACAGTTTGGTGTCAGAACTCCCAATTTACACACCAGGTCTCTTCCTAGAAGGTTAACTGGTGTAGAATGACTTAATAGGAAAGCATATTCACAGGTCAGGGGCCCAATCTGCAGCCTAGCAGGTTGGGACACATCATGCAATAGAGGCTTTCCCCCCACCTCAATAGTGCTAATTTTTTCACCTGAAGGACAGAGTTGGGGAACCTCATCTAGTCTCAGAGTGGAGAGTGTAGCCCCAGTATCTATGAAGAGAGGCAACTCCATGCCAGCTATAGTGCACTCCAAACAGGGCCTGCCTTTGATCAATGGGTAAGGAAACAGCAGAAATAGGAGTAGACTCAGAAAAGGCAGAGGGACAATTTTCTGATTCTCGTCAGGCAAAAAGGTCTGACTCATAATGATTGGAAGTGTCCTGGGTAAGCCCTGATGGGGGCAGAGGAAATGGTTGAGACGGCCCAGCAGGAGCAAGCTATAGTAGTTGGGGGTTGGTAGGCACTGGCCATCTTGGATTAAGATAGCAAGCCCTTGATGAAATCTGGCCTCTGAAATGTCTTGGACATTCCCCCTTCCGGTGTCCCTCCTGCCTACAATAGTGACATTTGTTTGGTCCTAACACATAGAATTGGTGGCCATGTGATGGCTCTTGTGGTTTTCAAGGTCTGCTGGATACATTGTGGTGGGGGCCCCTTGGGTTTTACCTCCATTTGCCGGACTTGCAGGGCACATAGACGGTCTGCTTGCTCTTGTCTCCGCATCTGCTTATCCTCTCTGTCAGCAACAATATGATCCCAGATTCTAGCACAGGATTCTTGGATGTTGTTGAGATCTCCAATCAAGTAATGCATCTTCCAGCTGTTGATGAATGATTTGCAGTAACCCTCATACATATGTTTCCACTTGCAGAGCTTGGATGGTCTCAGCAGCTGTATCCACACCAAAGAACTTCCGAAGTGCTGATAGGAATCAGGCCCTGTAATCTGCTGGATGCTTGTCCTTACCCTGCTTAATTGCTTCTACCTTTCGGGTTGTCTCTTGTTGTGTCCTGTAACTGGGTGATGGGCTGGGCTGCAGTCCCAGTCCCGTCAGAATCAGAGGGCATATCCTGATCCAATGGGTGTGGGCCCCCAGCTAGATCTGGGTGCCCCTGGTCTGGGGGCGGTGGTGGTGGCAGAGGAACCCAATTTTCCAGCAAATCATCTGTGGCACTAGGATAAACTCTAGGGGCCTGTGGGAGCACAGATGGAAAGGAGAGTTTGGCCTGGAGTCGTTTTAAGCTATGCAGAATATCTTTGGGAGTATCACAGAGTGAAAACTTATAACATACCTATGACGTTTGATTGCATATGTCACTTATAACAATACAGCACTGCACTATCAGGGCATGCAGAGTTTCACATGTGCTATGGAAAAACAACATATGCTTTTCAGAGGCCCACAGAGTGTTATAACCCAGCAGATAGGTTTTCTCAAACTAGTGCTGAGTTACTTCCTTCCTCTCATTAAAAGATCTTTCTGCACTTGGACTCTCTGCTTGTGCATGTGTGTTTCTTTTGAAGACACTTAGAGGGGTATGTCATTGTCCAGGTGACTGGAAGGGGGACTGAATCAGGTTTGTTCTATTGCTCGAAATGAAGCCCTAGGTATCAAACCCAGCCCAGACTGCCCCCAAATCCTCTGGCAGAATGGTTACATGTGAGTGAAGTAAAACCGCATTGCCTTTCCTTAGGACAGACCTAGCTATAACACTGTGTGGTTCTCATGCCAGCACTAGGCCATAACTCCTTATACACACTACATAGCCATGAAACAGGACCAGTAATGATCAGAGAGTTCTTCATTTCCACCTGATCCCTCCCAAAGCATGTTTTCCACAAAGCCTGTTGCATGAGCATCTAGGGTGTGAACTCAGGGTTGCCCAGTGGCACAGCTGATATCAGCTGAGACTAGATCCAGATACATTAACATCCATGCAGAAGGCTGCAAGGGCCAAGCCAATCTCCTTGAAGCACTTTATCAACACATTTTCCATTCACCTAGAGAATCCAAAGACCAGCAGTCCTGCCTCACATGCTGGGAGCAAGGCCTGCCGCAGATACACCGGAGACTGACTGGTCAATCCAGAAGATTTGTGCCCGTTTTCCAAATACCCATTTATAGCAAATATGTGTCAATGCAGAACCAGAGCCCAGAATATTTCCCTGAAATTTCAAGCTAAAGCTGCTCTAAACTAGCATGACAGTGTTCCAGATGTAGCTCACCTCATGTCACAGATGAAGAGAGGAGCCCAAGGTTTCTGAGTCCAGATTAACTGTTGTCTAGAAAGGAGAGATCTTCTGAGAGTGTTTGCTCCAGCTCAGGGCATGCTGGCTAAAGAGTGAGTGTTTGTTGTGTTTTAAGAATTTTTACATTGATAGCAAAGCACTTAATCTGAATTGGTTCAGAGTTAATGTAAACCCTTGTCGACAGAATACGTCAACTAACCAGTCTTTGTAAAGCCCATTCATGGTTTGTGAGGACAACATGCAATGTTTGATGCACTGCTACAACATGGGCTCAACAAGGTAAACAACAGAACACCACCTGCCATCACCTACAGTTCCCAAACCTCTGGAGGACATCATTAAAAGTCTACAACTAATTCTGCAAGAGGATTCTTCACTCTCTCAAGCCCTGGGAGGCAGATCTCTCCTCACTTAAAGATAGTCCGCAGCCTTAATCAAATACTCAGCATCAACTACATGACATATAACAGCTGTTCTTCATCCATGCACTTACGTACACTGTATCTAATTTGTCCACATCCTTTCTATATTGGGGAGCACAAAACTGGACACAATATTACACATGAAGTCTGACTAGTGCCGAATGGAGGGCAATAAGCACACCCCATTATCTTCTGGCAATGAACCTACTGAAGCAGCACAACATGTTGTTGGCCTCTTTGGCAAGAAGGACACACTGCTGACTCATATCCAGCTTCCCATCCACCATAACCCTCGGGTCCTTTACCACAGAGCTGCTAATTAGCTGGTTGGTCCCCAGCCTGTAGCAGTACATGGGATTTTTCTCCCTTAAGTGCAGGAATTTCCACTTGTCCTTGTTGAACAAAATTACATTTTTGTTTGGCCCAATACTCCAGTTTGCCTAGGTCTTCCTGAATCCCATCCAGTTCATCTACCACCCCCCCCATCTTGGTGTCATCCTCCAACTTACTTAGTGTGCAATCTATACCATTATCCATAGCATTAATGAAGTTCCAAAGGGGCAGCCATGTTCATCTAGTAAAGCAAAAAAAGCAAGGAGTCTTCTGGCACTTAAAGACTAACAGATTTATTTACCACTTGAGATTTCATGAGAGAATATCCCACTTCATCAGATGCTTTGAAAGAGGGAGAATTTACAAGTAGGATGAAAATAAAAACAGGGGAGTGTAAAACATGGGATCAGGTCATACTGCAACAGCAAATCAGAGCATTTGTAAGGATTCAAACTCTAGGAAACAGCACACAGCGGGAGGGTGAAGTCAAATTACCTGTTACAATGTGAAAAGAATCCATAGTCATGAATGAGCCCTGCTTTCACAGAATTTAATTTGCATATTCAATTTTGGCTGTTTCTCTTTGAAGTCTTGATGTCTCATTGATTTTCTTGACGACCACTGTTAACAAATCATCAATGGAGTAATTAGGAAGATGGAAATGCTCAGCAACTTTATTTATTTATTTATTTGGAGTCTGTTGCGATTTCTGTTGTCAGTTTTGTGTGCATTTAATCTTCTGCATAGGGACTGTCCTGTTTGTTCAATGTATAAAGGCTTGGGGGCATTTCTGGCACATGATAGCATAAATCACATTAGTGGATGAGCAAGGGAAGGACTTTTTGATGGAAAAGCTGGCTTGATTAGGTCCTGTGATGGTGTCTTTTGTGCAGATATGTGGACAAATTTGGCAGCATGGTTTGTTGCAGGGATATGTCCCTACTTTAATATTTCTGTTGTTAGGTCTGTAGTTGCTGATGAGTAGCTGTTTAAGGTTTGGGGGTTGTCTGTAGGCAAGGAGAGGTCTGTCTCACAAAGCTAGAGAGAGTGAGGGGTCAGTGTTTAAAGTAGGCTGGAGGTCCTTAATGATCTGTTGTAGAGGTCTGACTTGAGGGTTGTATGTGGTGACCAGTGGTGTTCTATTGTTTTCTTTTTGGGCCTTTCCTGTAGTAGTTGACTGCGGAGTACACATCCAGCCCTGTCAATCTGTTTCTTTACTTTTCCAGAAGGGTACTGTAGTTTAAGAAAGTTTGATAGAGATCCGGAAGAGGTCTGTCTCTGTCTGAGGGATCAGAGCAAATGTGATTATATCTTAGGGCTCGGCTGTAGACAATGGATCATGTGGTGTGTTTAGGATGGACGCTCGAAGGATGTAGGTAACTATACAGATCAATAGGTTTTCTGTATAGAGTGGTGTTGATGTGTGTCCATCCCTAATTTGTACTTTAGTGTCCAGAAAGTGGATCTCCTGTGTGGAGTGTTCCAGGCTCAGTTTGATTGTGGGGTGGAAATTGTTGAAATCTCTGTGGAAATCTTCAAGAGCATCCCTGCCATGGGTCCAGATGTTGAAGATGTCGTCAATGTAGCATAAGTAAAGGAGAGGTGTTTTGGGATGAGATTTGAGGAAATGTTGTTCTAAGTCATCCATAAGAATGTTGGCACATTATGGGGCCATGCGGGTCCATGGGTCCATGGCAGTGCCACTGACTTGGATGTATAAATTATCCTCAAATGTGAAATGATTGTGGGTGAACACAAAGTCACAAAGTTCAGCCACAAGGTGTGCTGTGGCATCATCTGGGATGGTTCTTCTAATAGCTTGTAATGAAGAGATTGAACAAAATTGGCCTTGGGGCTGACCCCTGGGATGCTATGCTCGTTACTGGTTGCCAACTAGATATTAAACCATTGATCCCTACCCTTGGAGCCCAATGACCACAGCAACTTTTTATCCATCTTCTAGTTAATTCTTCCAAACCATACTTCTTTAACTTGCTGGCAAGAATGGAGCCCCCCACTTTCCCACCTCACAGGAGTTGGGACGGGGGGGTAGGGTGGCAGTGGGGGTCTGGGGCCCCGGTGACGGGGTATTGGGGACCTATAAGATGGCCCATAAATGGTCTTCACCTAGGGCCCCCAATTGCCTAAGGCTCCCCTAGGTTCAAACTACAAATTTAGTTCAAACTCAGAAATGCAGCTAATTCAAACTAAAAAGCTGTGCTTAGTTTGAACTAAGCAGGAACCGCTTAGTTTGGACTAAATAAGTCTGAACTAAGCTTCCAGGTATAGATATAGCGACAGAATGTTGTGAATCATCAGGAAAGGCATTGCTAATAAGACAAAAAAACAAAGGATTCTATCTTTATAAAACAATGTCATGGCCACCACTTGAATACTGCATGTAGATCTCTTGCCCCCTTCTCCAAATATATATATATTGCAATTGGAAAAGAAGTACCGACAATTGCAACTAAAATGGTTAGGGGCATAGAATAGCTTTCATATTAGTAGAGCTTAATGAGACTGAAACTTTTCAGCTCAGAAGAGAATGAGTAAGGAGCAATATAATACAGAACTATTAAATCAAGGGTGATGTGTATAACATAAAGAAGGAATTTGTTAACCTCCAAATGAGGGATAAGGTAAGTTATAAGGCCAGAACACCCTATCTCATCCCGGGTATTCTTCAACATCGATACCCATCTGTCAGAGTTGAGTTATCCAGTTATCAGATGGTGGCTGATTAAGAGTTTATAGAACGTATTTATTTATAACAACAAGGAACTAATTAACATAAACAACAGCAGGATGACAATTGCACACCCAGTGATTCCTCCCAGGTCCCTAGCAAGTTCACTTAACTATGTTTCTTCACCCTTACTGGGTGTGGTCATCTACCATCTGGGCGATGTCACTGGAACAGCTGGCAGGATCCCAGAGCAGTGTTAGTGTTTGGTCACAGAACCCTCTGTGCAGATGATCTCTCAGGTCGGTATTATTGGATCGATGGCATGTCCCATGCAGTCTGGTAAACAAGACTAGATGGACCCACGTGATGCTGCCTCCTGAGCAGACAGCACGTGGTAGCAGATGAGCTAGAAACTTATCAGCTCCTTTCCCACCATTAGTTGGTGATTGTCAGGTACCTTTTGCACACAGCCCTTGAGGGATGCATTCAGCACTCTACTTGTGAACCCAGCACCCTTTTGCACTAGGCACCCAGATTTATGCACATGACACCAAACCGAAAGGGCATCTTTGATTGACAGCAGCTGACACTGTGTTGGCCCCTATAAGTTTACTTTACAGTTAAGACATTCCCTTGCAGGCAAGTGGTCAACCCATGCAACACTTACATACCCAATAAAAACAATTTCAAGTTACCCAACAAAGTGTCATTTACTCCTTTTCATAACACAAGAATTAGCAGTCACCAAATTAAATTAATAAGTAGAAGATTTTTTAAAAGTATTTCCACACACAATGCACAGCCAACCTTTGGAACTCCTTGCCAGAGGATTTTTGGAAATTCAAAACAATAACATGGTTTAAAAAAGAATTAGATGATTTCACTGAGGACAGGTCAATCAATGGCAATTAGCCACATTGGTCTGGGCAGTAAACCTTTACTTATAATCCTGAAACCTCTGGCTGCCACAAGCTGAGATTGGCTGAAATCTGGATATAACTTACCCTATATAACTATTATTAGTTATTTTATTCCATTGTGGCAAGATTACAGCTGGCATGGCATCATCGGTACCAATGGCTGCCCTCGAGGGAATCCTGTGACTCCCCTGAGCCATACACACAGCAGACAAGCCTGGGTTCCAGGAATACAGCCCATGGCAGCACTTGTGCTGTTGTCCAGCTTCGTAACATCACCCAACATCCCCTGGGATTGGGCTTCCTGCAGTTTGCCATTGGCTCTGAGAGGGTTAAAGCTGGCACGCACTGAACCAATCAGCTGAGGGCCCCACGTGGCCCAGTGGCCCCCAAGGAATTGGACAAACACTCTTGATAAGGACGGCTCCCCTCAGTCTGAGCAGACACTGCCTGCTGCCCGTGCACGCTCCCCACTGACTCCTTGTCCTTTCCTGCGCAGACCTCTACTGGTAACCTCTCCACTACTCACAGGCACTGGGTATGTTGCCAGGTTTCTCTCTCTTTAAATCTTTGAGACTCAAAGGGAAGGGTTAAGGTCATCAGCTGCTGACATGTATAGACGTTTTGCTCAGTGGCAACTGACTCTTCTGGGCTCTGGATGTGACTTAGTGCAAGGGGCTGGAGATCAGGCAGCACTAGGTAGGTGGGGAACCCGCCACTCCATGTACCCATGGTCCATTATCCCAGATACACAGAAATCACAGATTCAAAGAGAGCTTGGGAAAGGAAAACTCCAATGGCACAAGTCAGGCTCTCAAAACGAGTCCTATTTCTAGAGGGGCTGGATGCTCTGGGCTGGAGAAGAGTCTATGGATTATTAATCAGTAGTTCCCAAATCACCTCAGGTTTATTTGCTCCTGTAAATTTAATTAAAAATCCATGTTCAAACCTTTTGTTCATGGCTTGATTGTGAAAGTACGAACACAACGCTGTGCTACGCTGTGGTAAGATATCTGAGAAGGAACATGGAGGAGTTCAGTTCACTGACTGGGTGAGGGCTCCAGCATTTCTGCTCTTTAAAACTCCTCAGAGTTAGAAGGCATCCTTCATCTCTGCCCCATCTCTGGTCTCTGAATGCCAGAGGGCAACTTGTGCCTTTCCCTCTCCCATAGTAGAGTCCCACCATCCTCCCACCCTCAGACGAGGCTTTGGGCTAAAGCAAAGTGTGGGCCCATTGGGCTGGCCCAGCAGGTCCTACTGGATTTGTCACCTGTGCTTCTGCCCCTGAGAATGTGAGACCTGTGGAGAGAAGTGTGAGCTGAGGATTGTTTAATGTGAACAGCAGCAATAACATCACTGTAGAGAAAAAGCGGGTGTTAAACAACACTCTGTATGTGGTTATTACTTCAAATGCCACCACTCAGATGGGGACCCAGCCAGGATGAGGGTTTTCTGACTTTCCCAGCAGCATGGGTGAGTGCTGGCCAAAAGAGTTTCACAGCAGCCATAGCCTGGCCCCTGGAGAGACTCCCAGCCCTGGCAAAACAAGGTGTGTGCCGTGGCTGGAGTCTGCAAATGGGCTTGTTCCAGATCGTAGCTCAGGTCTCCCCTGATGTGGTAAGTGAGAGAAGTCTTTTCTTGAGCTCTTGTTTCCCTTGCAACTTCTTTTCCAGTAGCCTGTTATTAAGCTAAGACTTAGGCATACTGCTAATGTTTAGCCAAATACAGTTTTCAAAGCAACAGTTTAGCAGTTAACTTTCAAATTCACATTTACATTTAAAGCTGTCCAACTGTGTGCCTGTAACCACACTGCTCCTGGGTGGTGTGTTATTTTATGAATACAGAACAAAGATAGTCAGAGAGAGAGGAGACAGAGATAGAGAAGAAGAGACAAGGTTTATGTGTGAAATGGAGTTTGATTTCCATACTGAAATCCACTTCCCACAACCCCTTATTGTAGCCTAGTAAGAGGTGCTGGTCTACAATGTACTAGACCATGGGTCCACTGTATCCTGAGAAGTCATCCCTGAAAGAGGATCTGAGGACTAAGATTAGGTTTACATTTGTGTAGTAAAATATAATTGTATAAACTTTATGACAAAACTTTACACTATAACACAATTATTGGAAAACAAAGTCACTTCATGCATGTCTCTCAAAAGGCAGGATCCAAAGGTGCAGCTGTGTTAGTCTAGTTCATTAAAACAAACAAGGAGTCCTGTGGCACTTAAAGACTAACAGATATATTTATTGCATGATCTTTCTTGGGAGAAAATCCCACTTCATCAGAGCTGTTGAAGTTGTGGGAACTTACAGAATGGGAGGAAATAAAAAGCCAAGAGCCAGATGTGTGAGGGCTGGAAAAACTTTACTATGCAACATTGTTTTTTGTTTGTTTTAAAAAGTAATTCAGAGGTATTCCAAATACATTTTGCGATGGAGCAAACAAGAAGTCCTGTGTCACTTTTAAAGACTAACAGATTCGTTTATCACATAAGCTTTCATGAATAAAATCCCACTTCATCAAATGTGTGAAATGGAAACAACAGTATGGGAAGGAATATATAAATGTAGAGAAAGTCATAAACTCAGTTTGGATTTTATTTTATTTTTTTTTTTTCAGGAAACCAAGCAAGTCATTTTGATTCAACTAGTGTGAAACAACAGATATGAAGTAGGGAAAGTGAAAAGAAGGGGAAAATCCCCTTTTGAAATCAGGGAGCTAGACTAAAGCTCTGCTCTAGCTCTGTCTTTCGGATAATGTTTTGGGAGGTTGACTAGATATATGGGAGGAGCTGGCAATATGTTTTCTTGCAGGGATAGGTGCCTGCTTTGGTGTTTCTGTTGTGTGGTTTGCAGTTCGTGGTGAGTATTTGTGGAAGGCTGCAGGGGGCTGTCTGTAAGCAAGAAGTGATCTATGTTCTAAAGCTTGAGAGAGTGAGGGATTGTCTTGCAGGATAAGCTGGAGATACCTGACAATTTGTTCTTAAAGTTTGACTTGGGGCTGTAGGTGATGACAAGCGACATTCTGTTGTTTTACATTTTGATTTTGTCCTATAGGAGCTGACTTCTGGGTACCTGCCCTGCTTTGTCAATCTTTTTCTTTTTTTTAATTTCCTCAGGAGGGTATTATACTTTCAAGAATTCCTAATAGAAATCATGAAGGAGTTTGTCTCCATTGCAGGGATCAGAGCAAATGTGGTTTTATCTTAGGGCTTGGCTTTCAAGCCTTGAAAATACAGGCCTCTCCTCACCAACAGATAGCCTCCCAACCTTAAGCAAATACTCATAGGAAATTACACACCCCACAATAGAAACACTAAAGCAGGGATCTATCCATGCAACAAACTCCATTACCAATTCCACCCACATATCTACTCAAATGACACCATTGTAGGACCTAAGCAAACCAGCTACTCTATCAGGGACTCATTCATCTGCTCCTCCAGCAAATGACATACACCATCATGTGACAACAACACCCTTTTGCCTTGTACCCTGGCTATACTGGACCGTCTCTGCATAAAAGAATAAATGGATACAAATCAGACATCAGGACCAGTCACATTCAAAAATCCGTAGGCAACCCTTTAACCTCCCTGCACATTTTGTGAAAGACAGGACAGTTACAGGGCTCCAACAGGACAAACAAGGAGTCTTGTAACACTTTAAAAAAATTGCAGAAATTTATTTCTCAGATGAGCTTTTGTCAGAGATAATCCCACTTCATCAAATGCTTCAAGACTCCAAAGGAAAACTGCACAGTTGGAATTCATATGCAAATTTGACACCCTTAAATTAGGTCTGAATATAAATTTGAGCTGTGTCACTCATTAAAAAAGATGATTTCCCCCCTTTTAACCTTCCCACCTTCTCATCTGTTGTTCCATAGTGTTTGAATCAAAACAACCTGATTGGTTTGCTGAAAATATTTGAACTAATATGAATTGTTTTTCTCTGTATTTCTATAGTCCCTTCTATACTGTAGTTTCCATTTCATATGTCTTACAAAGTGGGATTTTACCCACAAAAACTCATGTGATACGTTTCTTAGTCTTTAAGTGCCACCTTGTTTCTTTTGTTGAACTACATCACCATGGCTGACCCTCTACAACTTGGCATCTTTGCAGTGGGTTTGCTCTATCAACTCTCTGAGCATAGAGCCTCTGTATGTTGCTGTCTTCCCCTAAATGTCCAGAAGCTGTTTGCACACTGTGATATTCCCCTCCCAGAATCTGGTCCAGTGTGCTGCTCTACGCACACCTAGGTCCTGAATTACCCTGCTTTGCTAGGTGAACCCCAACTCCTGAGTGATTCCTCATCATCCTCCCATGTGTAATAGATCTCAGGCAGTGACTGTGTGCTCCTCCAGCCAGCACCCCTCACCCCAGATGCCACACTAAAAACATCCATCCTTCAGTGATCGGGACCCTTCTTCAAGACTCCAGTTTGCCCATCTATTAAAGAGATGAGAATGCACCCAGCTTGGCTCATTCACACCCTCTAAAGTTCAGAGAGTCTTGGATAAAGCAAAAAACTAGTTTATTGCTTAGAAAATGGTTTTAAGTGAGTATATTGCAAATCAATGGGCAATCAGTTAATTAATCACTCGGGGAACCATTATCAAAGAAAAGTATAAGATGCATTGTAACCAAATATTACTGTCCAGGATTATTCACAAGATATTGCTGTATAATAGATTGGCAACTAGTCTCTGCCTCTCCCATTCCTTCTTGAAGTTGATGTTTTCAGGATGAAGTTTCTCTGGCAAAAAGTCCCTAACAGTCCCAAGTGTACAAACTTGTTTCCAATCGCCTTTGACCCCCCCCCCTTCTTCCAGGTGACCTTCTTTCTTCAGAAAGGGCAGGAGATTTCCCCTTCTTCCTTATTACTGTGTGATTCTCTTTGTCCCACCTGATCCCGGGAGCATAGTTTGCATTGTCTTTGTCATGCACTTCTGCCTCCGTGCTAAGAGGCTGCCTTGATTGCCTGCCTCCCTCCTGAACCATGTGAAATACCTGGGAACAGGCCTCACATCTGAAAACAAACATGATGCCACAGGATACATGGCAACATAACAATAGTGCAGAGCATGTTTTAAGCATTCATAGGGGATCCCTGCATGACACATTTTACATCAAAGCAGACAGTTACATGGCCGCAGTGAATAGAAAAGCCATCCGGATCATAGGCCAGCATGCATCACATGACACACACTCACTTGGATATCAGTGCAAAAGTAGTTGCAGCAGGATGTTGCAAGGCCTACTCTGCTTCTGCTGCCTTCACAAACTCAGTCAGAGACCCTTGGGTTCAGGTCCAATGGGTGAAGTTTTAGTTACAGGTTGTGCTCCCAACAACTTTTCACCTTAGAAACGGTCCCTTCCAGACTCTGCACCATTGAGGACTCTTTTTCCCTAATTCTCCTTTCCAGATTTGTCCCCTGGCTTAATTTCCCTCATCGCTTGATGTAGTGCCAAGACTATTGCAGCAGGCAGTTGTTTCCTCTCCTCTATTTGCAGCTATATTTTCTTCAGCCAACTCTAATATCCTTTCCAAATCTGCAACTGTTATGACTGAGGACAGACGCAGCAGTTCTTGCTCAGGACCCAGTCACTCTAGTGTTTGCACAATTCTCCACTTCAGGCACCAATTCCTCCCTCACCAAAGTAAACTGATTCTCTGTGTTAGCTTGTAACCAGGGCCAGCCCTAGAGGGGTGCAGCGCCCCAGGTGAATCTCCCTCTTTGGAGCCCCTATTACCCCTCAGCACTGGGGGCTGGGGCCGGCCAGCCCAGGGGAGGGGCAGGCCCCTGCACCACCCATCCCATGCCAGGGATGGGATAAACTGGCAAAAATTTGCAGCCCAATTCAGCACTGCTGATCCTCCCCCCCCCCAAATTCCCTGGGCCTGATCCTTGCCAGGCTTGATTCTTCCTCCAGCCAGCCCCGCTGGGCCCCCCAAATCACAGGGCCCTGGGCGGCTGCCCCTCTCACCCTACCCTAAGGACTGCCCTGCTTGTAACATGTCAATTATTTACAGGACTGGTGGATAATGAGAGGATGGGGTCCTGTGAAATTAAACAGAGACCTGGAGCATGACTGATATTTCTGCATCCACTGAACACTAGCCAGAAAACCATTCACTTTCTCTTGGAGGAATTCGCGGGGGGTCACTGTTGACCACCAAGAACATTTGTTAAGTGAAAGTTAATGGAGCCAGATTCTCATAGAATTAACACGTGTAAATGTGGAGTGACACTTTTGCACTCATTGTTCCTGAATTCGGAACCTGGTCTTAAGATTTTACCCCATGTTTAGCAAAGAGGCAGTGGCATAATTAGGGCTTGATAGCTAGCTAGCTAGATAGATAGACAGAGAGAATCAGTGCAAGACAACAAAATACAGTGACCATTTTCACCATGCATGTAAAAAGTTACTGTTACAAAATCATGCAGTGCTCAGGTAGGCTGTGGAACTCACAGTCACAAGATATCAGTGGGACCAGGACTTGAATAAGATTCCAAGAGGGACTTTATGTTTATATGGGAATGAAGATAATCTAACTAAAATACTGAGAGTTTTTTAATAGTCTTGGGAGGTCTATAAAGCTTCCTAACTTACACTGTAAAATATGTTTAATCAGTGCATCTTAGACCGAACCTTTTCTTGGGAGCAGGTTTCTCATACCTGGCAATGAAAGGACTTCCTCTACTTTCCTGCGAAACCTCTGGTACTTGTCGCCGAATACTCGACTGGATATACTACATGTGGGGTCCAATCTGGAAATGCTTATCCTTATATCACTGCATACATAAAAACAAGAATGGCTGTGCCCCATTAAACCAATGGCCAGTGAAGCCCAGTACCCTGTCTCCTAACAGTTGCCAAAGCCATGTGCCTCACACAATAAATAGAATGGTTAATCAAAAAGGGTAAATCTAAGACAATATATTTGCTGCTCTTCCTTGAACTCCTGGAAGTCTGTAGACATGCACATACAGCAAAACGATGCTTCATTGAATACCATCTAGCGTCCTGTTATTTTTCCTTTCAGAAAGTAACATTGAAAACTGCTTGGTCCCTCCCTGTGCATTATGTCATCTGCCAATGACACTAAATTCCAGCATGGCGTGTTCTTTCTCACTGGAATACCAGGGCTGGAAGATGTCCATGTCTGGATTTCTATCCCTATTTGTTTAATGTATGTTACTTCCCTACTAGGAAATTCAGTTATTCTACTCATTATAAAAACAGATCCAAACCTCCATGAGCCCATGTACATTTTCCTTTCCATGTTGGCCATCACGGACCTCGGTTTATCCATATCCACCATGCCAACGACACTGGGCATATTCTGGTTTAACGCTAGGGAAATCAGCCGTGATGCCTGTTTTGCCCAGCTGTCCTTCATCCACTTGCTTACTTTCATTGAATCCTCTGTGCTCTTGGCCATGGCCTTTGACCGTCTTGTTGCAATCTGTAATCCACTCAGATATGAATCCATATTAACCCCACCCAGAATAGCCAAGATGGGACTGGCATGTCTGCTAAGAGGACTCGTCCTAGTATTCCCGTTCCCCATTCTCCTGAAACAGTACCGATACTGTCAGGCCAACATCCTCTCCCATTCCTACTGCCTGCACCAGGAGGTCATGACCATGGCTTGTTCAGATATCAGAGTCAACATAATCTACGGTTTCATTGTCACACTTGCTTCACTGGGGCTGGACTTGCTCCTTATCCTGCTATCTTATGTTACGATCCTCAAAACAGTGCTGAGCATCACGTCCCATGCAGAGCGCCTCAAGGCCCTGAACACTTGCGTCTCCCATGTCTGTGTCGTCCTTCTCTTCTACACGCCAGAGATTGGCTTGTCTGTGATATACAGATTTGTGAAGAACTCTTCTCCCTTGGTTGAGATTATCATGGGCAATGTCTATCTGCTGGTCCCACCGCTGATGAACCCAATCGTGTACAGCATGAAGACCAAACCCATTCGTGCAAGGATAATCAGGGTTTTCCGCAAATGAAGGTTCAGTTCATCATCAACTCCAGAGAATCAACCACTGTAACTGGCTTCTTCCAATATCTGCTCTCCACTGTGCAGGGGTCAGCTGTGGGGCAGCAAATAGTCCTGCTGGAAGGTTGTTCCTGTGCTTTGGGCCCTGCTCTGAGGCTCAAAGTCCAAGGTCAAACAAGGAATCTGTGCAGAGGTTGGAATTAAAAGTGAGTTCCCTAACCCTTGGTGCCCTGCCTTACAAGCAGGATCATCCTTCCTTTTCCCTTCCACAGGAGAGAAGTGTAAGCTCACAACCTGGAAATTAAAGTAGCCAAAACTCTTCTATTTTTTGTGTTTCTGTTGTAGACAGCTGTAGCTGTTTCTGTCATATGGAAAAATGTCCAGTCCTGTTGTTCAGTACTTCCAAAACACTCTTCCCCCTCCAAATGAACATTGTGGCCAGAATTTTAATGCCTAAATTATGCATAGTTTAAATAAATTTGTAAAATCAAGCTCATTTGAGTAACATGGGTTCTGAGTTTAGAGCAGAATTTATTATTCTTGATTCTTTGCCAGGGCCAGGATTGAACATTGGGATGTAAAGAGCACAAAGCAGGACAGCATGCCGGGGTCCTTACACAGTGAAATAGGCATTTGGGTATGATATCTTTGGGATTTAACAGCACAAAGCCATTTCTCACCTGTATAGACCTGAAGTGCAATGGGACCCACCAGCTGGCTTTGAAGAGGCCCCTCACCTAGAGTTAATAATAAAACCAAACCACTATAAAGCACTTCCCATAAAGAGACTGGTAAATTGAACAGTAATATGTGAGCAGAGTACTAGATGGGTTTTCCCCAAACGTCAAATTACTGTGGATTGTAATCTGTCATTTATATCGGCTTCTGTATGAGATGGCTGAGTGACATCTATACTGATGCCATTTTTTAAAGAACTCTCTAGGGGTGATTCTGGCAAGTTTATAACACTAACACCTCAGAAGTAGGTAAACTGGTTGAAAACATAGTAAAGAGTTATGAGGCACATAAAGTTTGAAAAGGAAGAGTCAAGAGGTCTTAACAATCTAGTGGGATTCTTTCAGGGGCTCAATAATCATGTGGAAAAGTGTGACCCAGTAGATGTAGTTTATTTAGATTTTCAGGAAACTAAACTCTCATGGGATAAGAAGAACTATTCTGTCCCGTATAAGTAACTTATTGATTGTAAGGTAGTAACCTTGCTCCAGATCTGTCTGTCTTCTAGCTCTCCAATCATACCAGACACTGATGGTATCAGATCCTCTGGAGAGCTAGCGATTATCCCTGGTTTTCTTACTAATTGATTATAATGTTTAAATACACACAAGTCCACTGAAGAGCCAGTTCCTCTCTGACTCGGTTTTCTCTCCCTCTGGGAAGGACCCTTAATTGCAGTTTACACTTACAGATGGATAAAGAGCACAGAAGACCAGACATAGAAAAAGAGATATTGGCTGGAATCTCAGATCTCCAGTCTAGGAGCCCCACTGGGATTGCTCAGCACTATATTATAAAGACATTTCCATGCTGCCTGGGGGACTTTCCCTGTGTCAGCCCTGGGCATGGGATGTTGTTGCAGATGCTGATGTAACAGAGTCATGGGACACGGCTACCTGAGGGGGACTCCCAGGGAAGACTCTTCCAACTCAGAAGTCACAGGTACCCCATTGCTCACTGCAGAGTGAACTGTTTGACAGACCCCATATGGCATGGGCAGGAGGGGTTAGAGAACAGGTCTGTGGTCCTTTCATCTCACACATCCCTTAGCCATCCCTGGGCCATTTCCACAGGTGATGAGTTTCTTCCAGTATCAGAAGCCAGAAAGCCACTCTTCACTATTGTCTACTTTACTGTCCACACAGGTGATGCCTCTGGGAGCAGGGGCTGAGTAAAAAGCTCAGCTGTCAGCCCCGTGTTAATGCCCAGACTCGCCTCCTTCCCTTGCACTGCAGGGCTCTGGCTATTAATGGAGGAGGTGGGGTGAAGTGGTTAGGCTGTCCTCTCCCTCTTCTCTGCCTGAAACTTTCAAATAATCACTCAGTCAGAAGCAGACATTCGGCATGGGAAACTTCAGGCCAAAAGATCAAGTCTGGTAAACTTGTGACAGCTGACAATGGGCCCTGTAACTGGGAGTGTCAGACAGCCCTTACTAATGGTGGAGCCATCATATTGCATCAAATGGCTTCACTAGGTTGGAATCCCATTCAGCTAAGCTCTCTACTTCAATAATATCTGTGGCAAGGAGTCCAAAGACATATTGTGGACTAAATTTTCCTTTATCTATTTTACATTTTCTGACTTAACTACCATGTCAAGGCTGTTTCCCCACTCTGGCACTCTGAGTGCAGAAGGTGGGGGCCTGTAACAGGCCTTGAAAGCTACTGGCCTTAAAGCCTGGTCTTAAAACTTTCCAAGGCCTCCAGTTCCTGGCCTTAGAGTGGTATCACTGCCACCACCCAAATGCAGAAAACCTCTTGAAACCCAGGAAGGTGCACTTGGGAATTCCTTCCTGTGAGGTATCCTCAATCACTTTTATTCCTCTCTCAGGAGAGTGACTGAACCCCAGCTGGGATATCATTTGGAACTGGAACAGAATCCCCCTTTGTCTGTGTCCAAGGAAGCATTTTGAAATAAGACTTATTTTATATCGGAAAAAGGAACCACTATAGCAGTTCTGTTAAACCTAGTTTTATCTCGAAAAATATCTGTTTTGAAAAAAAAGCCACTATTTTGGACACAGTTTTTTTTTTTTTTTTTTTAATAACTTTGCCTCTTCCTCCCATGTCCCAGGACAGAACTTCCTCCCAGGGTTCCTGGAGGAGGAAGAGCCTGCCCTGGCCAATGAAAGGTCAGGATTTACAGCTCCAGCCAGATCTTTCCAGAACCGGCTGGCTCAGCCCACACAGACAGCCAGGTATGGCAGCTCAAGGCAGCCATTGGAGGAACAGGGCACTCTCATGGTCCCACAAGAAAATACTGGACCTCCTGGGTCTGTGGGGCCAGGAGGATACATACAAGTCACTCAGGGGCTGGCACAGGAATCGCAAGGTGTATGCCAGCATGTCCCAAGACATGTCAGTCAAGGGCCATACCCGGGACCATGACCGGGTCCAGGCCAAAGTCAAGGAGCTGAGGCAGTCCTACTCCACCACTGAGCGGCAGCGGTGAAGCCACAGATTAAAATGGTCCTTGGTGACATCCTTCTGCCCCACGTAGGGCTGCATTAGCCACAGCATCAGGGGGTAAGCTGAGTCACCTTGCACATCCCCAAGGGCAATGTTATGCTCTGGGAACAGGGTGCCCACCTGCATCCAGTGGTAGAGGGAGGAATTTCAGAGCATGCGGGCATCGTGTGTCCTCCCTGACCAGCCCACACAGATGTTTTGAAAAATGCCACGGCAGTCAGCCAGGACCTGGAGGACAATGGAATAGTAGCCCTTCTTTTTGACATAGTCCTGGGCATGGCGGTCTGGGGCCCAGATGGTGATATTTGTGGAGTCCAGGATCCCCACACAGTTGGGAAACCCAAGTGTTTGGAGGCCATCAAGGGTCTCTTCAAGTTTTCCTGGGGTGATGAGGTGGCACATCAGGACCTGGCTAATTGCCCTGCAGAGGTCAGTGACAGCTGCTCCCACCATGGACCTCCTGACTTAACATTTTCCTTGATAGCTAATGGACTGGAAAGTATTTAAAACATCATGTGGTATGAGAGAAGCTGACTGATTCTTTCAAGGTACAGAACAGAAATACACATATACATGCGTATATGTATATAATGCAATTATCCTGGCCATTGTTATTGTTTATAAGTTATGAGGTTGCCAAATGCAGTTTTGACCAATGAGATGTTCAAGGCTCTTTTGCACTGTTACCTGGACAACATCAACCCTGCTTCGAGGCCAAGACCTTCTCTTAGTAATGGTTTTCTGGTACAGCTATCACAGTGAACTCTCCTCACTTAACACTGAACTGTTTTCAATGGATATTCCCCTGCAGTCTTAAACTTCTTTTATCAATTTTCATAGCTTCTCAGGGCACATAAAGCAACTCTGAGAAACCTACAATACCTTCAGGAGACACTGCTTTATCTCTGAGTTGGACACATTCTCTCCTATCTCATGTCAGATTCCAACACAACTAATTTCATCAACCCTTCCACCTTCATCCTGCTGGGCATTCCTGGCCTTGAGGGGGCCCATATTTTTATCTCCATTCCATCCTGCATCACATATGTCACTGCTATCCTGGGGAGCTTCACCATTCTTTTCATTGTGAGGATGGAGCAAAGCCTCCATGTACTATCTATCTCCTGTACATGATGGCTGGGACTGACCTCATCCTGTCTACATCCATGATCCACAAAATGCTGAGTATTTTCTGGTTCAATTCCAGGGAGATACATTTCAGTGCCTGCCTCACACAACACTTCTTCATTCACAGCTTCACAGGGATGGAGTCTGGGATCTTGGTGGCCCTGGCTGACATCTGCAGCAGCAGCTAGTGTGGGTTCTTGGTGACAATTTTAGTGACCAGCTCAGATTTGTCTTTCATCACTTAGCCCTATATTCAGATCCTCAGGGACATCTTCAGTCTTTCCACGAAGGAGTCCCAGCTCTTATCTTTTGGTACTTGCAGCTCCCACATCTGTCTCACCTTAATATCGTACATCCCAGCTCTTTCTCCTTCCTCACACAAAGATTTGGCCACAATGTGCTCTTGCATTTCCACATCCTCTCTTTGAACATATATGTTGTAGTGCTCCCCATGATAAATCCCATCATCTATGGGATCAGGACCAAACAGATCCAGGACAGGCTGCTCCTATTTTTCATCAGTAAAAGTATCTAAAGTTTTCTCATGTTGCTGTGTCTCTGACACAGAGTTCCTTGGCTGGCTGGCTGACTGGATAGATGGATGGATGGATGGTGTCCTGATGCTGTGCCCTTCTCTCTAGATCACTGGCAGGTTGGTCATTCTGGGTTAGGAGAGAGACACAAAGGCAACCAAGAGGACTTTTTGGTTGCAGGGCTATGGTTGTGGCAGAGAGATGTCCTTCAGCTGGAAGAAAAGTTATAAAGGTTGCAGGTTGATTGCAGTGTGTGTGTCTGTGGCTTGTAAAATGTGTCATGTCTGGCAGTTCCCAGCAGAGGTTGTCTTGCAGATGTAGTGTAGGGTCTATGCAGAGCACAGTCAGGCCTTTTATGTACTCTAAGTGCCTCTGTGTTTGACCCTTTCCTTTTCTTGGCACAGTAATGGGAATCCCCCATGGGAGAACATGGTCGCTACCTCTCCCTGTGTTATCTCCCTCCATCATCAGCACCTTCTGGGCTTCCTTTTTCATGTTGCTGGGTTGTGTGTGTGTGTGTGTGTGTGTGTGTGTGTGTGTGTGTGTGTGTGT
>ML682126.1:146701-168176 GCA_007922195.1 Podocnemis expansa | reverse complement strand
TGTGTGTGTGTGTGTGTGTGTGTGTGTGTGTGTGTGTGTGTGTGTGTGTTTTCCCTTCCTTGCACCTTTCTGCTGAGGTCATTTAAATGTGAGGTTATGTCAACCATGAAGTGAAATTACTGCAGCCACAGAGCATCTTCAAGTTCTGTTCATTATTGGCCTTTTTGATGCAAGAACACCTTCACTTCTTCAAGACAGACAGCAAATCACATCTTCACTTTTCCCCTTGATAGCTAATGTACCTTATTGTATAAAAGGAGGTTGGACTACTGAGAGTTCACCTATTCCAGAACTTCTCAGAACTGTCAATAGTTCCGTCCTTTTGTTATCATTCTGTTGACAGTTTGCACAACCAGGATCATCACTTCCATGATCTCAGGTGGAAATGATTGTGTGCAAAGGGTATCTTGGTGGATTATACAGTGAAACAATATCACCTTTTGATCCAACATTTTCTGCAACAGAATCACAAACCCCTTATCTTCCCCTCTCATACTTGTTGCCCCATCAGTCATGACAGAGACTATGTGGCTTGTATTGATTTATTTGGCCTACAGGCAATCTATAATTGCTGTAAAATATTTTCTTCCTGTGTATGGCCTTTGAGCAGCAATAGTTCAATGAGCTCCTCTTGGGGACCCTCTGAATTCACATACTGGAAGAGGAGCGCAACCTGTATTGTGTCATCAATATTATATAATTCATAACACAATTGAGTAGGCCGGAGCTGAGTTTATGTCCCTGATCTGCTGGCTGCTAATGCCTGTGGACATTTTCACTGATTGGTCCCTAACCATCTTTATAGACAATGGCATATCTTTGCATTTCTGAATGACTTTTTTTTTGTTTGTTTTAAGAAACTGCAAACAATTTCTCTGTTCCTACCACGAAGCACTCCTTTATATAATCATGATCTGTGAATGGATGCCCATGTTTCACAATCACTTGGGTTATAATGAAGATAGCGGCAGTAGTGATACTTGGTGTCTTCAGCCATTGTGAGAAACTATTCCTGCTCTGCTTCACTTTATTCAGCAGCTCCTCAATAGTCCTCTTCCTGAAATATGCAGTTAGATATTTCTCAGTGAATGAAGCCTATTTGTGTGAAAAAATGCCTCTTGAGATTCAACTTTTTTGTTATTAGCCAGTTTTTAATTGCAAACTAAACATAACAGGAACCCAGCCAAGGGGGGGAGGTATAAATATGAACAATTCAGTCCATTCTTTTCTGAATTCTCATCTTTCAGCCTTAATTTTCTTCTTTATGCAAGCCATCTGATCCTTCATACAATTTCAGTTTAATTTTGAACTGAATGTTGGTTTTCACTGCTGCTAATCTTTGTTGTATACACAATGAAACACTTTCGTTTAACCTTAAATGCTCATGAAATGTAACAAAAAGAAGTAGAGACTTTGGAGTGGACTCAGAAAACAGAGGAAATTGTGGAATACATTATAAGCTCTTACCAAGGATGCTGCTAGGATAGGCCCCAGTTCCAATGACCCTGCAGCCCAGCAGTAGGGCCAGGGGACCTGAGTGCCTGTACAAATGACCCCAGCCTCGTGCAGCTGAGGGGTCCCTCCTGCCGTGTGGGGGCAGCACACAGACTGGGAAGGCACAAGACAGAGGGAGGAGACAAATTTGACTCAACCTTAGGGTGCAAGACCACAATCTCAGCTGCTAGACCCACCACTCCTTCCATCCCCCCCCAACATGTTTACCCCCGACATCCCCTCACCCTGGCCTGCCTTTTCTCTCCCCCTGTCCCTTCACTTTATCCCAGCCCTGCTCCAGCACCAGTTGTTGTGGACACCACTGGGGGCTCCAAGAGCTGATCTGGGCTCAGCCAGCAATGGCAACCATGCCTGACCCTCATCCAAAGGCTCAGCTACTGCAGCCAAAACACCTGGCCCTGACCTAAGGGGGCTTGGCAGCTGCAGATAGGATGCCAGGCTGAGGGGCTGGGGCAGCCGTGGCTGTGGCTGCCTAGCCTCATGCAGGGGGCAGGAGTAGGGCAGGCAGCCATTATTTAATGGAACTATGAAGTTTGATAAATTTGCAACGCAAATTAAATGAGAAGAATGGGAATGAATTACATTATTTTCTCTGCAGAGCTTTATTAGTAATGGTCATGTAGTAGGCTCCCTAGTTTGTTTCTCTGCTTGTTATGAAATCATGGATACCTGTTAAAGCCTTTGTATATGTATCAGATAGATGGAGACATATTAAAACCTTTGCATACGTGTAAGGTTGTTGGAGACTTATTAAACCCTTTGTATATGTATCAGATGTTTCAGAGGTAGTTCTTTATCAGACTGGGAGGGGAAGGTTGGGCAGTCAGATCCTCATCTGCCTAGATCAGAGCACAGGAAGCCAGGCAGCTGCGGTGAGAACGCCAGGCCCCAGCTCAAGGGGACCCAGTGTCCTCTATGCGACTCCCCAGCTCCCCATGCTCTCTGTGGGCAGACGTGCTATGGAGTAGGAAGGGAGAAAAGGAAGGGAAAAGTTTAGAGAAAGTTCTCTATTTTCCACTCTGGGATGGGGATTTGTTCCTGGCTTTGCGTTTTATGAACTGAGCTCATTCTGAGTTCTTTCCTTCCTTTCTTTAAACAGTGTGTCTGCTCTTGGATCCTAGTGGGTGATGGACCCTGTGGCCGGAGGGGTCTATGCCAGGGGCCATCTGACTACATGCAGGGCTGACACAGAGACAGCCTGGGCCATTACTGAAATGTCTTGGGCCCCTTCACCCTTGAATCTGGGTTCTCTGATCTCCCCATGTCCTTACATCTATCCAGGGAGCAGCAAAGTTGTGGTGGCAAAATACTGTTAGTCAGGAAGTGCCAGATGCTGGGTTGCCAAACAGCCTTGTGCCAACTGATGGCAGTTTTGGCTGGAGGTACCCCAGGGGTTTTCATCCCAGGAAATAATCTTTAGTTTAAAAATCATACTTTAATATCTTCTGACGCCAGGACAATCCAGGAGGCTGGCAAGCCCTACGTAGGTCCAGTATGACAGTGACTGGAGCCAGGTTTTCAGAGGAAGGTGCAAGAACCCTACCTGAGGCTGTGAAGGGGTAACCTGTCCATACCCTGGATTGTTAGAATTTAGGAAATGGGTTTGGAAACTTTTTTTAAAATGAGCAAATGTTTTTATCTGTCTTTGTGGTCACTTTGTTGTCATTTTCAGTCTCTGGAGGGTGTCTAATTATAGGCTCAAACAAACCGTATCATTCACAAGAGTGGTTGATGTTCCTATCTTGTCTTCATATTTCATCCATTGATCTTTACTGCCCAGAGGAAGAGGTCAACAATGGTCAGGGATGCAACAGAAAGGCAGGCAAGGCATAGTAAAACCATAGGAAATAGCCTTGTCTTGCATATGTATCTGATTGATTGTCCCCAGGTAGTTTGGCAGGCTTTGGCCCAAAAAGATTCTGTTCTGCCTTTCTGAGATGAGGTGGCAGTATCCAAAAGGGCTGATGGCCCAAACATCCCTGATCTTCAGTTCTTTTGTAATTCACAGATTCCATGCCCCAAAAAGACTTTTGGCATCCCGCGATTTTGCATCCATTATAACTCAGGCCAGAAACCAGCCCCAAAATAACTTCTAGAGTAAATCTGTTTTAAATACTCTGCAGTCTTGGTTTTATAAACTTCTGTAAGGTGAGAATCTACCACAGCCTTTACTAAATTACTCCAATGTCTAATTACCCTTCCTCATAAAAATGTGCCTGTTATTACCAGCCTGAATTTGTCTACCTTCAAATTCCAGTTATTCTATGATGTTAGATCTGTGTTTACATCTGTCTTACTAAATAGTAGCTCCACATAGGTGTCTATTTCTCACACCGCCAGAGAAAAGGGTGTGAGCACCAGTTAAGGGCTCTTACAAAGGAAACCTCTTGGAGCTGAAAGTTATCATGCATTCCAGATTTTCACTTGGGTGCGCATCTGCCAGGAGCCTTGGTCAGTCACTGGTCCTCGCTAGGGTTACCAGATATCTGGCAAAAGGAGGACATGTCCTCCTTTTTGCCCTGCTGTCCTCCATCCTCCAGGCATTTCAGAAAAAGTGCTATTTGTCTGGCTTTTTGCTGGGCGCCTGGGGCAGCACTGTAAAAATACAAGGGTGCACAAGCCCGCAGCTCCCAAACGTGTTCCCCTGCTGCTCAGCCCAGCAGCTGCAGAGGGGTTGGGAATTTGGAGAAGCTCCCTTGCTGGCCCCTGCATGTCAATGGGCAGTGAAGAGGGCCGGCTGGCCGCTCGCGCGGCCTGGGGTGTCACTTTACCTTCTTGCTTCCCCCTCCTCGCCCCCAGCTTCTTTCCAGGCTCCAGGTCAGGTCTGCTCACCTCCCATCCCCTGGATTTTGGGGAAGGCTTGATCTTATTTTTTGGAGGGGCTGGGGCTTTTCAACAGCATGATGGGGTCTCTGTGGTGCCCTGTGGCTGCTGCTTCACTTTCTGCTTTGCTACCCTGCTTGGCTTAAAGTTTCTGGGGAGGTTTCTTTCTCTAATAGCTCAGCTAAGACAGATCTTTCTTCCTTCTAATGGGGATTGGCTTTTTGTAACAAATCTTTTGTTTATAGGTCAAGGAAAGTTCACTTTGGATTGTGAGGAGGTTTGAATACATATGATTTTCCTTTTCTCAGTTTGCTTCTCCTTTCCAAGATGAGATTAGTCCACTAGAGATGTATCCTTAAATTTTATTCAGATGCACTGATGTGCAAGTATTATACATGCTAAAGTAGGTGCTGACCTGGGCTAGATTCTACAGTTTAAATTAAGTCAGTGAGAAATTTGACTGAGCAAGGATTTCAATATTTGTCCCTTTGTTAGGAGTTTATCAAATCACATAAAACAAGCAGCTTGGTTTTTGACTTTTTCCTATATATTCTATTTTTATTTTTATTTTACTTTTACGGAGGGTGTTTCTTTTGGTATATTTAGGAAAAAACTGATCGTGGCATCTAAGACTAGGTGCTGGTGTCTTGTGTGGAGCATTTGATAGCCAAAAACATCTAATGCTACTCCCCCCATTTGACATGTATTTCACATAAAAGCAAACAGAAAATGTCAACTGACATAAAATAAATCTATCTCCATCTGTGACTTATGCTGGACATAGTAGGATATGATGTCTAGAAATTTGCATTTTATGTAAAAGTTTGTTTCAGGCAGGTCTGCACATAAAAACCAGCAGCTCTCACTTCTAATTTCTCCTTGCCTGTGGGTGTAAAACTTAAGCAGCTTGTGTGTGATTTTTCTTTTTTTTCTTTTATTTTTTTTAAATACTGCACAGTGAGGCTCAAAACTGAGGCTAGATGGGGATTTCCCTACACCCCTCCTGCACCCCCCAGTTGTCAGCTAGTAACAGTGTTATACCAAATCAGTGAGCACCCCCTACAGCCCCCAAATCTCCCCCTGTACCCCCTAATTTCATGGGAGAATACTTTCAATAGAGATTACTTTTCCTTTAGAAGCCAACACTTCAAATTCAGTTAGACTTCATGGAGTCAAGGGCCTGCCCCTCCATGTACCAAACAATGAGAGTGAATTCTGTGAAGAACTTACTGTCTTAAAACTGATTTTAATCTTGTCCATAATTACTAGATTAAATTTATTGGAG
Organism: Podocnemis expansa; assembly: GCA_007922195.1. Classification (NCBI taxonomy): domain Eukaryota; kingdom Metazoa; phylum Chordata; order Testudines; family Podocnemididae; genus Podocnemis; species Podocnemis expansa. Next base: position 162,553 of record ML682126.1, on the reverse strand, counting down.
GTTTGCTTCCATTTGCAACTCATAATGTAAAAATATCAATCTGGATAGGAGTTCTGCAGTGTGATTCTCCTTGAACCTTGATATAAATATTAAATACTTAATTTTGTGATGCCTTAAAGTGGCTGGCTTTATGGTTACTTTAATGTGAAGACACAAAATACTTAAGCCATTAATTTGATATCCCTGAGCTGCTGTTCTTCCAATTCATCTCACACAGTAACTAGGGCTAGACAGATTTCTCTGGAGTTGGATGATCAATGGGGCAAGCATTGGGGGGGGGTGGCAGTGGGTGGGTAGATGAAGGGGGCCTGGGCGGGGTCCCAGATCTTTATGTGTCCTCCAAAGTCCTCCTTTTTGTACTTCCCGGTCCTCCTTTCCATGCTTTGGTATCTGGTAACCCTAGCCCTGGCAGAGTCTGTGCTGAGTTGTCTCAGGATCTTCTCGCTGGCAGACCCTGGTGCTAATCACCCAGGCACTAGCTCGTGGATTGCCATGTTCCCCCAAACTGGCTTTCTTATTGAAAGTGGAGTCTGAAAAGCTCCTAGGTCACACTGCAGAGCTCAGAGCCCTGCAGCATTGACCTTTAGCTTGATTTGAAATCAAGGCCCAAAGAGGGGAGAGGATATTTCATTTATTATATTTCATCTTGGCTAGTGACATGGTGAGGGGCCCTTCTTTGTGGTCACTTACAGGCCAGTCGGAGAGTCTGGTGAGTTTGGGGAATGGATCTATGCTCAACTCGTTCATTCTCTTTTGATTGTGTGAACCATCTGTATACTGCAGTTTGGGAAAGGAGGCAGGAGCAAAGGCATCTAGCTATAAGAAGGAAGGTCATTAAACACTACCTGCAAGTCAGAAGTTCTTTCCAAGGCAGAAGAAAAGAGTAACTTTATTTTCCCCCTGCTTCTTTGTAAATATGGCTTGGAAGGAATCAGTTCTCCCAAAAAGAGTGAAATAGAGCTGAATTTTGATACACACCTTCTAAAAGAGATTAACTGGATGAGCCATAACCAGAAAAAGCTGGGGAATGGGGGTGGGGGGCAAGAAAGATGGCAGAGGAGACTTTGGCTTCAGGCTATGTATGTACGTAAGACAGCACAAAAGAAATCCAGATATAAGTAAAAACAAAACAACCCCTGAAAAATATTCTTTCCGTCAAAGCCCTCATCACTCAGGAGTAATCTCTTGGGTATGGTGAGAGCCAGTAAGGATCCATCTGCTGCAGCTAATAGATTCCCCTTCACCTGGAGTCATTCTCCCTGATGAACCCATAGCTCTGATACCACAGTCCGTCAGCTGACTTTGTGCCTCTCTCCTTACCCTCATTCCTCTGTCTCACTCACTCATCCAGGTGCTGTGCTTTTGCAGGGCATGAAAGGCTCAAATTGTCTTTGATCATTCTATATGTGATCAAGGGAGAGTCCCTCACCAGGTTGCCATCCTTTCATCCATCCAAGGAACTTGGGTCTGAGAGGCAACAAAGGAGAAAACTTTAGGTCTCTTTATTACTGAAAAGCTGGAACAGCCTGACCCGGATCTGTTGTGTCCTCACCCCATAGATGATGGGATTTAACATGGGTGGCACCAGAAGGTACAGGTTGGCGGTGATGATGTGGAACTGCAGGGGCACATTGTGGCCAAACCGGTGTGTGAGGGAGGAGAAGATAGTTGGGATGTAAAAGGATAAGATGACACAGAGATGGGAACTGCAGGTACCAAAAGTCTTGAGACGGGCCTCCTTTGTGGGGAGACTGAAGATGGCCCTGAGGATCTGAGTATAAGACAAGGTGATAAAACTCACATCTGGGACATTCACTAAAAGTAACACTGAGAGACCATAGTAGTTACTGATGCGAATGTCAGCACAGGCCAGCTTCACCACAGCTAGGTGCTCACAATATGTGTGGGTGATGATGTTAGTTCTGCAGTAGGGCCACCTCCTTGCCAGGATGGGAAAAGGCAGAATGAGGAGGCCACCCCGCAATAGCACAGCAAGACCGATCTTGAGAACCACACTGTTTGTCAGGATGGTGGAATGTCTCAGGGGGTTGCAGATGGCCACATAGCGATCAAATGCCAAGGCCACAAGGATCCCGGACTCCATCACAGTGAAGCAGTAAATGAAGTAGAGCTGGGTGAGGCAGGCACTGAAACCTATCTCCTTGGAATTGAACCAGAAGATGCTCAGCATTTTGGGCAAAATTGATGTAGACAGGACGAGGTCAATGACAGCCAGCATGCAGAGGAAATAGTACATGGGTGCATGGAGGCTCGGCTCCATTCTAACGATCAGGAGGATGGTGTAGTTCGCCAAAATGGCTATGCTGTACATAGCACAGAAAGGAATGGAGAGCCAGAGGTGTGCTGCCTCCAGCCCAGGAATGCCCCGCAGGATAAAGGTGGAGGGGTTGGTGAAGTGGGTTGTGTTGGAATCTGACATGGTGTAGACTAGAAGGCATCCAATTCTGAAGCAGAACAGTGTCTCCAGCACAAAACATAGGTTCCCTGCATCTCCTTTATGTTCCCAGGATCTAGGGTGATGGTCACAGCTCAAATTCCTGGATGGAGAGAGAGACAGTGTTAAAAAGAGGTGCTACATGAATACGAGGATGTCTATTCTCAGGTGGAAGAATGTAAACTTTTATTTTTATTTAAAGTAAATGTAGTGATGCTTTCACACCACATCTGTGGGTTAAGCTGTGTTGGCCAATATGCAATTCTTAGATCTATCTGTGCACCAGTTGTATGTACTGACAGACTTCTCTGAGGTACGTCTGTTAATCTGTTTTCAGTGAATGAGGAGCTATGCTTTCGCACATTAGAAACTACCAAAAGATTCATTTGGGGACATAAGATTTCACAGGTTGGAACTCACCTCATCACGTATAGCTAATGCTGGGAGCTCATGCTATTCACATGGATTGGACATTATTTGATCAATGATTCTTACCAGAGTTCTCCCACAGGAAACTGGATTTTTCCAAATCTAGGCACTGCCTTTTTATACTATTGGTTGATACTATAAATATATTCTGTGCATGTCCATAAAAATGTCAGTCTTTTTTTTACTTATTGGTATGGTGTCCCCCTAAACATTTTCTCATTCTTATATCACACAAAACATGGAACATTCAATGAGATTTAAAGTCTGAAAATCTAAAGCTGATAAACCAAAATTGTGTATAATACATATTTGGCCTTTGGAGCTCATTGCCACAAATAATATAGGAGCAAATAACTTAAAAGAATGGGATTCTGAGCTGGCTTGGGCATTCAAGATGGTGCTGCTAGCACCCCTGCTAGTGACGGCTGTCTGGCAATGTCATCTGTAAGACCTCATTGTATTATATTTACAGGTTCGTCCTACTTGAATCTTTTAGCCTGAATTTTCCGTGCCAGTTCTCTTCCTTCATCTAAGTTATTATTTGATAATTTCAGGCAGAAAAAAATGTAGAGGCATAACCATGCTAGTCTGTTTCATCAAAATAAATGTGGAGTCCCATGGGATCTGAAAGACTACCAGACTGAGTCTGTGGTCAGCTCACTAGAAGATGTAATTTTCCCTTTTTCTTTTGTCAATGGGGTACAACCACAGTGATGAAGTGAGGTGATTAACACTTCTCCTCCAAACAGTAAAGTGACTCACCCTTCTTTGTCTGTGTCTATAAAGTATACCTAGCAAAGCAAAATTTTGTGCATCTGATGAAGTGGGTTCAAACCTGTAACAGATTATGCCTAAAGAAAATTTGCTAGTCTTCAAGGTGCCACAGGACACCTCATTTGTTCGGGGCTGGGGGGGAGAGTGAGGTACCAGCCACACCACTCAATTAACGTACAGCCCCTGCAGTGGAGGTGAATGTGTGCAGTAACACAGAAGTGTGAGGTGAACTCTTCATTCAGTTTCTGCTCACCACATCATTTGCCGCAGGCCATAGGAATGGGGCTTTGTAGATATTGATACCAGAGATCGCTAAGAGCTGTGCAGAGTGGAAAGAGCCATAGACTTCTCTATCCCCTGCTGCCCACCTTGAACTGGGTATGTCAAGCAGTTGGCTCGACAAGAACTGAAGGGGTACCTGTGAAATCTGATGTGGAAGTGTCTTCCCTCCGATGCCCCTTCAGGTAGCAGTGTGCCATACCTCTGTCACAGCAGCGTCTGCAACAACATCCCATGCTGCACCTTGGTACACAGGAACTGCCCTGGGCAAATGGAAACAGGTTTATGATATAGCTGTGGGCCATCCCAGTGGGATTTCTAGGCTTCAAACTGGAGACATTAGCTAATGTCTCTCTTTCCATATCTGCGTTTCATTGGTCTTTCTCATTTGATAGGAGTAAACATTAATTAAGAGTTCTTCCCAAAGGGAGAAAATTCCTGGGCTCTCTGATGAGTTAGAGAGGAATTAGCTGGTCAGTGTACTAGTGAATATATAATATTTATAGTCAATTAGTAAGAAAACTAAGGATCATGGCTGGATCTCTTGAGGTTATGATACTCTGACAATGTCTGGGGAGGATGCATAGCTAGGAGACAGGGATATCTAGCGAAAGATGACAGAGATCCATTGATATCTTCTGAAAACATACAGGAGTGCCACTAAGGATTAAAAAAATGAGTAATTCTGTCCAGTGCCAATTTGTTAGTCTGAATGTCATATTGTACTGGATCTAACAACTTTCAGTGGTCTAAGTCTGTGACATCTCCCCTCTTACCTTAATCAACAAAAATCGATATCACTTTTGTGTTTGTATGTTTTATTTTAAATCTTGTTTCTTTTGAGGCACCATATTTCTTTTGCTGATGACCATTTTCTCTCTAGCAGTCCACAACCCAGTGTTCAAATTTCAGGGTGATGCTCGCTGCATCGGATGCAACTCAGATGCCATTTGGTGGCTGATCCTTTGCCCTACCCCTCAGCTGCCTTCCTGCCTCTCTCCTTCAGTTGCAGGACTATGGTGGTAGCAGTGAGACAGATTCCAGCTGGAGGAGAAGCTGGAGAGGCTGTAGATTGATGTTGAAATGTGGCTTTTCCCTTGGCTATCAGCAAAGCAAGCCATGCAGGGCAATTTAGAATCCTTGCTGGGCACAAGCAGCCCTTTCACGTACCCCATGTGTCTCTGTGATCATCCCTTTTCTTTTCCTGGCAGGCGGACAAGGACTCCCTGTGGCTAAGCACACCTGCTGTCTTTCCCCATGTCTGCACCCTTCACAGCAAGCATCTCCTGCCCTTCCTTCTTCATCCGGCTGAGCTTGCCAGGACTGGATTATGAGTTTCTGGGTCTCCATCACCTTCTGTTCTGTCCACATCACAGACCTGCTGGGAAATGGCGACAAGGCAGACCCCCCAGCCTGTGCAAGCCAACATCTCTCTTTCTCCCCATGCTGGCTTGTGACAGGATGCACATCTGTGCCCCCCTGGGCGATGATCTATATGAGTCTTTTATGTTCACTTGTGGACTGTGATTTGTATGATTTGATGCCAATTACTCCATGAAAGGTTTCTTTTTGGATGCTCATAACCTATTCTACAGGATTACTATGCTATCATGTTCCCTACATCATCATGCGTGTGCACAGACATGTCCCATGGCTCGGGGGTGGGGGACAGACAGGAACTCTCATTCAGCAGCATATAAACAGCCACAGTAGTGAGCAATCAAGTAGCTGGAGGAGGCAACAAAGGCATGCATATTATTGATGTCCCTGACTCAGCCGGACAAAGAGATAAGCTCTGCCCTGAAAGGGAGGGATCAAGGGGGTTTGGAAACAAAGAAAGACACTTGGAAAGATTAGAGACTTTTTGCCTGAGAATCTCAATCTTGAAACAACTTCAAGCAAGATCTGGACCCTGCTTGGACTCAGGCAGAGAGTGGCTGTACAAACATCTGACAACCAAATACCTTGAGTATAAGCTTGTACTATGAGGTCCGTATAGGTAGAGATATTAGTGTAGTATGCTTGTTTTACCTTTTATTACTTGTGATCACTTCTGATTCGTTTATCTTGCAATTCTGATTTATTTGACCATATTCTTCTTTAGAATTATAATTTCATAAATAAACTATGAAATGTTTTATCTGAAGCTGTGTGGTCTGGGGCCAGAGTGCTCACTTGGGGACCATCCCTTGAGTAGCCAGAGGGCACACACCCAGTGCTAGGACCTACTGCACGTGAGAGGCTGGAGTGGACTGATTCAGGAGTGAGTGGTTACCTGGAAAAGAGGGGTGAATCAGGGTTTGGGAGTAGGAATTAAGGGCTCACAGCAGCACATCAGACTGGATCCAGGCAGCAGCCTGTCATGTGGCCCTGACCAACATCATCTCCAGCTCTGTCCCTTCTTGAACACTGGGCACCTTTCAATTCAGGGCCTCGGTGATCAGCAGCCCATGTGCATGGCCCAGATGTTCCTGACACACATGTGGGGCTGTGGCCCTCCGCTGACACTGATTGGGTGTTGTGCTGGCAGCTCCCAGAGCCAATGGCCAGGGGTGGGCTGAGATGAAATCAGGAGTCAGGTTCATCAGAGGGAGAGAGATCAGAGTCAAGGGAGGAGAGTTCAGCTTTCCAGATCAGACAGATTGACAGGGCAGCCAGACTGGTGTCTGCGGAAACTGAGCATTAGCAAGGATTTGGGGCCTTCTGCCAGCCAAGTTCCAAAGGGGTGGCCATGTTAGTCTAGTTCAATAAAACATGCAAGGAGTCCTGTGGCACTTTTAAAGACATTCATTTATTGCATGAGATTTTTTTCTGCCATGAAAGCTTATGCAATAAATAATGAAAATTTGTTTTCATCTGTAAAAGTGTTATTCAATTCCTTGTTTGTTTTGCTAGCTGGGTAGTCAGGGCAGTGTATGAGACAGGAAAGTGCCCCACTATAGCTGGACAATCCCCCTGCTGATACCAGAAATTGGTTAAACCTGGAAATCATTTGCCCTGAGCCAGGCTGGTGGGGTAGGACAAAGGGTCAGCCACCAAATGGCACCTGAGTTGCATCCAATGCAGCGAGTGCCACCCTGAACTTTGAACATTGGGTTGTGGACTGCTGGAGAGAAAATGGTCAGCAGCAAAATAAACATGATATCTCAAAGAGACAAGGTTTAAAAAAAAAGAAAAAGTGATGTCAAATTTTGTTGGTTAAGGTAAGTGGAGAGATGTCACAGACTTAGACCACTTAAAGTTGTTTGACCTAGTATGATATAACATTCAGACTAAAAAAATAGCACTAGACAGAATTACTCATCACTGAATCCTTAGTGGCAGCACTTTAGGTTTGCAGAAGATGTTAATGGGTCAGCCCCCTCAGCTGTGTGCTGTTAAATGTCTGCCACATTGTGCCCCAAAGGTGGGTGCATTCAACTCTCTTTCTAGGATGTAAAGCTGCCTGAAACCCTTCCACAGATCAAAATCCCAGTGCAACATAGCCCAAGAGTCGCCAGTTGCCAGCATATCGAGGAAGGTGGGATCAAATCACCTGTTGCAATGGGCCAGGATTAAATAGTGACCATGGAGTCTTTTCCCATTACAACAGGTGATTTGACGTCACCTTCCTCTATATGCTGGTTCCCAGGGTTTGAATCTTAACAACTGCTTTGACTTGTTGTTAAGTCTAACCTGATCCCATAACTTGCACTCCCCTTCATTTATTTTGCTCCCATTCTGTAAATTCCCCAATCTTCAAAGTGTCTGGCAAAGTGGGATTTTTCTCCCACGAAAACTCATGTGATAATTAAATTTGTGTAATCCCTTTGGGGTCTTAAAGGCTGTGTTCAGATGAGACTTTTATTTTGAAACAACAGCCGTTGTTTCAAAATAAAATTTCTTATGTCCAGATGATGTTCAGTTATTTTGAAACAATGGGACCCCATTGTTTCAAAATAACAGCTGTTGTTTCACAACAGTAAAACTTTGCATGAAATCAAAATAGCTGTTGTTTAGAAATGGTTGTTTCGAAACAACGGCATTCGGACATGTTATTTCAAAATAACCATTATTTCAAAATAACACTTTTGCCCTTCTCCTTCCCAGGGTGCCTTCCTTTTAGCCTTTTTTTGGGTGGGGGCATGGCCCAGGGCTGGGGCCATGTTGCCAACCTCCCATGGTGCCCCTCTCCTAAAGCAAAATAGCAAGTCCTGTTTTTGGACATGCTATTTTGCTTTGAGCTTTTCCCTTAATTCGAATTAATTTATTTCAAAATAAGGACTTTATTTTGAAACAAGCTGGGGGGACCAGTAGATACACTAGAGGGCAAGGACAGGATTCAGGGAGACCTAGATAAATTGGAACAGTGGGCCAATAGAAATCTTATGAGGTTCAATAAGGACAAGTGTAAAATCCTGCATGTGGGACGAAAAAAAAACCATGCACCGCTAGAGGCTGGGAAACATTCAGCTAAGTAGCAGAAGTGTAGAAAAGGACCTGGGGGTCATGGTGGATAGGAAGCTGGATATGAGTCAGCAGTGTGCTCTTGCTGCCAAAAAGGCCAATGGCATACTGGGCTGCATCCAAAGAAGTATTACCAGCAGATCAAGGGATGTGATCCTTCCCCTCTATTCTGCACTGGTGAGGCCACATCTAGAATACTGTGTTCAGTTTTGGGCTCCCCACTACAAAAAGGACAGGGACATGCTAGAGAGAGTTCAGAGGAGGGCAACCAAAATGATTAAAGGGCTGGAGCACAAACCCTGTGAGGAAAGACTGAAAGCATTAGGCTTATTTAGTCTGCAGAAGAGAAGATTGAGGGGGGATTTGATAGCAACCTTCAACTACTTGAAGGGATGCTCTAAGGAAGATGGAGCTCGACTGTTCTCGGTAATAACAGAGGACAGAACGAGGAGCAATGGTCTCAAGTTGTGGGTAGGCAGGTCGAGGCTGGATATTAGAAAAAAACTTTTCTACTAGGAGAGTGGTGAAGCCTTGGAATGAGCTGCCAAGGGAGGTGGTGGAGTCTCCATCTTTGGAGGTGTTTAAGGCCCGGCTGGACAAAACCCTGACTGGGATGGTTTAGTGGGAGTGGTCCTGCCTCTGGCAGGGGGTTGGACTAGATGACCTATGAGGTCCCTTCCAACCCTAGGATTCTATGATTCTAACTCATTTTGAAATAACGATGTATGTGTGGACATAGCCAAAGAGTGTAGTTCCTTTGAATCTTTGCTCTGTCGTGGAGGGACTGATTGGTTTGGAAGGAAGGTGTGGAGCTGAGGGGGAAGCGGACTGCAGACAGAGAGAAGCGGCAGAGGGAGAGATCCTGCCTGAAGCCAGGGAGGACAGAGCGGCTGACCTGGGAGCCCAGGACAGTACCCACAGGAGGACACTGTGTCATCCAGGGACAGAGCTGGACCCATGTGACTGGCCACCAGCAGCCCTTGGGGCCGTGAGTACAGGGCCTGGGGCTTGGTCTGGGACTAAGGGGGAGGCTGTAATTAGTTAAGTGGGGAAGGTGTTGCTCTGTGCTTGCAGAGAGTGGCAGAAGAGGCATCAGAGGGTTTTTGCTGGGAAACTTGCAGGCGCCGAAGACAACCAAGAGCTGCTGAACTGAACAATGGACTGGAGCTGTGCCGGGACTCCTGAACTGAGGGTGCAGACACAGAGCTCACTGTCAGCCTTCAGCCTGCTGCACTGCTGGGCCTGCAGGCTCCTGTGTTAGCTGTAACTCTGTGATACTGCTGCCCTATCTCTCCTGTTGACTTCTCCCTCGTCCCTCTGTAAATAAACCTTCCCATCCCCATAATCCCTGTGCTATCTCACTGTGTGTGTGGTCACTCTGGGGTTTTTGGAACAGGTGCCCCTGGGGCAAAGGGGCTCTCTTTGCTCCATCCCTGCGCACACCCTTCCTTGGCCAGAGTAGCCTGCAGGGCAGACTTTATCTTGGCCACAGGGGTGTTACATTGGTCTATGAGTTCCACAGAATTTCTTGCTTATTTTGTGGAACAAGATTAACATGGTTATTCCTTTGGAAATTAAAGATGCATTTATTAATATTCATTGCTTGGGTGTTAATATAGCCAGAAAATGGTCTTTGAGGACTTCTCACAAGGGTCAGTTTTTGTGTATTTTTAAGCATGCACAGATTGTAATATGCACCCCCTTGCTCACTCGCAGTGTCGAGGTGCCAATGAAGGTACATGTTTGACCCATTCTGCCTCTGGAATCACCTGTCTTGTTTTCTAACAATCCCAATAGGGGGAGCTGGGGAGAAGCGCCTGGCCCCATAGCACCTGAGCCATGCGACCACAGCCAGAGCCAGCGTCCGACCCATGGTGCTCCTTCAGCACAGCCAGGGTTGGGCAGGGACTGGGGTGTGTGAGACACTGACTGTGACCATCTCTCACACTCAGAGATGCGGGGTGGGGAACCTGGGCCAGTACCACCGTGTGGTGTTTGTCTCCAGCCTCTCTCCTCTTTGCTTTATTTCTAGTTGATGGCTGTTTAATGAATTGTTTTTGCTTTGACTTTTGTAGAGTGATCAGTAGGTCAGGGGAACTGTTCAGAAGGATCCAGGGCCCAGACATATCAGGGTAACAGGAACCAAACCACACAGAAGAGCAGGAGGGGAGTCATCAAGTTCAGGCTGGTGTGACCGGGGCCTCCAGGGGTAACCACCTGAATGTCCAAAAATCAGGACAAGCTGCTAAACTGACCGCCAAACTCTCTAAAATACTTATGGGTGGTTCCTAAACCAGACTTCAGCCAGGATTATGGACACTGCTGCTGATTCCCCACACTGCTTATGACCAAGCATAACAAAATAGAAACAGTCCCCATTATTTCATGTCAGCTCCTCTGGTCCCAAACTAGTTACTGCTCTCTTAAAGAAATAAGTTCTCCATATCCCAAAGGGCCAGCCACATTACACAGAACAATATAGGCTTGGATCTTACAGAAAATACCATGCTGATAGCCAATCCTTTAGTAGCAAAAACAAATGGCTTAATATAGAATGAAAAAGAAATAAAATAAAAGAGGATTTAAAGGGTCAAAGTGAATCACATACATATAAATGATTAAAAGTCCATGGTAAGCAAGTCCTTGGAAGAATTAGGAGTTTGCAGGATTGTCCACTTCTTCTGGAGGACTCTTTGGCTATGTCCACACACAAGCCATAAAATCCATTTAACTGAAATCGATTAAAGTTAAATTGATATAACAATCATTAAATCAATTTAACAGGTCCAAACAAAAAACCTGGGGGGGGGGCAAAAACAAAAACAAAAAAAAACAACCAACCAACCAAACAAACAAACAAACAAACAAAAAAAAAAAAAACACACCTAGTGTGTCCAGAGGCAGGAATTGCCCAGGAGAACCAGTGGTAGGGTGCAAAAAGCCTCCAATGGTGCTGGGCTCCCAGAGCCCAGTGGAGGAACAAACATCCCCCCAGACTGCCTGAAGCCTTGCAGCTCTTCCAGCCATGGGAGCGATGGGACCCAGCATGCCCGGTTCTCCCCTCTAGCTAGCGTGGGGCAAAGCTGGGTGCGTGGGGCTCCCTGCCCTGCCACCTGGTTAGCATGGAGGGAAGCCGGGTGCACGGGCATCCCTGCCCCCACCGCCTTGCTAGCACCAGGAGCAGGGTGTCCCCTCCCATGGCTCCCCCCGAGGGTGTTGGGAGAGGGCATGGGATGCTTTCCCCTACCACCTGGCCAGCCAGTGCCAGAGCGGGGAGGGTGGGCCCCCTTTGCACCACCCCTCCCTCCCTGGCCAGGGTACTGATGGAGGGCTTCCTTTCAGGGTGTCATGCCCTGTGGGAGGAAGAAGGTCAGATCCCTTATATCAATATCTTTATATCAATATATTAGGTCCACACCGGGTTATATTGAAATGACATTTTCAATAAAACCCTCATTTTGATATAATTCTAGGTTTTATTACATTGAAATACTTTCCCCTGTTTCAAAATAAGGGAGCTTCTTCATGAAGCAGGATTCTCCCCAAGCCCATTTGTATATTTGTTTCCTTTAAATTGTCTCCTAACACCCGACAGTGTCATATCCGATTAAAGGAAGTGGTAGCAAGGATTCAGATCCTTTTGTTGCCCCACTGTCCTAGGGCAGCGTGAGAGCCAGGCAACTTACCCAGAATGTCAGGGCACTTCCCTCACTTACACCAGCAATGGGCATGTGCTGGGAGCCCTTTGCCCTGCCCAGGACAAAGAATCAGCTTGAAATGAAACACCCTGCATGACGCTTCTGCTCGTTACATCTGGAGATCCTTAGCTAGGCTGCTCAGCTGTGTTGTCCACATATTCTGGTCAGACAGAGACACACAGAGATGAAGGGATTTACCATAAGGAGTGATGAGCAGAGCTGAGAGTAGAAAACAGGAGTCCTGACCCTAGCACCATTCTGCAACCACTAAATGACATCACTTCTCTTTCTGCCACGTTCAAATGATGCAGTCAGGCTGCATGTGCATCAGGATCGAGGAGATGGTCACCCTTCTCATAAAGGAGGGGGCTTAAAGAAACAGCTACTAACCAGAACCACAAAAAAATAGGTTTCCTCACAACTTAGACTTCAGCCATATCTTGGTCATTTTCCAGGGACCGCTCCCTGCCTGGAATCCTGCACGTGCACAGAGGCCTTAGTGATGTGCTGCACACAACCAAATCAGTGCAAGGTGTGACTCTGAGGCCCTGTTCAGCACTTTTTGGAAACAGTGATTTAGACATAAGAAACTCGATTAGTGCCTGGAGATCCTGGACCTTAGAGTGAGTAGGTGACTTGTCCACAGTCCTTCTGCAAATCTGTGGCAACTGCAACTCTTCACTCTCAGCTCACTGAAGAGAGATGATCAGGGATCTGGGCTGCTGTGTGGCCCGTACTAGCCAGGTTTGAGAGAAACTTGGCAAGGAGATGGCAGCTGGGGACGCTTGGGCTATGTTCTACTGAGATTCTGATCTATGGGTGGGTTTCTTGCAGCTTATGTCCTAGTAAGAGAGTCAAATGCATCCACCTCTGGGGTGGAATGTGGCAGATACTTAACAGCACGCAGCTGCTCTATAGTACACAGTTCAAAATAGAACAGGAAGTAGAATTTATTTTGAAACAAAGTGTTCATCTCACTTTAAAAAAATACCCTATCCAATGAACAGTAGAGTGTGACTCAGTTTACCCAAGTTGAAATTTAACCATGACACTGGGGTTAAAATCTGCCATGTAAACATTTGATGAAATCATTAGGATCTCAATTTCACATCAAATCTGAAAGTCATTGTGAGCAAGCACATGCAGGACCATGGGCTATTGGCCTGATGTACAGGCAAGGGTCAGCAGTAAAATGAATCCGACATCTCAGCAAGATGTTATTTCTTTTTTCAGACCATAACAATTTGACGGATAAAGGTAACTAGGAAGATGTCATGAACTTAGACAGCTGCAAATTGCTTGACCAAGTAACACGTGCCATTCAGCCCTAGACAGAATTCCTGAGCTCTATGATCCTTGTGTGTTTGCAGAGAGCATTCATATCTCTCCTCAGTAACCCTCCTCCAGATGAGCTTCTCTGCTAGCTAGCCATCTATCACAGCGATTGAGAGGGTATCAGCCTCCCTCCCCCCAGAGATCTAGCCGTTGTCCTTGGTTTTCTTACTAATAGACTGTAATTGTTAAATATGCACAAGAGCACTGAGCAGCTAGTTCCTCTCTGGTTCAGTAGGGTGCCCTGGGAGTTCCCCTGTGCCTTTGGGAAGGACCCTTAATTTCTGTTTATTCCTACGAATGGATTAAAAACACAGAAGCTTCAAAATGGAAAGAGAGACGTTGGCTGGTGTCTCCTGTCTGCAGCCTAGGAACTGCACTGGGATTGCTCAAAGCTGTTTTATAAACTTGTTTAAAGTTTCCCCTGTGCAGTCTCTCATCATGGGAAGTTATTGCAAATACTGGTGTGATGGAGATGTGGGACACGGCTACCCGAGAGTGATTCCCAGGGAGGAGATTTCTGACTCTGAATTCACATGTACCCCATCGCTTGCTGTGGAGCACACTGCTCCAGAAATGCAGCATAAGGTAAGCAGGATCCTTTAAAACAGGAATGTCCAACCTTTTTGGGAGAGGGACCACACTGCAATTTTTTTCTCAGTTGGGGCGCCGGAAGAAAATTTTGATAGATAAGGAATAGAAATTAGTCTTATTAATAAACTTTAATAAAATAATCACTGTAAAAAAAGCATTGCTTTTACTCACATTGTGTACTGAGGACAAGGGGCAGGGGTGCCTATGTGAGGGGCAAGGCAGAGTGTGGGGAGCAAGGCAGGAGAGGGGAAGGAGGGTGATGTTGGGGGGCAGAGCAGCTGGGTGGCAGGACTCAGCTCCTTCCTGACAGGGGCTCCACCAGCTCTGCTCCCCTCACCCCCTGCCAAGCACTGCTCCGGGAAAGGAGAGCAGTGCTGGGGAGAGGGAGAGGAGAACAGAGTCAGCCAGAGACAAAAAGAAACCCTGGCAGTTCTGCACGGCTCACAGGTTTTGGCATTGGGCATCTCTGTACAAGAAACATTGATGGGTAGCAACCTCTACAGAAGAGTTTTTGCCACTGAGATCAGGGGAAGGACAGGCCTGCTGTGGTTAGGGGTGTGGGAGGACAGCAGAACCGGGGTGCGGGGTGGGTGTCCAGGTAAGATTTTTAAACTGCTGAGGGCACTCTCCCTTTCCCTGCCCCCTGCTTGCTCAGAACAGCTCTCCGGCCAGGCCAGGCCCCCCTGTAGCTGTGCTGTGCGCGGGGTGGAAAACTGGCAAGGTCCCTGGTCAGCCCCAGCTCCCAGCCTCTCCCAGCAGCACTGTGTGGCAGGGTCATTAGTGGAGGGGAGTTGAGACGTTCCCCCACATGTGGCCCCGATTCTGCTGCAGGGCCAATCTGGCAGCTGCCACTTGCTGGTGGGAGCAGGGGCCCGATCCAGCTGTGATTCTCCTGTAAGAGGCTTGGAGTCAGAGACAGTCCATGCTACTTTTCACAAGCAGCAGGAGCAGTCTCCAAGTGGCTGCTGCTCAGAGGTGGCTCCTGTCATTTGTGAAAAGCGGCATGGACCATCTTCGACTCCAAGCCTCTTGCAGGAGTCTTGAAGCCAGATCGGGCCCCTGCTTCTGCCAGCAAGTGGCAGAAGCCGTCTTTGAGCCTCTGTCTTTTTGCCAGAAGTGGCCCAGAGCTGGACTGGGCACCTTCCAGCTGCACTGCAGCCAGGGATCTAGGGCCCATGCCCTGTGGGCCCCTGTGTAGTGAAGCCCCCACACTGCGGGCTGGATGAAAGCCCTTGGTGGGCTGGACAAGCCTGCTTTAGACATAAGAGAACAAATCTGTGGTCCTTTCCTCTCTGCAAATCCCCTTACCATTCCTGGGTGCTTTCCACAGGTGATGAGTTTACTTCCGTATCAATGGCCACAAAACCTTTGCTCCATATTTTCTAGTTTTCTCTGCCTCTCAACCCATCTCCCCCTCCCTCCTGCCCCCCAGCTGGTGCCCCTTGGGAGCAGGAACTGAGTAAAGAGGTCTGGAGTCAGCTCTGGGTCGACACAGGCACTACTTCATCCTCTTCCATTGCAGGGCTGTAGCTGTTATCAGGTGGTGGAATGGTGGAGCTGTTACCTCACTCTTTTCTGTCTAAAACTTTCATGTAATCACTCAGGAGGAACTAAGAACTTGATACAAGAAATTTCAGGACACTCAGTTTAAGTATGGCAAAATTGTAAGCCTCTGAGAACGCGGTCTTGTAAAGGAGAGCATCAGACAGCCTTCAGTAACGGGGATGACACTAGCATTGTCTCCAATGGCCACAACAGGTTGGAAACTGAGCTCTTTGCCCAGTAATATCTAGACTTCCACATGCCAAATATGTATAATGGACAGGATTTTCTCGTATCAGTTTT
>ML682126.1:128922-141701 GCA_007922195.1 Podocnemis expansa | reverse complement strand
TTCCCTCATCACCCCTTCCTCCCTCCCATTCTGCCCCCTTCATCACCTGTCACCTCCTGCATCCCCTCATATCCCTGCTCCCTCACTGGCCCTCTCCCTTTCCAGCTCCCCTGTTGCTCTGGCTCCCAGGGGGTCAGGATCTGTGTCCTTTAAACAAAGGCAGCAGCAGCAGCAGCATCCCCAGACATGGGCAAGAGTAGCTTGGAGTCTAATGCTCCTCCTTCAGCACGTGGATATGACTGGGAGGCTCTGCTATTCAGAGCAGGGTGTTGTGAAGGTCTTTCCTGCATTCCCACCAAGTATGGCCTCCTTGGGCTCAGGGGGCCAAACAGCCATAACCAGGGCCAGGGCCATAACCTTCTGGAAACTGGGAGTGGTACCATTTTGGGCATGCTCCACAGGGTTGCTGGGTGGTGTGGTCAGATGCCTGAGAGCAGTAGCCTGAGCAGGAGACACACAGGGAGCTGCAAAGAGAGGAGCCCATGTGTTCACTGTGTGGCTGAGATAAGCTGAGCCAGCAGAAGAGAACAAGAGGTTTTCTCCCTGCTGTGGAGCATTTTGCAGAAGAGTTTTTTTCTTCTTTGACTGAGGGCTGGTTAACCAGTAAATTGACTGCATGGTGCTGGTTCCAGAGGAGGAGGAAAGGACTGCATGGATTCCTACTGAAGATTCCTGCTGACAAAGATGAAGAGGATTGCTACTTCCTTTCACTCCAGCTTCTGGACTGAACAGAGACTGCAGCTGAGATATGGGAGAACTTCACCTAAACTTTGGGACTCTTCGGGTTTCTTTCCCAGCATGTTTCTGTGGCGACTGTTCTGTTTACATTCATTTTGTTTCCTTATGATAAGATTTGTTAAGTTAGTAGTTAATAAATTTCATCATTAGGTATATTCTAAGTAGTATTTTAATGTGAGATGGTAACTCTGAGCAACCTTTGCTGTGAGTCCCCTTACACTTAATCCTGGGTCACCAGCTGCTTCTTCGTGGGTATATCTACACTTACAATTTAGTTTGAATTAATGAGGATTAATTTGAACTAAATTTATGTGTGGCTACACCAGCTTTCATTACTTCAAACTAAGGAATTTCTTAGTTTGATGTAAAGAACACATTTCAAAGATATAAAATCTCATTTATCTTCAAAGTAATGGTTAATTTGAATTGATTGGTTAAAATTAACCCAGTGGTGCCCTGTTAATTCAAAGTAACCATTCAAATTAGTGCAATTAGACCTTCATTTTCGCAGAGTACCTTCCTCTTTCTACGTATTGGGTGGGGGTATGGCCCTACTTGGGAACCATATTGGCACATTTCTCATGATGCCCCCCTCCCAATAGAACTAGCATGTCCTGTCTATGGACATGCTAATTCGATTGGGGTTTCTCGTGGGCACATGTTAGTTCAAATTAATTTAGTTCAAATAAACCTTTATTAGTTTGAATGTATTAATTCAACTAAGTTAATTCAAACTAAATTCTTAACTATAGGAATTGGGGCTTTCTTTCTTTCTTTCTTTCTTTCTTTCTTTCTTTCTTTCTTTCTTTCTTTCTTTCTAAGCTACTGGAGAAGGACAATTAAATAAATTCTAGCCTACCCTTGAAGGTTACAATTGGAGCCGTCATTGGCTCCCCTGAGGCTAGACTGAGAAACTGGCACCAGAATCCTCACTGGCTGTGTGAAGAACACCTCCCAGAATCTGGTTCGGTGTGACCCTATGACCACCCATCTCCATGTTACCACTGACTTCTGAGAAAGTTCGTGCCAGCCTCTTGCATGTAATCCGTCCCAGGTAGAGGAGATGTGTTTTCCTTCAATGAGTATCCCTAGCCCTCCTCTGCCACACCAGGAACTATACCCCTACAGGCAGTGGGACCCCTCCCCCAATCACTGTTACACTCCTGGACTCTGATTCTCACTTTTGACAAAAAAATTAGATTATCCCATTCTGATCATTCACACTCTCTAAGCCTGTGCAACTTCAGACAAACCAAATGCTAATTTATTGATTAGAATATGATTTTAAGTTAATGTATAGCATATCAATGCATAATCATTTTAATTAAAAGTCACGAGTTACAACTAGCAAATAAAAGATATGAAACACATGCTAACATAAGAACACTACCAAACTTAAACTCGTCTTATAAGATTACTCACACAATATTTGGTTAAATGATATTTTAAAGCCATTTTCTGCCGCTGTCCATTGGGTCAGTACCAGTGGCATATCATTTGGTGAGGACAGTACCAGGGTGGTCGGTATAGTTATCTACATCCCTTGAGCTTCCATCTTAAACACACCATATGATCCATTGTCTACAACCAAGCTGTAGGATATAACTGCATTTGCTCTGATCCCTCAGACAGAGACATACATCTTCAGGATCTCTGTCAAGCTCTTTTAAAAATATATTATCCACCTGCGGAAGTAAAGAAACAGATTGACAGAGCCAGAGGGATACCCTGCAGTCAAATACTACAGGAAAGGCCCAAAAAAGAAAACAATAGAACACCACTGGTCACCACATACAACCCTCAAGTCAGACCTCTACACCAGGTCATTAAGGACCTACAGCCTATTTTAAAAGATGACCCCTCACTCCCTCATGCCTCGGGAGACAGATCTCTCCTCACCTACAGACAACCCCCAAACCTTAAACAGATACTCACCAGCAACTACAGACCTATCAAGAGAACCATTAAAGCAGGCACATATCCCTGCAACAAATCATGCTGCCAACTTTGTCCACATATCTGCACAAAAGACATCATCATAGGACCTAATCAAGCCACTACTCCATCAAAGGGTCCTTCACTTGCTCATCCACTCATGTGATCTATGCCATCATATACCAGAAATGCCCTCACTCCTTATACATTGGACAAAGAGGACAGTCCCTACACAGAAGAATAAACGGGCATAAACTGACAGCAGAAATCACAACACACACACACAGTAGCTGAGCACTTCCATCTTCCTAATCATTCCATTGATGATTTGTTAATGATGGTGTTCAAGAAAATCAATGGGATATCAAGACTTCAAAGAGAAACAGCCGAAATTGAACTAATATGCAGATCAGATTGTGTGAAAGCAGGACTGAATTGTGACTATGGATTCTTTTCACATTATAACAGGCAATTTGACTTCACCCTCCCTCTATATGCTGTTTCCTAGCGTTTGAATCCATACAAATGCTCTGATTTGCTGTTGCAATCTGACCTGATCCCATGTCTTGTCTTACACTCCCCTGCATTTATTTTCATCTTATACTGTAAGTTACCCCTCTCCAAAGCATCTGACAAAGTGGGAATTTCTCCCAAGAAAGCTCATGCGATACATAAATCTGTTAGTCTTTTAAGTCCCACAAGACTCCTTGCTTTTTTGTATAGAATAGTGACTTGTGAACCACTATCCAGAAGAGCGTGAGCATAAATGCCTTCTATTTGAACATAAACAATGGGAGCTGGAGCAGCCAGTCCTTGGGGCAAACCCCACTGGGTTTTAGCAGCCTCTGGATAGCACTTAGTGGAGCATGTTTCCTAGAAGCACCAGTTCAGTCCTTCAGTGGTCTTGTCTTAAATTTTCTGGATTCTTTATGGCTTGGATAAGTTTGTGGGTGATGTTCTGCTAATCCTCTTTGGTACCAGAGTTTTGGTTTGTGTGACCATTTTCCCCACACTTGTAGCAGAAGATGTCACTTCTATAATTAGTTTCAGTTCCACCCCTCAATTTGTGGGTGGTAATATCAGTCACTGAGTTATTTGTTCTCACAGTGGCATACTTTCTTTGGGATTGAGAGGATCTGTCAGGCTTTCCCACTACAGTATGCAGCTGGAGTAGCGGATTAAGTTGCTCAGTTAAACACAACACATTTTTCTTGGGGTCAGTAATTTCATCAAGAGGAGTGACAGAGGTGAGAGAGCATATAGAAGCCACAGGCTGGTGATCAGTTTCCCGGGCAGCTAGTTGATCCTCCTGTTCCCTGACATCTCATACCAGTCTGGAGAAGGGGGGCAGAGCCTGGCATGAATAAGAAAAATGCAGCTTCAGAGCTATTAGATTGCCAGGGCAGGCACCATTAAGTACCTCCTCCATCCTCACCTGATTCAAGCGTGTAGCAAGTATCCCCTTTTTTACCAGTATGCTTTGCAATAGCTGTTCTAGATAGCAAATGTATTGTGAAAATTTTATGCCTTCCCCTTGATCTGTGGATTGAAAGCACAGGTACAACACTTCCCCACTCTCAGTAGTCCCATATATATCATCCAGAGCACGTAGGTACTTCAGAGCACTAGCAGAGAGATTGCCTGTCCATAATGTTCTGATGATGTCAGAGGCTGCTCCCCTGAGACTTTCTGCCAGTCTTTGGCTTTTGATAATATCTGGGCATGTCCATTCCTCCATCATCTGGGTAGCTTGGTCCCTCCAAGATTCAAAATCATCCTCCACAGTAGGGGTAGGTTTTCTTCCAGAGAAGACTCTCAATGACCCATCTCTTTCTTAGGATGGGTGAGTACATCATTCCACTAGTTGTCTCAGTGCAGATACGAGACCTTCATTTGTAGCAACTGAAGGAGTAGATGCTGGATTAACAACAGTCCTCACATCTTCTGGGATCTTTCCCTCTTCTTCCAGCCAAGCATCCAATTTAGTCACAAAATCAGAAGTCCCAACTTACATAATCTCCTCCTTTGGAACAATCCCAGGGAGAAACAAAGGCCAGGGGGCAATTTCATCCACAATACCAACTTCCTATGGCACACACTGTGGGTCTAATTCAGGCACCATTCTCACAAAGAGACACAATCTGGTTGCTACAATCCCCATGCCAATCATAAATTATGGTCTTCCCAAAGAATTTCACAGTTCCAAGTGCCTGATATATAACAGCATCCTCTGTGTCTACAGGCACCTTACAAAGTATAAGGGCATGGCTGGGTGGCATGCCTACCTCTTTACACCAGTACTTTAATTCATGATGCTCCATAATGTGGCAGATAAATTCACTAAAGCACAGACTCTTATATTTCAGTAAGGCTCTGGAAAATAGCTAAAACTTCAACAATATTAAAATAAATAGACACAATGGGTTTCCTGATGAAGACTTCGGGGTGGTAGAGGGATCCCAGCAGTGTCTCCAAAATGTAACCCTCTCCCTTTTCTCCCTGTGTGTCTCGGGAGCAGGCAATACTCATGTGTGCACAGGCGCCTAAGTTTGATGACAAAGAACCATGCTGAGTTTCCCAGTGATGATGCTAGGATTGTGGGAATCCTCTATTCATTCTTCTGCTGCAGTCCCTTTGCTATACAGGAAATTAAACTTGGACATGCCTCCACCTGGCTGGGTCTGGCACACCCTCAGTGGTGTGCCTTGGGAGCCTCCAGGACTAAATCCATGTAGCTAAGAATAATCTGTGGGATGGGTCTAATTCCAATTTACTAATTATATGTACAAAATACTTTCAAGGTACTTATATTGCATGTAAAAAACATTTACTTAACAAAGAAACTTATCCTAACAGGATGGAATTGAATATTACTACTAATTTAAATACACAGAAGCAAGTAAATAAATCAGTGAGCAGACACAGAATACAGTTTAAAGGAAACTTATCGAACTAGCATGTTCACAGCCCTTTTTCCAACTCAGAGGGCACACTTCCCAGAGTTCAGTTCCCCAACCCCTTGCTTGCGTGGGGGCACTTGGAGGGTCAATGATGGAGACAAGGCATCTCTCTGCTGGTCCAATGTATCCGCTCCGAACCATGCTGAAGATCCAGAGTGAGCCGAACCAATGGTCTGTAGTCCTGGCCCTGGTTCAAAGGGACTGCCACACTGCCTCCCCTCAGGCCCAGTCAGTCTCTCAGCAGACTCCCTGACTTTACAACTCCTGCTCCAAATTGGAGGAGGGACACAGACACTCACACCCTCACTGCAGATCCAGCTCAGCCAGCTCTAGGCTCAGACCCTGCTTTGGGCTAAGTAAGCCACCAACCTCTGATGCTCCCTGCTTGAGTGAGCCTCCAGCAGCCTCAGGCACCCCAGGAGCACTCACAGCAGCTTCCAGATTCAGGCATGTCTCTCCCCCTCCATGGAGACCCCTTTGCCCCCCTCTGCCACCTGGAGGGGCAGGCAGGGTCTTTCTCTCTTTCCCAAGGGATTACAGGAATAGTGGACTCTCAGTGGAAGAACTTACAGCACCTACAAACTCCTTAAATGTTCACCTTTTACTTGAATTCAAAGACCCCTAAAGTACAGGGTGCCTACACATGATGCCTGTGACTGCGGTTTTTCACTAACAAACCTCCCTCAGCTTAATGGTGTTTGGATAACACTAGGTATCTGTCTAAGTATTGGACCTGAAATATGTGTTCTAGGCTCCCGTATCACCCCCTGCTGTCATTTAGAAATCACTACGTCACAGGTATTTGTTATTGTGTCACATGTGAAACTGCTTTTTCAAAACCCTGCTCTCTAACCTGAGCTGGTCCAAGAGAAGCTGTTCCCTCCTTCACTTTCTCTACTCCCGACCTTCCTGATTTCTCTGACTGATTCCCAGTTGCTTTGCCACCAATTGCCTGTCTTTCAGTAACTTTAATGGGGACTGCTTCTGTCTCAATTGATTCTATCATATCCACAGGAATCAAAATGGAAACTTGATTACCCATTATCTGTCTACTGCTTCTCGCGGTACGTCACTGTTAACGTTCTCTTTCTGATAACTTGCAGCTGTTATGGTTCCTGCTTTAATGTACTCTATGCTCTGATCAATCTTTCCTTCTCCTATGTCTTTACACAAATCTTCTAACTTCCCAGTTTGTTTGAACTGATTCTGTTTGAGCTGGTAATGGTGCACTAACTCCTTCAGCTGATTACATTCTAATCTGCAATTCTCAAAAATTTTCATGTTAGTTACTGCCTCCCTCTACAGTCTTGACTCACGCTATGTACTTTTTCCAGCCTTTTTTTCCAGTGCAAACCATTTCTCCATGCAACCTGTCAGCAAACACTCAAATGTCAATACCTTTAATCTGTTTATTCTTTCTCTCATTTTGATTTGCTTCATGCTCAGAAACACATTTCACAAAATCCTACAGAATCTTCTTTGTAGAAATCATGTCACTGTCCAAACCTGTATTTGTTATTCTTGATGATTATTGAGGTAGTTCTTCACATAGCTCTTCAGCACTTACCCAGATTTAGCTGATTTAACTGTCCTGATAATACCCATTTCAACACCACACATTATTTAGTAACAGAATCTAAACTCTAAACTTATAACCATTTAAAAGAAAGGGAAAGGAAAGAGAAGATTAAAATCAGACTCTGCAGTCTTAACTTTATATAGCAATAAACAATTAAACCAGATATATGGAAACTCTGTAAAAAATAAACTTAAAAATGGCTCTTTTCCAGCTGTCTTACAGTTGATTTTTCAGTAACTTTTAGTGGCTTTACAGCATGCTTTGCAGTAACTGCAGAGACTATAATAATATAACCCCTGACCAGTCAATCATTGTTTAGATAAGACCCATTAAACCACAGAAGGGTGGCAGTTAGTTTCCTTCTCTTCCCTCAATGGATTTCTTAGCAGGTTGAAAGGCACTTTATCCAGGCCATCCCATGCTGCCAGGGCAAGGAGACGTGGCTCTGTGGCATGATGAGGGAATCACCTAGGACTAAAAATTCTAGGATTTCGCAGTAATCTTTTACGCAACTGACAAACAGTTTCCAGTATATGGAACTTCACAATCACCTTTCATTTGGCGGGTTTAGTGCAACTCATTTGCCACCTTACATCCTTAGACCTGTGTGGGCTACTGACATCCCCGCTGCCATTATCTATGTTTGTCTTTTATTTATTAATCTTAAATTAATACTTTAATCACCCCCTTAATGTTCCCACTGAAAGTGTTGAAGTGAAGCAGACTCAACTTACAGGAAAGGACTATGGTTTAGTACAGCAGAAAAACAAATCATGAAGCAGGATGCTAGGTGGGCACTAGCTGCCTTCATTTTTTTTTCTTCCCCTTTAGCAAAATGTCTCTCAGAGTATGTCCACACGTCTCTTTTATTTCACTGGTTATTTTGAAATAAAAGTGATTAGGCTCCATCATTTCGAAGTAAGAACTGTCATTTCAAAATAGATGAAACCTCCTTTAAATCGAAACAACTCATTTCAAAATGGTTATTTCAAAATAATGTCGTTTGGGCGTGTTATTTCAAAATGACCATTATTTTGAAATAACACTTTTGCCCTTCTCCTTCCCAGGGTGCCTTCCTTTTAGCCTATATTGGGTGGGGGCATGGCCCAGGGAGGAGACCATGTTCCCACACCTCCCATGGTGCCCCTCTCCTAAAGCAAAATAGCAAGTCCTGTGTTTGGACATGCTATTTCACTTTGAGCTCTTCCCTTAATTTGAATTAACTTATTTTCAAATAAGGACTTTATTTTGAAATAACTCATTTTGAAATAAATTATTTTGAAATATTGATGTACATGTGGACATAGCCTCAGAGGAATATCCCAGACAAGCCCCAAATGTATAGCCACATTCTATAATTACTTCAGCACATTAGAATGGCCAATATGGATATCAAAAAGCCTGTTTGAAGGTTAAGGTTTCTGGTCTGAACCTGACCAGAAATAAATCAAACCTGAAACCAATTTACTATAGACTACTCTTAGAGACAAACAAAAGGTACTCAGACACTGAGATTTCTGTGGCAATTTTTTTATTTGCTAAGAGCATAAAGGAAATGATTAATAAAGGCATAAATTAGTATACTTAAAAAGAAATAACAAAATAACATATGGCATATAATAAAAAAATAATATATAATTGTTTGCTATGTTATGTTATGTCATAATGGAATGACAAGATACATACAAATGAAAATACAACAAATTGAATTGAGTTAATAAAGCAGATCCTATACAATTAATAGCAAGCTAGGAAAATTACACAAGTTACAGGTGCAGGTACAGCTTAGACTTATACCTCTGGAAGTAAGATGTTAAGGCTTCAGCTGGAGTGCAGAAAGGCTAGTAACCGTGATATATTTAACTAAGATAAAAGAATAAAACTTATCTAAAAGAAAGTAAGTTGGTGGGTCTGCAAAGATCTTGAGAAAGTTGAATTCAGGTCTGATAAAATGGAACCTTCCAATTTTCCCCCACTCTAAGGTCTTACAGACCTTTTCCTACCTTCCTAAAACAAACAAACAAACAAACAAACCTAAATTAGCTCATTCCTTTTAATTACCCAATATGTATTTTAAACTTTTTAAACTATTGGTTCAGCGGTTCATGCATACTATTGACATATTTTTCCATGCTAGAATATTCCCCTTCACTTTCTTGCAGATCTCCTGGGTTTTGTGGTGTTTCCCAGAAATATTAAGGGTCTTTCCTTGGGTTGGTATTCCCAGATCAACCTAGTCTTTTCCAGACAGCATCAACTTTCACAGCTATATTTCCTTCACAGTTACTCTCACTTCCTCATTTGTCAAGCTTTTGTCTGAATACAGACCTGTCATTTCTGTAACAGTGCCTGTAGATTTCCTGCAGATCAGCTTCTGATTAATAAATAAATAAATAAATAAATAAATAAATGCATAAATAAATCTGATGCTAATTTACCTTCTTATGCACCTTAATACATTATCAAATCGAGATTTAAAATGAAAGATATACACATGGAGAAAAATAAAGGGTTATAGATGCATTTGTAACCTGCTAGGGTGGGCTCAAATACATTTATTTGTCCCTCTCCAATGCCTAACAGAGAGGAAGCCCTGCAGAAAGCAGCTGGAGAGCCAGGATCCAGTCTGCCCAGGACTCACAGCAAAGACTGCTCAGTTTCCAACCCACAACAAATTGTTACTCTGAATAAACATAACAATGAACTTGATTAACTAACTAAACAAAACTTATCCTAAGAACCAAAATGCATTTAAACAAAACAGCAAGAAACCTACACGTCCCAACGTTCACGTAGAGTCACCCTTATCTCCATTGCAACCTTTTAAGTCCTTGAGGCTTGAAGGCAGAACAAAAGCAATCATTATCGCTAGATGCAGGCATCTTCAGGCGAATGCCATGCAGTCCTTTCTTCCTCCTGTGTAGCCAGCACCACACAATCCGGTCACTGGCCAGCCTGCTCTCAGTTCTCCAGCAGAAAATCCCCCTTCAAAACAGTCCAAAGCAGGGAGAAAACATCCTGCAGTCCATTCCCGCTCAGTTCCTTTCACTCAGTCCCTGAGCACATGGGCTCTGCAGGTCTCTCTTCTTGCTCCTCTCCGGGCCGCTCCTCTCAGGCTTCTCCCAGGCATCTGACTCCAGTACAACAATAAAAACTTGTGGAACATGCTCAATGTGCTACCACACCCTCTTACCAGAAAGTTGTGGTTCCTAGGCTACAAAATCTGCTCAGCCACATAACCCAGCCTTAAGGGATCCCTAAAAGAGATTACTCCTTTTTAGGCTCATGGGTTACACATGCAAGCTAAATCTGAATTTAGTCAAGGGTGACAGACAGCCACACACCTTGAGCATAAACTTGAACTCTGTCAGTCTAAGTAGGTTAGCATGTGTGTTTTACTTTTCTCTCCCCTTCCCCTGTGGTCTCTGTGACTCATTTATATTGTGATTCTGGCAATGTTGGTGATAGTCTCTCTTAGAATTATAATCTGATCAAAACCATATGCTTTTTTTTTTTTTTAATCTAAGTTGTGTGATCTTTAGAGAGTGTGAGTGAAGAAGGCTGGACATTTCTTTGCGCAGTGTCTGGACATGAGTTTCTGGTGATTCAGAGTGGGCTCCAATCTCTGTAGACAGTGGCTCCTGGTGTGGCAACTGGTGCGAGGGGTACTTGCTGGGGGAGCATCCTCAAGTAGCCAGAGGGCATGAACCCACTGTTTGGGACCAATTGTATGCCACAGTCCAGAGTGGACTGACTCAGGATTGAGTGGTCACTTGGCAAAGTGGGGTGACTGGGGTTCAGGAGTGGGAACTGGGGGGGGGGGTCACAGTCACATAAAGGACTGGATCAAGGACTGAAAAAGGCTGCATTCCTCCCACTGTGTGCAGCAACCCCCAGCCCCTACACACATGCACGTGCACACATGCATGCATCTGGAGTCTCTGTCCTCCAGCCCTGTGCCAGCAAGGAGCAATCTCTGCCTTCCCCTCCAGCCTTGTGCACCAGCGTGTGCCACCCCAGCAGGACTCAGGAGCAGACAGGGGGGGTGGGAAATCATCCACATCAGACTGGGAGGGGAAACTGCAGCTTGCACATTTCCCTAGCCTTGCCCAGCCTCTGTGGAAAGTAGCCATATGGATGGTGGGGCACAGCAAGAGAGGGAGGGAGCTGCACCTATCCACACCTTGAAGTAGGGCAGGGAGTAGGGGAGCAGGGCGACCATGTACAATGGGGAGAGAAGTGAGTTGTATGACCAATTATGTGCCCTCCCTCAATAGTCCCCACCTCACAAATAACAAAAGAGAGAGAGAAGAAAAGAAAAAATAAAGTGGAACCTGCCATACTCCACCCCCACAATCCTGTGCCAGACAACCAGGGGAAGGAGCAGCCCCCCACATCCAAAACTTTGTCAGAGGTCCCCAAAAAAGAGAAAGGATTGTCATGTGGCATCACACATTAAACAGTTGGACACCCGTGATCTAGTGTGAGCCCCACATACAGCTGAGGCCGGAGAATTGTCGCCAAGGAATTCCTAGAGCAAAGCTTTTAGAGAAACTGCAATCAGGAGCCCGGGCACTGGGCTCTACACAGGCAGGGCTGACAGTCTAACAAAGCAGCTGGGGAGTGGCAGGACCATATGAAGTTTTCAGGCAGGGCTGATCCCACAGTGATGCACAACCTGGTCCAGGACCACGCAGAAATTTTGGACTGGTCTCACATCACCTGTACCCAGCCAGTCACTTCCCCATCGCAAGGCTCTGCAGGAAAGCAACTAGGACCTTGCTGCACTGACTGTGTCCCTGTGCCAATCTGTGGTAGGCAGGGTAAGGGGCAGAGCCATGCACAGAGGCAGGAGAAAACCGTGGCTATGCCTGTGTTGTGCACCAGCTCAATGTCTCAGAGACTGTAGGTGGCTGAAGTGCCCAATTGCACTTTGTGGAACCAAATCAGCGGTATGTTGACTCTGAAGCCCTGCTTAGTCCCTTTTGGGAACAGCACCCTAGACATCATAATTACCATTTAATGCCTGCAGCCTAGAGTGAGCAAGTGACTTGTCCAAGGTCCCCAAGTGAATCTGTGGTAAAGCTAGAACTCTTCACTCTCAGCTCCCCAGAGATAGGATGCCAGACCTGTGTGCTGCAGGTGGACTGTCCTAGTCGGGTATGAGAGAAACCAGTCAAGGCACTGGCAGCTGGGGATTCCCAGCCATTTTCCACTGTGATTTTGTTGCTCCAGAGAGGGTTCCAGGCAGCTTTAAAAATTAGAAATGGGGTCAGACGTAATCACCCCTGCGGTGGGAAATGGCAGCTGTTTGATAGTGTACAACTCCACTGTAAAAAACACAGTTTAAAAAACATCAGAAAGAATAATTTATTTTGAAACAATATGTTCATTTCATGTGTCCATGACAATGTGACTTCATTAGGAATTCCTTTTCTTAGGCAATGACGAAGTTGGTAGATAAAGATAAATGGGGAGATTTTCTGGACTTTGACTACTACAAGTTTATGATCTACTACCTCATGATATCCAAAATAATAAAATAGTGCTAAACAGGGGAAATAAAA
>ML682126.1:71439-103922 GCA_007922195.1 Podocnemis expansa | reverse complement strand
CCCCCTTCATCACCCGTTACCTCCTACATCCCCTTACATCCCTGTTCCCTCACTAGCCCTTTCCCTTTCCATCTCCCTTGTTGCTCTGGCTCCCAGGGGGTCAGGATCTGTGTCCTTTAGACAAAGGCAGCAGCAGCAGCAGCATCCCCAGGCATGGGCAAGAGTAGCTTGGAGTCAAACGCTCCTCCTTCAGCAAGTGGATATGACTGGGAGGCTCTGCTTTCCAGAACAGGGTGTTGTGAAGGTCTTTCCTGCTTTCCCACCAAGTGTGGCCTCCTTGGGCTCAGGGGGCCAAACAGCTGGGGATATAATTTTGTTGGTCATCCTTAGTCTGAGATCCTGGGCTGCAGCTCCTAACACCCTTGCATTAATCTGGCCTGGCCAGGGGGAGTGCTCCTCTAGTCCAGGATGGAGAAAAAGGAATGTGAAGGTGGTAGGGAAGAGGTATGTGGGTGACTAGGAGAAAAAGATGGAGTATGATATGAGGGGCAAGCAAGAAGGGTGTCTCTAACGAGACATACCACTTCACCCCCACACCCCGGGTATGATCTATGTAACTTTCCAGTTACTTTTGCAATGCAGTCAGATGGTTTAATGCAACATATATACTCTTAGGCTATGTCTACACTATAAAAAAACAAAAAACAAAAAAATCCAAAAAACAAAACAAAAAAACACAAAAAAAAACAAAACAAACAAACAAACAAACAAACAAAAAAAAAAGCAAGTAGTCTGGTGGCACTTTAAGACAAGCAGATTTATTTTTTGCATTTGACTTCAGGCTTCCCACAGTTTGAACCTAACAACTACTCTTATTTGCTATTACTGCATGACCTGATCCTATGTTTTACACCCCCTTGCCATTTATTTTCATTCCATTCTGTAAGTTCACCCATCTTCGAAGAATCTGAAGAAGTGGGGTTTTCTCCCATGCAAGCTCATGCGAACAATAAATCTGTTAGCTTTAAAGTGCCACATGACTCTGGATTTTTCCATTGGACTAGACTAACATGGCTATGTGTACACTGCCACAGATATTTTGAAAAAAAAAATAAAATAAGTATTTCAAATTTATTATTTTCAGATAGGAATCTAGCAAAGACTCTGTATTTCAAAATAAGGTAGGAATTATAATTTTGAAATAGAGAGTCTTCACTAGTCTCTCAATTTCAAAATAGTAGAAGGTAGGGGAAAGTATAGGGCCGTTATTTAAAAAAATCTGTGTCTTTCAAAATAAAAGCAGGCTTACGTATTTCAAAATAGCACTTCATTTTTTGAAATAACAAGTGCTTATTTTGAAATAACAAAATGCCTACATGGACGTGTAACCCATCTGCCTAAAAAGGAGCAATCTCCTTCAGTACTCTCTAAAGGCTGGGTTAAGTTGCTGGGCGGATTTGGGTGTCCAGGGCCATAACTTTCTGGAAACTGGGAGTGGTAGCATTTTGGGCATGCTCCACAGGGTTGCTGGGTGGTGTGGTCAGATGCCTGAGAGCAGCACCCTGAGCAGGAGACACACACCATGTTTCTGTGGGGACTCTTCTGTTTACATTCATTTTGTTTCCTTATGAAAAGCTTTGTTAAGTTAGTAGTTAATAAAGTTCATCATTAGGTTTATTTTAAGTAGTATTTTAATGTGAGACGATAACTCTGAGCAAACTTTGCTGTGAGTCCCCATACACTTAATCCTGGGTCACCAGCTGCTTCTTCGTGGGTATATCTACACTTACAATTTAGTTCGAATTAATGAGGATTAATTTGAACTAAATTTATGTGTGGCTACACCAACTTTCATTACTTCAAACTAAGGAATTTCTTAGTTTGATGTAAAGAACACTTATTTCAAAGATATAAAATCTCATTTATCTTCAAAGTAATGGTTAATTTGAATTGATTGGTTTGAATTAACCCAATGGCGCCCTGTTAATTCAAAGTAACAATTTGAATTAGTGCAGTTAGACCTTCATTATCGCAGAGTACCTTCCTCTTTCTACATATTGGGTGGGGGTATGGCCCTTCTTGGGAGCCATATTGGCACATTTCTCATGATGCCCCCCCCCCAATAGAACTAGCATGTCCTGTCTATGGACATGCTAATTCGATTTGGGTTTCTCGTGGGCACATGTTAGTTCAAATTAATTTAGCTCAAATAAACCTTTATTAGTTTGAATTTATTATTTCAGCTAAGTTAATTCAAACTAAATTCTTAACTATAGGAATTGGGGCTTTCTTTCTTTCTTTCTTTCTTTCTTTCTTTCTTTCTTTCTTTCTTTCTTTCTTTCTTTCTAAGCTACTGGAGAAGGACAATTAAATGAATTCTAGCCCACCCTTGAAGGTTACAATTGGAGCCGTCATTGGCTCCCCTGAGGCTAGACTGAGGAACTGGCACCAGAATCCTCACTGGCTATGTGAAGAACACCTCCCAGAATCTGGTTCGGTGTGACCCTATGACCACCCATCTCCATGTTATCACTGACTTCTGAGAAAGTTCATGCTAGCCTCTTGCATGTAATCAGTCCCAGGTAGAGGAGATGTGTTTTCCTTCAATGAGTATCCCTAACCCTCCTCTGCCACACCAGGAACTATACCCCTACAGGCAGTGGGACCCCTCCCCCAATCACTCTTACATTCATGGACTCTGATTTTCACTTTTGACAAAAAAATGAGATTACCCTATTCTGATCATTCACACTCTCTAAGCCTGTGCAACTTTAAACAAAACAAATGCTAATTTATTGATTAGAATGTGATTCTAAGTTAATGTATAGCATATCAATGAATAATGATTTTTAATTAAAAGTCAGGAGGTACAACTAGCAAATAAAAGATATGAAACACATGCTAACCTAAGAACACTACCAAACTTAAACTCGTCTTATAAGATTACTCACAAGATCTTTGGTTAAATGATGTTTTAAAGCCATTTTCTGCCTATTGTTTGGCAGTGTATGGATCTTGTTTAGAGGCAGAGAATGTTTCAGGATGGAGATTCTGTGGCTAAGTGCCTCTCATAGTTCCATGTGTGTCCTTTTCCAATTCCTCTCATGACTCCTTTTTCCCTTGCTCCTGTGATTTTCTTTGTCCCACCTGAGCCAGGGAGCTCAATTTGCTTTGTCTTTGTCATGGACCTCTCCAACCTCCATGCTGAGAGATAGCTCTGAGTCATGTAGAATACCTGGAAAAAAATGTTTCACATCTCTACACTTACATGATGCTGCCAAAAACTTGATAACATGGTAATTATGTAGACTATTTTATGAGCATTCATAGAGGACACTTGCATGGCACATTTGGCATCAAACCACACAATTACATCACAAAAGTGAACAGAGAAGTTGCATAGATCATACCCTGGGCTGGATGGATGTGCATCCCAAGACATGCTGTATATTGGACCATGACCACACTTCCTATAAGACTCCATCACAGGCCTGCAGGGGCATCACAGAGCCTGAGTGGGTATGAATGAGCCAGCAGGAGCTGAACACAATCTACCCAGGAGTGGAGGATCCTGGATTGACGATGCATGAACTAAGTGCTGTGTCACTGACACTTAGCTTCGGGGATAACAGACAGGCTGACACATAAATACAAGATTGCAGTGCTGTGCTCCTGTGACCAGAGGGAGATCAGACAGGTTCTGCAGGGTGTGACTGTGAAGACCAGACCAGGGAAAGACATGGCTGCAGTGAGCAAGGATGGATGCCTATCTTGACAGAGCCATTGTTGGCTCCAGCAGGGAGCTTCCTGCAGCTGGGCTTCTTCTCAGGCTTGTCCTACGGTTTATCCAAGCAAAGAATAAATGCTGCCTTGCTCTGAAATGGCTGCCCAACCTAACTGCGGATCCTCACAGGATCCTTGCTCCCAAGGAATGCTCCATCTCTCTCTAGATCCTGACCTCTCTGGTTCACTCCTTTGGGAGTCTTGGAGCCAAGCAGGGGTTACTGGATGCACCACAGGCAAGGCCTGGAGAACAGCATCATTCTGACTATAGATGAGGATGATGCGGGTACCAAGCACAGGTTTAGTCCCTCCATCTCTCTCCAGCTGCTCTGACCTCAGCCAGATGAGACCCTGTGGAGGTTCAGGTAGTGCTGGGTTCCTGTCCCCTGGGTATGTTGGATAACATTTGTGCCCCAGCCACATCATTGTACTAGCACACACAGGTTGTTTGTGATCACTGAAGGTGTCAGTTGGGCAGGGCTCAGCAAGTGGCTTTTAGGACAAGAAAGCTGGCTGCAAAAGCAGGAAGTGGAAGAATATCTGTTGGGGAGGTAGGGGAATGAGGTGTTAAGAGTCTGCAGGGTGAAAGGACCAGAGGGAACTGAGATAGGAATATCTCGGTGGACTCTTAAAAGCAATCCCTGCATCTTGGACTCAAACAGATGGCTTTGGCTGGGAATCACAGCACAGTGTGTGGCTCTGTCCCAGCCACAGGACAGGCAGGGAAGGCCCTGGGCTGAAAGCAGTGAGTTGATGAAGTCTGGGACCATAAGAGAGCCTTGGCCTCGGGGAACACTCTAGACTGCACATGGGGATGGGCTGTCTAGGACTTGGAGGCCTCGTCAATATTGATACACCAGCTGCAGGCAGCTCCAGGAAATAGCTCGGTGCTTCATTCTTGTCTCAGTCATGTAGCTTTACCTACCAACCCCTGGTTCATGTCAGATCTTTTTCTGTCTTCCAGAGGGATGTCCAACACCCTCTCCATGAGAAGCAGGCTCTGAAACACTGAGCACCACTTTTGCTTCACATGGATCCCACCCCACACCCAATGTTCCCTCTAAGCTGCGCTAGTGGGCAGGGGCGCAGTGGCCCCCTCACCAGCACAGTGAGCATGTGGGACAGCGCAGGCAGCCCTGCCTTTCCCCAGCCCGGAGGAGCCCCGTGCGTCCCCTGTCTCAGCTCCGGCAGGCAGCCTGTGCTGACTGAGGGAGCAGTGAGAGCTGACGGCTCCTCCCTCCTGCTGCACATAGCCAGGGAAGGAGCAGAGGGGGAGGGAAATTTAAATCTCTCCCTCTCCTCTGCACCAGGCTGCTTGTGCAGAGATGGTGGCATCTTTGGGGCCTGTGTGGGCCCCAGCAGGTAAGCAGCCTTGAGCCTGGGCAAGAGGGGGCACCCTGAGAGATGGCAGGGCTAAATCGTGGGGCTCCCAGAGGCAGCCATGTAGTGGCCACAGGGATGCAGGGCTCTCTGGGGGCAGGGGATGGGAGCTGGGCTGCAGGCAAAGGAGCCAGGATGGAGCTGGAAGAGGGCTTGGGACTTGAAAGACCCAAGCAAAATTGTATTGAGCCATTTAGCATCTCTATCAAGGGTGAATGCTTTGCTTTTCACTTGCTAAAAGGCTCCTGAAAGAAAAGTGATCCTTTAAAATGAGCAAAAACAAGTTGGGTTAATTTCAGATTTATTTTCTTTTCTGTGAGAGATTCTAATGCAATCAGTTTGTCAAGGTGAGGCTTTACAATGTAACTTTGTATAGACTCCTGTGATGGAAGGAAACAAATCCTAATGATAGGAAAATGAAATGAAAAACTGAAAGGATAAAAAGTCATTTAAGGCAGAAGGAAAAAAAATATTGCCAGTGGTGCAATAATTTTTTAAAAAGAGACTTTGTATTTCTATTTCCCCAAAAATGTGTTAGAAAAATAAACATTTTCTTTCACAAATCCATTTATGCTCTTGCTTCTTGCAGCTTTGATAAGGTTTGCTTTAACTGTCAAAAATTAAAAATTATTGAACCACCTTTATTATATTCCACTACCAGACACACAAATCTCAATTGTACCTCATTTTGCTTATTTTAGTTCTGAGAGTATTTACACTCCAGGCATACTAATTATAGCCTCCCTTTTATTGTTGAAAATGATTTGGATTTTAAAAAAACCCATAAACGCCAAAACTGAGATGTTAGAGACAATTTATATTAAAGGAGGATACACACAGTGTTTAAAGTTTCCTGTATGCCTAATCAATATTTTTGCCATTCACTTAGGGGATTGTTGTCCCATATTTAGCTTTTGAGAGGTATGATTGGGCATGATAATGTAACAGACTCTAACCTAGCTCTATTTGATGCAAATTCTTTAGGCACAAAAGATGGCCCTGGTTACAGAGATGTGATGCTGTGAGAAACTGTCTTGAAACATGGTTTCTGCCCTTGCCACCTTTAAAAGTTTTGAATTTCTCAGATAACTTTACTGAAGGTGTTGCCCCGAGGGAATCTGGGAAGCAGTTGCTACCTTGTGATTGTGATTTGCAATGCATGATACTTGAATATGTTTACTGAGGGCAGAATAGGTGTATTTTCAAGGTTGATAGCTAGATATTAAATACAATCCCCATAACATGTCAGTGTCATGATCAAATCTGAAGCTAGCTACTTAATTTCAATCAATGTTTTGGACATTTAGGGCCTGATACAGTTTGAATCCCTCTTACCCCAGTTGGGCAGCATAAGAGGGACTTAAATTTCAAAGGGGCAGCCGTGTTAGTCTAGTAAAGTGAAAAAAGCAAGGAGTCTGGTGGCACTTAAAGACTAAGAGATTTATTTTTTGCATGAGCTTTTGTGTGAGAAAATCCCACTTTGTCTATATATGTATTCTGGAAATCTGACACAGACAGGCAAGAAAAACTGAGCAGTGTAGATGATGGTAGAGGCTAGACAGGCAGCAAGTTTCATTGTCTCACATTTGTTTAGTAAATTAATAAAACTGCAGTACATCAATTTAACATTTTTATTGAAGTTTGAATGAAAAGACATGTACGAATTACTTTTGAACTAAGATAGTTAGGCATGCTGATACTTTGAGCAGCAAAAAACTGTTGCCCAGGCCTCATAAATTGTTGCTCAGTAAATACCACAACTTGCTCAGCTGCATCATCAGCTTAGAGGGAACACTGCCCACACCACACAGGGACACACGGCTCTGTCTGTAGCTTTCTACTCTTTCCAACCTGCCCCCATGATTCCTGCCACAGATTGGGGGGTGGGGCAGGGTGTCATGCAGCCAAATCCAGCCAAGTCCCCTGAGTTCCACAATTTCAGCTGAGGATCTTGGTCCCAGCCTGGAACCGCAGCTCCTGTGATGTTGACAATTGCCACCGCCTGAGATGAGGGACTGTGGCTTCAGCACACTAGCCTGGTACCCAGCTCCATGGAGATGCTCACGCTCCATGAAAGTGAGGCCTGCAGCATGCCACTCAGGGTTGCCAATGTTTTGCGATGAGTGGGCCAAAGGGCAGGTTATATGTCCAAGATGTGAGGTCATAAACAGCCAGGCAGTAGCTTCTATTCACTGCTATTTGTCAGTGAGCAGGTGCCTCCTCCCAAGTCCCAGTCCCCCATGCATTGGACCTGCTCCTGACAAGCCTGGGGACAGCGGGTAATGGGAGACATAGAAAAGGGCCACATAAATGTCTGAGCAGCAGGGCAGAGAATAGAATCCAAGAGTCCTGGTCCCAGCACCGTTGTTGTAGCCACTAAACGGCATCACTTCTCCATTTGTTGCATTCAATGCACTGAGGCTGAGTTGTAGCCTGAGATTTTTGCCATCTCATTAGTATCACAGAAAATCCTAGTTGGATAAAGACATGTATGGGAGGAAAATAGTGTAAGGCAATCTAGTAGAAATTTTATGTCAAAATAAAGCTGGAAACAGCATAATATGTAATAATTAATGGTAAAAGAATTCATAAGTTGTCATTTGGAAATGTTTTAATAGAGTTGGTATCAAAAGGGCATTCAGCAAGTAAAATGGAGAGATCATAGGTTTAGCAGATTCCATGGGTATATCTCTTTCAGCAGATTCAACAGATATATCTTTTTGGAAAAGTAGGTCAAGATGTAGGAAGATTTTGAACTTTTGAACTCACTCAGTCCCCCTCCCATCAAGTATTTTAAGGTGTCCACCCCCTATCAAAAGACCCATCAAAAGTATTGATTTTGATCATGCACTATGCAGATGATAGATGAAATCACCCTTTTCCAATTGGGTGAAGATGAAATCACACCTTTGAGATTGGTCAAGAAGAAGATGGGAGTGATAGAAAGAGTGAATAAAAGGCGATGCATGGAGCAGAATATCAGAGATCTCTCCCACTCCTTACTGGGTTCCACTGGCCTCTGGCTATGTTCCTGCTGCACTAAGGAGTCTCACTCACACTCATCCCTAGAGAGAGTAACAATGTCTGTAGTGGAAGCCTGGGAGCTGTGTCTTTGGACTTAGTCTCTGAAAGGCACGGGGCTTAGTCTCTGAGCGGTGACTCAGGACTTAGTCCTTGAGCTGGGTCTCCAGACTCAGTTTCAGAAGGGCCTCCGATACAACTCACAAGCAGGCAGCCAACCCAGTCCTGCATATAGCTTGTGAGCAACGAACTGATACTTTGTAGCTCCTGTCTCAGAGCAAACTGCACCTGCAAGCTTTGAGAACATTCCAAGCTGCTTGAAGTTCCAGTCTCCACGGCAACCCCAGCAGAGCTGACTGGAAAAGCTGAGGAGAGAAGAGCTCTATGAACACCAGCTGCAAGCCACCATTTGCTGTGAAGAGACCCACCATTTGCTGCAAGAGACTGATTTTTCTTTCCAACTTTGGGGGTAAGAAAAGGGTCCCAAGGAGGGGAGGAAACCTGGTAAAGACCCTTTAGATTAACCAACTGTTTTAGTACTGCCAGGGAGCCCAATCCTTACAAAGTAATTTTATGATTATAAGTATACTGCCTAGGAAAGTGTGAGACAAGGAACCCAGACTAGGCCTTTAAAGGAGTAATATTAAGACCTGAGATCTCCCCATCCCATAGGCAATCGGCCCTTGCTTATGGGATGTTATAGTTTGTTAAGTGTTCTGTGTTAGTTCCTAATGCTTTAAACTTTGTCTTGCTGTTTAGTTTGTAATTATGTGTCTGTAACTGTAAGAAGGAAAACCCAGCAGAGAGTATTACATCCTAAACTGTCACTCTGTAAAGCTCGCTGAGAAATACTGTACAAATATTGATTGATATTTTTCAGCCTTTGACTCTCATGATACTTCTGTAAGATCTTAAAGTAAATGAAAATATGTTTAACATCTTTTAAATAAATGTCAATACTTGTTTTAAAGGAATTCTTGCTCTAAGTGTCTTCATTGCTCTGAATCTGTTCTTGATCGGAGGGCTGTAGCCGTGTTTTCCACTACGGGTTTTACCCGTTTAGGCTGCAATGATCCCACCCTCCAGCTCAGAACTAATCTGCTTTGGAGGCAATTGAATAATATGTGTTGCCTTCTGGCAGCTTAAAACCTGCATGCGAGTTCTAGGGTAATAGAATGTTGTAGCTCAGATTTTTGCCACTTCTCCACTATTACAGTAAATCTAATTTTGTAAAGGAACATAGGAGTAGGGAATAGCATAAGGCAATCAATCTTGTAGAAATTTTCATTAGAATAAGTTAGAATATAGCATAATACATATATAATTGCTACTGCTTTACTTAGCAATAAATATTATCTACAATTGTGTCAGTATTCAAAGACACTCAGTAAGCTAAATATGATCTCCCTCCACCTAGATCATAAGAGATACATCGTTTGAGTAAACATAAGAGGATGAAATCATCCCCTTTGTGATTAGTCAAGGGGATGTGACCAGGTGTTTGAAGTATATAAAAGGAGCGGCACTTACAGCAGAACTTTGGAGATCTCTCCTGCTCCTAACGGGTTCCACTGGCCTCTGGCTATGTTCCCATTGCATTAGGAGTCATACTCTAAGCTGACCCTTGAGAGAGTGACAAAATCTCTGGTGGATGATAAGGGCATCCTGGCATCAGGCTAAACTTGGTGGCCTCGAGCACTTGCTTGATAAAGTCCTGGATATAAAATAGTATCCAGAGGGTACACTGAGTGCCTGAGTGACGCAGCTAACTGAATCCTTCCTAAAAAACCAAAGTCTTAATTTACATCTGAAAGGGTAGTGTCAGGCTCATCTGAAAGCCTTGAGTTCTGCTCGAAAGTCCTGGGTAGCACTCCTGTCAAAGAAAAACAGCTGAACCCAACTCGAGTACAAAAATCAAACAGCTAACAGTTTTATTACAGAACAAAACAAAAACCACACTGCAGTGGGGAGAGAGCAGTTAGGTGCTGGTCTCTGCCCCTATGATGTATTACAGAAACCTTTATAGCTTAACAGCAACATTAACATACAATGCATATACATAAGTGGAGACTAATATTATTCCATAAGAGGGACCAAGGTCAGAAGGGGTAAGAATTTCACATAACATTGCTGATAATGTCAGAATTGAGGCAGCTCAGACTGGTATGATAAAATAGGATGGTTATATGTCAAGGATATTTTGCATTTGGAACAAGGGGGGTACAGAGGGACACCAGTCAAAATACCTTAGGCTTGCACTTTACCACAGCATTCTTAATAACATTCCATATAGCTTTGAGTGCATTCTTTTCCAACCCCTCCCTCTGGCCCACTAAGCCATCTGTGTCTCAACGCAGTCAGGTCTTAGCTACAAAATTCTTCCACACTCCTGCATACATTTGCTGCATGACGGTATTGTTTCCATCTAAAAGGGCACCCTAGCATCAGGATCGACTGACAGCCTTGAGCTCTCCTCGAAAGTCCTTGGTAGCATTGATATATACAAAGGACATCCTAACATCAGGTTTATCCTAAATTCTGCACTCTCTTCCAGAGGGTACAACTGGGACTCTTTCCCAGTTGGAGGACTTCATATCTCACCATCTCTGGCACAGGTTGCATGAAGGTCTCGTTCCAAAGAGCTGCACCACTCAGCTAACTGAGTCCTGGCTGAAGGTGCATGCTTCTGACGAAGCCCCACAAGCTAAAGGATCTGAGCCACGTGGCTAACTGAGTCCCACCTTAAGGGTCAGATTCCTGAAGCTCTCACTCTGTACTCATGCTGTAAGACAATCTCCAAGCCCACAAGCACAGCAGAGAGCCCTGCACAACAGAGACGCGAAGCAGTAAATGAAGCCATTAGCCTTATAGAACCTTGTGAAGTGTAGTGACCATGTGGAGCCACCATCTCATCAGTTGCTGAGGAGAACTGTGTTGGAGCAACTTGGTGACAGGCAGAGAGTGAGAGCGAGACTGGGAAGGAGAGCACAGACCAAATATAGGGATTACATTGGATCGTGGTAAGGGAAAAGACACCCAGGAAGGGTAAGGAGCCAAAAGATCACTGGCTAGGGTCCTAAGTTAAAAGCTGTGGTTAGAAACTTACAAGCTCTAGCTGCTGACAGGGACCCAATCCATACTGAAGTAGCCCATGACACTAGGTAAGCCAGTAGGAAAAACTTATAATGAGAAACCCTTATTGTGTTAAAGAAGGAAATAGATTTAAGACCTGAGATCTCTCCATTCTGTAAGTAACTGATCCCCACTTACTGGGTGTTATAGCTTATAACTACATACATGTTTAACTGTTATAAGCTATGTCTACACACAAGCCCTTGTTTCGAAACAAGCTGTTTCAAAATAAAGTCCTTATTTCAAAATGCCTTATTTCAAAATAACAAAAAGCTATTTTAAAATAAGGAAAAAAGTGGGAATCAAAATCACAGTAGGGGAGGGGAGGGGCAGGGAGGCTTGTGTCCGGCTGGGGGCACCCCACCCCCAGGATTCCCCTGCCTCCCCTGCTGCTCCTGCCGGGGGTGGGGGGCTTCCCCTGCCCCGCTGCCACTTCCGCTGCGGGTGGGGGGGCTTCCCTGGCAACCCCCCACCGTTTCTGCTGCAGGCGGGGCCGGGGCCGCCTCCCGCCAGGGGTTCCCCAGTGACCCCCACCCACTCCTGCCAGCAACCTGTCAGCAAACATTTGCTTACAATATCTTTTATCTATTTATTCTGGCTTTTCTTTTGAGTAGTGTCACTCTCAAAACCACATTTCACGAAATCCCACAGAATTCTCTGTGTAGAAATCATGTCAGTGTCAGAAAACTGTGACTGACGACTATTGATGTATTTCATCTAATAACGTTTCTATGCTGAACCCCAGTTAGCTGATTTGACAATCTTGGTAATACCCATTTCAACACCATAAATTATTTAGTTACAGAATCGAAACTCTAAACCTTATAATCATATAAAGGAATGAAAAGGAAAAAAGAAGAAGACTAAAATCTATACTTTACAATCTTAATTTTATAGACCAATAAACAACTAATGCAACTATATGGAAATTATTTTTTAAAACCAGCTCTTTTCCAACTGTTTTACAGCTGATTTTCAGTAATTTTTAGTGGTTTTACAGCATGCTTTCCAGTAGCCACAAACTCTACAATAATATTACCCCTGACCAGTCAATCGGTATTTAGATAAATCCTGTTAAACCACAGAAGGGTTACGTTTCACTCTCTTCTTTTCTCTCAATGGCTTTTTTAGCATGTTGAGAGTTACTTTACCCAGTCCACCCCATACTGGAGGGCAGGGGTTTAAAGTATAATTTAAAGTATAAAGTATAATTAGCAGGCCCCAGAACCCTCCTACATTGGCAGCCCCCACTCACAATGCTCCTGGCCCCACCTCTCACTGATGCAGGAATCCCTTGTGCCGGTGTGGGGCCCCCCTCATACCCCTCCAGGTACTTCCCACAAACATCTGACCCCCCCCACAGCCCAGCTACTGCTCCCCATATGCTTACCTCCACCCCAGCTACTGCCTCGGCCCCCATCTCATAACTGGTCCCATAACCCCCACTGTGCTGTGCTGTCTTTCCCCACTGTTCCAGGCTGAACCCTCCCCCCCCACACCCTTTCCCGACCAGGCTGGCTTGTCTGTCCCCAAACCTGGGATTTCCCTAACACTCCCCCCCACACCTCCCTGCAACCCCCCATTTTCACAACACCCTCCCAATTGTCAGATAGTAACAGTTTTATACCAAATTAGTGAGCACCCATATACACCCCCTAAATGACCTCATATACCCCTTAATTTTAAGTCCTGCAGAAAGTACAGCCCCAACCTTCCACGGACCCCTTACTTGGCTGCCATATTACTGAAGCAGCCCTGGGCCTAGGTTGAGGATCTGGCCTGAGCCTGCTCTGACTGAGCATGCTCAGAGACTCTGAGCATGCTCAGTCACAGCAGCCTCAGGCAGGAGCCTCAGCCTCAGTCAGGGCTGCTCCCTGCCCTCCTGGAATATGGCAGAATTGTGTTCTGGGCCTTGCTACTTTTAGAGGGTCACAGTTGAGGCACCTAAAAAAGAAGAAGAAAAATCCAAAATGGTGCGTTCCGGGGCCAGCTATTTTTAAATGGTGGGCCCCAAAATGCTGCAGTCCAACTCCATTTTCTATTTTTAGGGTCCCTGGAACACTGAGCATCTAAAAATAGTGGGTCCCAGAACAGTGTTCCAAAGCATTGAAGCCTACTTTAACCCCTGTCACTGGAGCAGGCAACATGTAGCTACCTTTGGGGCATGGCCTAAGGGAATTGCCTGGGACTAACAATTAAAGCATCTGAGGAAGTGTGATTTTCTCCCATGAA
The DNA here is from genome assembly GCA_007922195.1 of Podocnemis expansa. Taxonomy (NCBI): domain Eukaryota; kingdom Metazoa; phylum Chordata; order Testudines; family Podocnemididae; genus Podocnemis; species Podocnemis expansa. The sequence continues at coordinate 90,434 of ML682126.1, read as the reverse complement.
ACCTCATGTGATAAATAAATCTTTTAGTCTTTAAGTGCCACAGGACTCCTTGCTTCTTTTGCTGAACTAGACTAACAGGACTGCCCCTTGGAACGCAGGATTTCACAGTATGTTGTTAGGCAACAGAGAAACAGTTTTCCGTGTACAGAACTTAACAACCGCCTTTCTTTTGGCAGGTTTAATGCAAGTCCCTTACCACCTTACATCCTTAGATGTGTGTGGGTTGCTGACATTATCTATGTATGTCTATTATCTATTAATCTTAAATTAATACTTTAATTACCCATTTAATGTTCATACTGAATGTCTTGAAGTGAAGCAGACCCAATTTATAGGAAAGAACTGTGGTTTAGTACAGCGCAAAAACAAAACATGAAGCAGGATGCTAGGTGGGCACTAGCTGCCTTTTTTTTTTTCCTTTGCAGAATGTCTCTCAGAGGAATATCCCAGATGACCCCCATATCTATAGCCAAATTCTATAATAACTTTGGCATTTTAGAATGGCCAATATGGATTTTCACATGCCTGTTTGAAGGATAATGGATCTGGTCCAAATCTGACTACAGATAAATGAAAACCGAAAGCAATTTATTATGGATTATACTTGGAGATGACAAAAAGGCACTTAGATGTTAAGATTTTATAAGAATTCTTTTATTTGCTAACAGCATAAAGCATACAATTAATAAAAGCATAACTTAGTATACTTATAATGAAATAACAGAATAATAAATGATAGTGAAATTGTTGTTCATTATGTTATGTTGTGTTACACTGAAATAACAGGATATACACCAATGCAAATAGAGCAAATCCTATACAATTAATAGTAAGCTATGATATATTACACAGGTTGCATGTGCAGGTACAGCTTAGACTTACACTCCCTCAGATAAGATGTAAAGGCTTCATTTGGAGTGCAGAAATCCTAATAACCTTGATATATTTAACTAAGATAAAACAATAAAATATGTAAGTCAGTGGCTCTGCAAAGATCTGCTCTTCAGAAAGTTGAATTCAGGCCTGATAAAATGGATGCTTCCAATTCTCTCCTAAAATCTAAAGTCTTAACTACCTTTTCCTTGCTTTCTAAAGCACCACACACACACACACACACACACACACACACACACACACGCACACACAGAGCTATATTACCTCATTCTTCTTTTTTAGTTTCCCAAATATGGGTTTTAATCTTAAAACTTTTAAATTATTGGTTCAGGGGTTCATGCATTTAACTGACATATTTTTCCCTGCTAGAATATTCCCATTCACCTGTTTTGGATCATGTGTGTTTCCCAGAAATATTAAGGTTCTTGCCTTAAGTAGGTATTCCCAGATCAACCGACATAGTCTGATCCAGACAGCTTCACCTTTCACTGATATATCTGCTTCACAGCTACTCTCACTTTCTCATTGCGAAGCTGTTGTCTGTATAGATTCCTTTCATTTCTGCCAGAAGTCCTGTAGACTTCTTGCATATGAGCTTTTGATAAAAAAGTTATGCTAATTTACCTACTTATGCTGAGTAAAGCACTATCAAACCCTCATTTAAAATAGAAGATAAACATATGGGGTGAGATAAAGTATAATATATGCATGCAGGCTATATATGAATATAGTCAAGAGTAACAGACAGCCACATACCTTGAGTAGGACCTTGAAATATGAGGCCAGTTTAAGTTAAGATATTAAGGCAGTAAGTGTGTTTTACCTTATATTTCCATGTAGACTCTCCCAAATCATTTATATTGTGATTCTGCCATGATTGGCCATATTCTCACTTAAAATTATAATCTGATCAATAAACTAGTAGTTGTTTTATCTAAAGATGTGTGATCTTTGGAGGATGTGAGTGAAGAAGGCTGGGTACTATCCAATTCTTTGATAAATGGAGAGACTTGAGTGCATGGTGACTGGTAAAGGGCCTCAAACTCTGTAGACAGTGACTCCTAATGTGGTATCTGGGGCCAGGGATTCTTGCTGGTGGACTGTCCTCAAGTAGCCAGAGGGCATGCACCCACGGTTTGGGAGCAGTTGTATGACACAGGCCAGAGTGGACTGACTCAGACATGAGTGCTCACTTGGCAAAGTGGGGTGAATTGAGGTACAGGAGTGGGAAATGGGGGGTAGCAGTGGCATACAGCAATGGACTGAGGACTGAAAAAGGCTTAATCCATCCCGCTAAAGCAGCGACACCCACCCCCAACACACACACACACGCAGCTGCAGCCTCTGTCCTCCAGCCCTGTGCCAGCAAGGAGCAGTCCCTCCCCTCCCCATGCACCAGCCAGTACCATACCAGCAAGATTCAGGAGGAGACATGGGGGTGGATCAGCCACATCAGACTGGGAGGGGACACTACAATTTGTACATCTAGTCACGTGACCAGTTATGCACCCTGCCTCAGTACTCTGTACCTCCCAAATAAACACACACACATAAAAACAATAGAACCTGTCACACTCCACCCCCACCTTCCTGTGCCAGCCAACAGGGGCAGAAGCAGCCCCACATCCGAAACTTGGTCAGAGGCCCCTAAGCAAGGAAAAAAAATGTAGCAATGCACACTAAACAGCTGTACACCCCTGATCTAGTCTAAGCCCCACATAGAGCTGAAACCTGAGAATTGCCCTCAAGGAATTCCTAGAGCAAAGCTCTTAGATAAAATGAGCTCAGGACCCAGTGATGCTGGGCTGCAGAGCTGACAGTCAAACAAAGCAGATGGAGCGTGGCAGGATCACACTCCATTTTCAGGGGGGGCTGATCCCAGAGTGATGCAGGGACTGGTCCAAGACCATCCAGGAATTCTGGGGGTCTGTTCTCACGTCTCCTGAGCCCAGCTCCAGGGCATCAGCACAAACCCAGCACTCACTGGTCACTCCCTCATTTTGAGGCTCAGCAGGAAAGGTGGTGGGGATCTTGCTTCAGGGACTATGCTGCTGTGTCAGTTTGTGCTAGACAGGGCAAGCGGCAGGGCTGTGCACCGAGAGAGGAATAAGCCATGGCTGTGTCTATGTTCTGCATCAGCTCAGTGTCTTGGATACTGTGGATGGCTGCAGTGCCGAGCTGTGCTTCATGGAACCAAATCAGGAAAACATTGACTCTGAGGCCCCGCTTAGTGCCGTTCGAGAGCAACACCCTACACATCATAATCACCATTTAATGCCAGAAGCCTAGAGTGAGCAAATGACTTGTCCAAGGTCTCCAGGGGAATCTGTGGTAAAGCTAGAACTCTTCACTCTCAGCTCCCCACGGAAAGAACACCAGGCCTGTGTGCTACAGGTGGTAAATTGTTCCAGGGTTAAATTACCCTCCCTCATAAAAATGTATTTCTAGCCTGGATTTTACTACCTTCAACTTCCTGATCTATGTGGGAGAATCCTTCACAAGCTCACCAGACAGGTCTCCGTGGAGCTCAGACTGAAAGACAGGGTACCAGGAAAAAACTTTATGTCCTTTTATGACTAAAGAGCCGGAATAACCTGTCCCAGATCTCTTTTGTCCTCACACCATAGATTATGGGATTTAACATGGGGGGAACAAGCACATTCACATTGGCAGTTATGACATGGAAATGCAGGGGTACATTGAGAGCAAACCGGTGTGTAAGTGAAGAAAAGAAGCATGGGATGAAAAAGGCTAAGACAACACAAAGGTGGGAACCACAGGTACCAAAAGTCTTTAGTCGGGCCTCCTTGGTGGGAAGACTGAAGATGGCCCTGAGGATCTGGGTATAAGACAAGGTGATAAAACTCACATCTGGGACATGCACTAAGAGTAACACCGAGAGGCCATAGTAGCTGCTGATGCGGATGTCGGTGCAGGCCAGTTTCACCACAGCTGGGTGTTCACAGTAAGTGTGGGAGATGAAGTTGGTTCTGCAATAGGGCCACCTCCTTGCCAGTAAGGGATAAGGCAATACAAGCAGGCTACCCCGCAACAGAACAGCGAGGCCGATCTTGATGACAACAGAGTTTGTCAGGATGGTGGAATGTCTCAGAGGCTCACAGATGGCCACATAGCGATCAAATGCCAGGGCCACAAGGATCCCAGACTCCATCACAATAAAGCAGGAAATGAAGTAGAGCTGAGTGAGACAGGCATTGAAATCTATCTCTCTGGAATTGAACCAGAGGATGCTGAGCATTTTGGGGAGGATAGATGTAGAAAGGACAAGGTCGATGATAGCCAGCATGCAGAGGAAATAGTAAATGGGCATGTGCAGGCTTTTCTCAATTCTTACAATCAAAAGGATGGTGAAGTTCCCCAAGATGGCCATGGCGTACATGACACTGAAGGGGATGGAGATCCAGATATGTGCTGCTTCCAGCCCAGGAATGCCCAGGAGGATGAAGGAGGAGGGGTTGTTGAAGTGGGTTGTGTTGGGATCTGACATGGCGTAGCAGAGAAGGCATCCAAGTCTGAAGCAGAACAGGGTCTCCAGTATATGATATAGGGTCCCTGGAGCTCGTTTATGTGCCCAGAATCTAGGGTGATGGTCACAATGAAAAGCCTGGATGGAGAGACAGTGTAAAAAAAACAAAAAACAAAAAAAACAAAAAACAGTGATACATGAATAAGGGTAGTCTACTTTCAGGGCAAAGAATGTAGCCTTCTATTTTTATTTAAAGCAAATGCAGGCATGCTTACATACCACATTGTGGATTATTTTGTGTTGGCCACAGTCTCAAGTTCATCAGTGTTACCTCTTCTCAAGCCAAGATAAAGAAGACAGACGATTGGATGAAAGAGATCTAATGCCTTCTATCAAATTTGTGAAAGTTATCCATGAAGTTAGGAATCCTTATTTGCAATGTTAGGAGCTGAGACTTTTATCATGGACTTCATTTTAGCATGGGGATGCTTTCTGATGGAGTTTTCCCATAAGCAGCTGAATTTTCCAAATCTCATCAATCTTTTTATACCACAGTCTGTGTCTACATATACATTCTCTTCACATGTATGAAATGTTAGCTCCTTTTCTCCCTGTAATGCTTGAGTCATCAAAAACACATGATGGCCAAGAAAAGGAAAATGGAGAGTCACTGGATTATGGTCTATTGTCTTTTATTGATTTTATGAAAAGTAAAAATGAAATTAGTGTGAGGCAGGCTCAGAAGCTGTGCCTAACAGCTTCTGAAGGGGGGGGGGGGCTTCTAATCTGCATGGGTTCTGTATTAGCATGAACACAAAAGGGCACAATTAGGTATTAGCATACTGGGTGCAGGGCATAGTGGGCAATTGTATTTGAGGTTAATCAGGCCACACATCTGTCAATATCTGTAATTTTACTGAAGGGAAATAAAAAATACTGTCTTTTTGTGAATTGCTACTCTCGGTTTGTTTCAAATCTGTCTGAATTAGTTAAAGGGTAAAAACTACCCTTAGTTAAGAAAAGGCTTTTGGAAAGGCAAATGCATGTTTTAGCCTGAAAGAACTTGGGAAAAACAAAACAAAACAAAACAGGGATGGGGGTTTGAGGCTATTCTGGCCTCTCCTTTTATTGCTTCCCCTGTCTTTTGATACCTATGGCTAAGCCTCTTGTGAGGCCTTTGTCATTTAGATAGAGATAGCTGTCAGCAGATACTTAAGAGCTGGAATCACCAGGGGGAGAAGGAAATTCTCTCTGATCTAAAATCAGCAGAGAGGAAATCCTCTCTCTGGGCTGAGATGACCAGAGAGCAGAGCCAGCAGATGGTGAGAGTGGCCAGCGGTGAGCTGGGCAGCCTGAGTGACTGGTAGGCAGAGCCGGCAGATGGTGACAGCAGCCAGTGGCAAGGTGGACGACATGAGTGATTGGTAGGTGGAGCCAGCGGACAGAGGGCAGAACCAGCCGATGGTGAAAGCAGCCAGCAGTGAGCTGGGTGGTGCGAGTGACCAGAGGGAGGAGCCGGCGCACAGTAGGCAGAACCAGCAGACAGTGAGAGTGGCCAGTGGTGAGCTGAGCGGTGCAACTGATTGGAGGGCAGAGTCAGTGCACAGTGGTCGAAGCCAGAGAACAGTTCTAGAGGATGGAGTGAGTAACCAGTAGATGGTGCTAGCAGACAGCTGGTGGTAAAGATGTTCCCTACGTACCCTAGGGTTGGTTGGGAGCCTAGTTAGCACTGATTCTCCAGATCAGTGCCAGTTTTGTCATTAAGTTTGTATGTTTTGTTATGTTGTGTGGGTTGTTGGGAACTTCATTCTATACTGATTTTTCTAGATTAGTGATGATCTCTGTTATTTGGCCTTTTGCATTCTGTTTTACTATTAAAACTTCTATTTACTACACTCAGACTTGTGCTTTTGGGTGGGGAAGCCTTACCCCTTTGGGGTGCCCAGGGAACAGTACAGGATTTCCCAGAAATCTGGGTGGGGGCTTGAGCTAGTTGGTGGTGTTGCACTATTGGGAAACCCCTAGATATAAAACTCAGCCCTTGTCCTGCCAGCCCACCCTGACAGAAGGGTTACTTTAGGAATGTCACAGAATTTAGAGTCCCTGGATATATCAGTGCACCAGTTGCAGGTACAGGCAGACTTCTCCAAAGTATTCATTTTAAAGTATTTTCCGAGAATTATGTGGTGCCTTATGGAAACTTTGTCCATGTCTTCATTAGCCAGCTAGTCTGGACTAAGGTTGCTTAGTACAGAATAATTTAGCCCATGTCTACACTAGCCTTTGCCTAGTTTAAACTATCGTTTTCACTTCAGCTAAGGAGAATATTTTTTCTCCCTCCTCCTCCTCCTAACAACCTTTTAGGACCTTGAAAACTCTTATCATGTCTCATTTTTTTCTGGACTAAAGAAACCCAGTTTTCACAATCTTCCCTCATAAGTCAAGTGTTCAAGATGTTTAATCATTTTGTTGCTCTTCCTAGGACATTTTCTAATTTGTCCACATTTTTTTTTCTGAAATGAGGTGCCAAGACCTTGACACAAACTCCAATTGAATTCTAATTAGCACAAGGTAGAGCAAAAGAATCACTTCTCATATCTTAGTTATAATACACCTTTTAATACATCCCAGAGCGGTGTTTGCTCTTTGGGGGGCAACAGTGTTACACTGCTGACACATATTTATCTTGTGATCCCTTAGGACATACAGACCCTTTTCCTTGGCAGTCATTGCCTATTTTGTTTGGGTTCAGTTTATGGTTCTTTCCTAATTGGGGTATTTTGCAAGTCTTTATTGTATTTCAATAAAGTTCCTCGTGTACTCTCAAAGCTGCTCACAATAGGAGAGTGTGGAAAACAAACAAACAAACAAACAAACAAACAAAGAAAATCAGTGTTTGCCAGACGATCCCAACTAGAGTTCATCACTGCAAAATGACCTGGGCTTTTCAATAGCAAGGCATCAAAGGGCCTGCTTACTCACAATAGTGGCCAAAGTAAAGACAATATTTGGATGCTAAATAATTCATTGGAGAATACCAGCCTTGCTGGTGCACTCCTTTTTCATCAGCAAGTCTCTATAATGAATGTTGCTGATGGAAAGGGAATTTCAGAGACAGGCTATAAAAGGGGTGGTCAAACTTACAGAACTCAAGAGCCACACAAGTCGATTATTAAACCTTTTAGAGCTGCATTGAGACGTATAATCAAATATTTTTACCTAGTCCAAAATTACTAAGCTTAAAATTCATTGCGCACTTTAATGTTATCGTAAAAATAGGGCAAATATTGATTCTACTAATGTCAGATTCTAATAATTATTTAAGGTTACCATGAAACTAGGCCTATACAGTAAAAACTTAGCTGTCACTAGATGTAGAACACTATAGGCTTGTGGACATTTATTTTTTATTTTTTTTTTTTTTTATAATCTGGGCAGTAATTTGTCAATGCAGCAGGTAAAAGCTCTCTCAGATGCTGAACTTTAAGTATTGCACAGTGTTTTGAATTTCATTGTGGAATATGATGCTTCACAGCACCAAGTTGTGTCAAAAATTGAAAGTAATCTACGTTCAGTTTTAAATTTTTCTCTTTTGCATTTTCATTTCTTAGTATTCCACATTATGTTTAGGACTTATAAAACATTATTTTATTTTAACAATGAGTAACCTGCATTAGGGCCCATGAGAAAATCTAAACATGCTACAGCTTCTCTGACCATGTCAAGCTTCCCTCCCTTACCCCTGATGCTGCTTCTCTACTGTCTCATCCCACGCTGCTGCTCCTCTGCTCTCCCCCACCATGCCACACTTCAGGCTCCTCCTCACCCTGGTCCTGACTATGCCCCCGCTTTCCTGCCAACATTTCTGCCAGTAAACTTGTTCACTAAAATACTCATGGACAGTGAAGACAAAAGGTCTGATGACTCAATAAGAAACAATTAATTTTAAAATGAGAGTAATAGTAAGGGAAAACACTGCTCTTATCTTAATCCTGTGAAGAGATGCACACAGGGACACCTTTTCAACTGTTCAGAATCACAACAGATCAATGAGAATTTATGGGGATGTAAAGTGCAAGATCAGAGCCTGTTTCAGTAAGTGCTTTGGAGTCCATGCACAGAAGATACTATGAAAAAAATCCCACTGAGTTTTTTTCAGTTTGAGGTCAGGCCCTGTATAAATTCTAAATATTATTATTTGGTTTTCATAATACAAAGTAAAATCATTATTGGATTGAGATTTTTTTTTCCAGGAAGTTTACAACACAGTTTTCCATCCTCAGCCCTTCATAACAATTACTCTCTTGTCTAATGGGCTCAGATACCCATTGAGTCATTCAGGAAGACTGCACTGAAATATAAATAGATTTTGACTATACAGCAAAGAAGAGTTAATACATGTTAAATGGTATTTAATCAGTGGAAATATATTGCTGCTACTGAACTTGGCTGTGAATGTAAATTATCTTGGTAATTGATTTAGTTATATTAATTAAAATTTTCTTATAAAATAAATGTACTAGTAGTTCCTTCTGCAAACAGATGACATACTGATGTCTCAGGTACACTTAAGGATTTTTTTTTCTTTTTCTTTTTTTTTTTTTTCTAAAGCCTGTTTTCAGTAGTGGTGGTCTAACCTAAGTCTAAATCATTTTGCATGCTGAGAATGAACCATGCTCCATAATAAATACTTGTAACATTATTTAAATTAATAGAGGGTTTTTTTAATAACCTTTTGACAGTAGTCAGTCATTTTGGATTAAACACTTGTGTCAATTTTCAGTCATTTCTGATTATTCATATTTAATTCTCAAAATAGAAATACAAGAGAAATAATTTTGCGTTATATACAATGTCTGGAAATACCAGGTGATTTTTAAAAAAGAAAATTAATTTACGGTTGCTTTTCAGGTTTAAATTGTTAGAGTGTCATTACCTATCTATAGTTCTTTGTAGATTTCCTCTTGATCAATTTATGTTGCCAGTTCAAAAAAAAAAAAGTTTACCCAGAAAACAATATCAAAAAAGGAAAATATTTAAAAAATCATGTACTCAGAAGGTCAGACTTCTTCTTGCTGGTCATACTTTAATTCTGCCTCTTTGTACATCCACTTTGTACAATGCATGAAGCCTGTGATGATGTAATTAAAGACTGTAGATAAAGCATACAGACAAGGAGGGTATAATTAATATTGTGTGGGTAAACTGTAGAATCTGACATTTACTTACTTTGAGTACTTGTCTTTGCACCTAACTGATGATATTGCTTTTCCCTGCTGGCTCTCACAATGCTGCCCCTCCCCTTCCAGCACTTACCATGCCACCAACTCTCTGCTGTACAACTGAGAAGTTATGCAAATGTATTAAACACCTATGGAACACTAAAAAGTTTCCTCCCTCAGGTAATTGGTGGATAATTTCTAATATACTTAGCAACCAACATCCATGCATGGCAGAGCCAAGTATTCTTGTTATACTTCGCCCTGCCATGCATGGATGTTTCAATAAGATCTTTACTTCCTTATTCAAAACTTTTTCTTCTGTATTTGGAAAAAAAAGCTGCATATTATAATGATAGCACATGACGATATGATATGATCCAGTCCTTTATTAATCAAGGAAGATGTTAAACAGCATTTATGAGGAAATAAAATTTTCAAATTAACAGACCTGGAGAATTTGCCTCAGTCAGTGAAATGGGTGGCTAAGGAGATTCTCCAGTCCACTTACGTACATTTTAATTGAACTATTGGGGAAATTCCAGAACCCTGGGAGATGGCTAATAGAGTGCCTGAACTCCAAAATAGTGAGCGGTATGACCCAGGCTACTATTCGCCTCACATCAATACTAGGAAAAACAGAGGAAAATTGGATATGGAATTAAATGAAATAAAAATAAAGCACAGAAATAAAATAAATGCCAGACAATTGTTTTATGGAACAGAGGTCTTGTCAAAGAGACTAGATTTCATTCTTTAACAGAAATAGAAGTTTTGTTGATCAAGAGAACCACACATACTCAATAGACCTCAATTTATGTGAAGCACTCAAAAGCGTAGGCCAAAAAAACTCAGATACAAATTAATACTATACACCAACATTAGAGTACACATTAAATGGACTAAAGCTAGCTGCAGGGAACATCTCAGAAAGTAGTTGTAAATTGACCATTTTCAGTGAAAGGGTTGTATCTATTGCTGTTTTGAAAGGGTCAGTTATAGATCCAATGATATTCAACATTTCCCTCAGTTACCAGGAAATGGACATAAATTCAAAGGTATAACCTATGGAGGACACAAAGCTTGGCAGAGTGGTTAAAGTGAGAAGGACAGGGCAGGAGTACAGATACATCTAGTTTGTTTGGTAAGTGAGACCACTGGAGGAAAAAAAAAGTTTTAATACAGCCACACACAGAACCATCTTCTGAGAGAGGATTATGCAGGCCTAATCTATAGACCGGGCAATGCATAATAGATACCCGTGGTCCAGAAAAGGGTTTCTGGGTCATAGCAGAGAACCAACGCACTGTTGTCTCCTAGTGATTCTGTGGTAAAAAGAATTAATATGATCCTTGTGAAAATAAGTGGCAATTGTGAATGGAAGTTTGGGGAAGATTTTACTTCTGTATGTGGTACCGGTGAACATGACACTGGAATATTGTATCAAGTTCTAGTGTCCACATTTAAAAAAGGGCTGATGAAAAATTTCAGAAAGCAGCCACAAAAAATATTCAACTGCTGGAGAAAATACCTTAAAGATAAAGACTTAGAGAGTTTAATCTATTTTTTCCTACCAAATGCACAATTAAGAGGATATTTATTAGTATAATTACTTTTGAAGCAAAAAAGCCATGGGGAATAGGAGGCTCCTTAATGAAGTGGAGAATGATGGAACAGAACCCTTTAAGTAGAAATTGAAATCATAAAAATTCCAGCTGATAATAAGGACCAACTATTTAACACAGAGGGAGATTAATGGCTGGAACTAACTGCAAAGGGACTGTGTGTTTTTTCTGTACACTATACATGAGGGCTGGTTTACCTTTAAAACACTGCAGTGGTTCTTCTGTGGCCCTTCAGTGTTGACAATATCTGTACCAATGGGAAGGGTTCCCAAATTGGAATAGCTGATCTATTTCCTGAAAGGTGCTAGCACTGAAGAACTCTGCCATCGATCTCATGTTGTCTACAAGCTGTCAACATTGAAGATTTACTTTGTATAATATGTTTCCTGAGGTTTGAATTCCTTTTGTGTTGGGGGGAAAAAAACACACTTTTGGTTTGTTTCAAGAAGTTATAGTATGGAAATGATGGCAGGTGATAATGTCATTTTACTAGGCGCTACATAGGACTCAATCAGTCAATATTTTCCCAGTTTTGGTTATCAAAGTATGGAAACGATGTGAACAGACTTATACGGATGCAGAGATGAAAGACGGAGATTCTCAGTGGGATGCAATGCAAGGCATATCAACAGAGGCTGAGGGAACTTAGTATGTTTAATAGGAAAAATACAAGACATAGTAGGGACATAAAAATGAGATGGAGAAAAGTTGTTCTCTCTAGCTACATCAGAAGGATGAATGGAAATGGGTTCAAATTAGAGCATAGGAAATTTAAATGAAATCTCAGGAAGAAATTTCTATCCGTAGCAAAAGCAGCATAATAGAAAAGACTGTTTTGGGAGGTCTTGGAAACCCCTTCATGAGTGGTTTTCAAAAGGAATTAAATAGTCACTCATCTAGAATGCTTTAGATGCAGCAAATCCTGAATTTTAGTCATCGGCTATTCTACCATGCCCTCATGGTTCTTTCCATCCCTACAATTCTAAATCTTTATGATGCAAAATTCTTGTGTGCATCTGAGCTTAGTCAAATGAAAGCTGTTGGGATTAATATAGTTGTAACTGGTTTAAATTGTAATGGCATGGGCTGTACACCAGATCAGAACTGACATCTAATGGTCCCTTCTGGACTTAGATCTTATGCATCAATCACATTATGATATGGAAGGACCAGTGTTAAAATGATGAAGTCAGACATTGTGGATGTGGTCCACTCACAACAATTGATGGGAAGATATGAATGTTTAAATAGGAAGGACACAAATCAAACATCAAGAATGATAACATTCAAAAAAACAGCAAGAGAGCAATTCAATATCTCTTGACACATGGTTTCAGACATGAACATTACCATGTTTCAGCAAAAAAGTTTCTGAAACAGATTTGAGCACGAAATTTCAGAGGTCAAATACTTAAACAAACTTGATACTATACAACTGGGTCTGTGGCCAGCACACTAAAAGAAGTAATTTTCCTTCTTTCTTTTGTAAATGGGTAACATCCACACTACTGAACTGACCTTATTAACACTGGTCCTCCACATAATAAAGTGATTCACCCTTTTCTGCATGTCACTATATAAGATACCTAAGAAACCAAAGTTTTGTGCATCAGATGAAGTGGGCTTTAACCCCTAAAAGCTTATGCTTAAAGAAATTACTCTAGTCTTTAAGATGCCAAAAGACTCCTCAGTTATTTAGGCAAAACAGAGTGAGGGACCAGCCCCACCACCCTATTAACAGACAGACCTCTGCAATGCAAAGGGAGGAGGTGAGTGTGTGCATTTTGACAGAGCTGTCAGATGAATTTTTACTCAGTTCCTGTTCCCAAGACCATTAGCTACTGGCCTTAGCAAGCTAGGCAATTGCAAACAGGGACTTTGTGCCTATTGATACTGGATATTGCTAAGGGCTATGTAAGGCAAAAAAAGGGCCATAGACTTCTTCTCTGTCCCCTCCTCCCCACCTAGGACTCAATATGTTGAGCTGTGCACCCCCTGGCAATGGATGAGGTACCTGTGAATTCTGAGATGGAAGTGTCTTCTCTCGGACGCCCGTTCAGGGACCTGTGTCCTACACTTCTGTCACACCAGCATCTGCAACAACATCACATGCCGAGAGTTAAAATAGGGGATGTGCCCTGGGCAGGATGAAAACATGTTTATAATAAAGCTGTGGACAACCCCACTGGGGTTCCTGAGCTTCATACAGGAGACAATAGCTGTTATCTCTCTTTCCATGTCTGTGTTCTTTAGCACTTCACAGGAGTAAAGATTAATTACGAGTTCTTCCCAAAGGAAAAGGAAAACTCCTTGGCTCTCTGCTAAGTCAGAGGGGAATTGACTGTTCAGTGTACTGTGTATATTTAAATGTTATAGTAAATTAGTTTAATAATAATAATAATAATAATAATAATAATAATAATAATAATAATAATAATAATGGCTAGATCGCCAGAAGCTTTGATACTCTGATAATGACTGAGATGTATATATAGCTAGAAGACAGAGAGAGATGACTGAGAAAATACATTAACATCTTCTGCAAAAATACAGGGCTGTTGCTAAGGTTTCAGAGGTCAGCAATTCAGTCTAGTGCCACTTTGCTTGTCCAAATGTCAGGTTGAACTAGGTCATAAAACTTTCAATGTTCTAAGTCTGTGACATTGCCCCACTTACCTTAACCAACAAATTTTGTTATTTCTTTAAAAAAATCTCATCTTTCTGAGATACCAAATTTATTTTACTGATGAGCATTGTCTCTCTGGCACTCCAGAACCCAATGGTCAAATTTCAATGTGGGCAAACTGAGTCTTTCTTCACTAGTAGTTCTTCTTCTATCAGTGTGTTGGGTTGGACACATGAAATAAACACCTTGTTTCAAAAGAAATGAAGAGTTGCTTACCAGTAAATGTCCTTCTTCATGATGGGCTGATTGCATTCCTTCCAATACAGGTGTCTACATGCTGCAGTACACGGATGCCTGGAAGCTTTTTGCCCTAGCTCATCCCTGTAGGGTTAGTGGCCAACACCCTCTCTGGTTTGCACACCTGTATGGTATATAGGGGGCCCTTCCCCTGCCCCCCTTCAGTCCCTTCTATCTGCTGACTCCAGAAACTGGTGATGTAGGGAAGGTACACAATGTACGTGAGTAGCCCCTCTTTAGGAAAGACATTTATTGGTAAGTAACCCTCCATTTTTCTTGAAGCACCACTCACATGCATTCCAGTATAGCTCACTGTGTGCTATGCCTAGGATGGCTGACAGAATTAAGGCCTCCCTGCTCTAAGGACGGCTCAGCCCAGGGCAGCGTTATCCCTTGTGTGCTGGACAATTGAGTAGTGTGATGTGAAAGTGTGCACTGAGTCACCACTGTACAGATTTTTCTGGATTGGGACATGAGCAAGAAAGCTGTGAAAGACACTTGTGCTCTAGCTGAATGTGCCTTGATATTCCCTGAAAGAGCAGTGTTTTCACTTTGATAGAAGTCCTTAATAAAGTTTGAAATCCAGGGGAAAAAAATCATTGGGTCATAACTGATGGTCCTTTTATGCACTCAGTAACAGCCATGAACACGTGCCACTCTACAGAATGGTCTGGTTTGCTCTATATAGGTCTCTTACACACTTCTTATATCAAGGGTGTGCTACTTCCATTGGCCCTCTGTGACCTGTGGGTCTGGAAAAAAACACCAGGAGGCAGGTAGGAAGACTGAGTCTGGATGAAGATGAACCTTGTCCTTGTGGAAGACTATGTATGGGGGTTCTGAGGAGAGGGTTCTCAATTCTGAGACCCATCTGGCTGAATAGATAGCCATCAGGAAGGCCATTTTCCATGATAATACCAGTAAAGTGCAAGAGTTAAGAGGCTCATATTGTGGATTTGTGAGATCCTCGCACACCAGGTTAGGTCCCATTGACCCGAGTCTGGGGGTAGGGCTTCTCCTTTCCCTTCAGGAATCTCGAGGTTCGGGGGGGGTGAGAAGGGAGTGACCCCACTGAAAGTGTTGTACGGTGCTGAAATAACTGCCAAGTGAACGCTGAGGGTATGTCCACACAAGTCTTTTATTTTGAAACAACACTGGTCATTTCAAAATAAAAAAGATTATGTCCCCATGATGTTTTCCTGTTTCAAAAGAATGGGGGCCATCGTTTCAAAACAAGAACCGTCATTTTGAAACAGCTTAAACCACTTTTGTTTCAAAACTATGGTTATTTTGAAACCGGTGGTTTTGAAATAACGCCATTGATACATGCTATTTCGAAACAACACTTGTTTAAAAATAGATTTTGGCCTTCCTCCCAGGGCGCTTAGCAACCTGGGAGGAAGGGCCACCCCCCCAACACCCTGACCAGGGAGCCATCAGCACCTTGACCAGGGTGCTGAGGGAAGACCGCCGCAGGCTATGGGGGGCTGCCCCCAAACGTGCCGGTGGGGAACCCCGCAACAAGGAGGCCCACGCCCTGCTTGTCCCGCTGCGGGGCTTCTGCTGCCAAGCCCTGCAGCAGGGAGCCCCGCACCCCCTTTTCCCACCGTGGGGCTTCTGCAATGGAGCCCCGAGGCAAGGATCCCCGCGCCCCCCTTCTCCTGCCGCAGGGCTTCTGCAGCCGAGCCCTGTGGCAAGGATCCCACACCTCTTCTCCCGCCACCGGACTGGCAGATGGAGAAGGGGGCGCAGGGCTCCCTGCCATGGGGCTCAGCTGCAGAAGCCCCACAGTGGAAAAACGGGGGAGCCCCCGCTCCCGCACCTGTAGCCCTGGGGCAGCCCGGGCTGTGGGGAAAGCGGGGTGCCCCAGCACCCTGCCGCAGGGCTCAGGAGCAGCCCTTGCAGCAGGGAAAGCTGTGCTAGACCCCCTGTCGACTGGGGGCGCCCCTAGCCCGGGGGGCTGGTGGGAGCCAGTGTGGGGGCCTCTGCCAGCCCGCCGGGACTAGGGGCAGCCCAAGCAGGCAGGGGCTACCAGCTGCAGCTCCTGCCAGCAGGCTGGGGGATCCCTGCCCTTGCGAGCTTTTTTGCACTGCCTAGCTCTCTAGGTGAGAGCCACAGAAGGGGATTCAGTGGCAACATGGCCCTCAGGGGGGCCATGTTGCCACACCTCCCAGGGTGCCCCTGCTCTGAAGCAAAATAGCATGTCCACACAGAGGACATGCTATTTAACGTTGAGGTTTTACCTTATTTCAAACTAATTTTTTTTTAGTTCAATATAGGTCATTTTGAAATAGGGCTTTTATTTCAAAATGAGTAATTTTGAAATGACTTATTTTGAAATAAGCCTTTGAGTGTGGACATAGCCTGAGAGAGAGTAGTGTGAGGCCTCTTTGGCTATCTCATAGAATCACAGAGTCATAGAATCATAGGGTTGGAAGGGACCTCATAGGTCACTAGTCCAACCCCCTGCTAGAGGCGGGACCACTCCCACTAAAACATCCCAGTCATGGTTTTGTCCAACCGGGCCTTAAACACCTCCAAAGATGGAGATTCCACCACCTCCCTTGGCAGCTCATTCCAATGCTTCACTACTCACCTAGTAAAAAAGTTTTTTTCTAATATCCAGCCTCGATCTCCCTAACCACAACTTGAGACCATTGCTCCTCGCTCTGTCCTCTGTTATTACTGAGAACAGTCAAGCTCCATCTTCCTTAGAGCATCCCTTCAAGTAGTTGAAGGTTGCTATCAAATCCCCCCTCAATCTTCTCTTCTGCAGACTAAATAAGCCTAATGCTTCCAGTCTTTTGTCATACGGCTTGTGCTCTAGCCCTTTAATTATTTTGGTTGCCCTCCTCTGAACTCTCTCTAGCATGTCCCTGTCCTTTTTTGTAGTGGGGAGCCCAAAACTGAACACAGTATTCTAGATGTGTCCTCACCAGTGCAGAATAGAGGGGAATGATCACCTCCCTTGATCTGCTGGTAATACTTCTTTTGATGCAGCCCAGTATGCCATTGGCCATTTTGACCGCAAGAGCACACTGCTGACTCATATCTAGCTTCCCAACCACCATGACCCCCAGGTCCTTTTCTACACTGCTGCTACTTAGCTGAATGTTCCCCAGCCTGTAGCGGTGCATGGGGTTTTTTCGTCCCCATGTGCAGGATTTTACACTTGTCCTTATTGAAGCTCATAAGATTTTTATTGTCCCACTGTTCCAATTTATCTAGGTCTCCCTGAATCCTGTCCTTGCCCTCCAACATGTCTACTGTTCCCCCCAGCTTGGTGTCATCCACAAACTTACTGAGAATGCAGTCTATTCCATCATCCAGATCATTGATGAAAATGTTGAACAGAACCGGCCCCAGGACCGACCCCTTGGGCACACCACTAATGACTGGCTGCCAGCTAGACATGGAACCATTGATTCCTACATGCTGAAACCGTTAATCTAGCCAGTTTTCTATCCACCTTATAGTCCACCTATCCAACCCATACTTCCTTAATTTGCCAATGAGAATGCTGTGGGAAGGTGTATCAAAAGCCTTGCTAAAAACAAGGTATATCACATCAACGGTTCTTCCTGCATCCAGAACACCAGTCATCTGATCATAGAAGGAGATAAGATTGGTCAGGCATGATTTACCCTTGGTAAATCCATGCTGACTGTTCCTGATCACTTTATTTTCCTCTAAGTGTTTTAAGATTGATTCTTTAAGAACCTGCTCCATAATTTTGCCAGGGATTGAGGTGAGGCTGACTGGTCTGCAATTCCCCAGATCCTCCTTTTTCCCTTTCTTGAAAATAGGCGCTACATTTGCTTTTTTCCAATCCTCTGGCACCTCTCCCATTCTCCATGAGTTTTGAAAGATAACAGCCAGCAGTGCTGCTATCTCATTGTCCAATTCCCTTAGCACCCTTGGATGCAGTTTGTCGGGCCCCATGGACTTGTGCACATCCAGCTTCTTTAAGCAGTCCCTAACCTGACCTTCCATCACCAAGGGCCTCTCTTCTTCTCTCCCATCTGCCACACCCATGGTAGTGGGCTGGGAGTGGATCCTGCCTGTGAAAACTGAAGCAAAAATGCATTGAACACTTCAGCTTTTTCCTCATCCTCTGTCACAAGGATGGCTGTCCTATTCAGCAAGGGACCTACACCATCCCTGATCCTCTTCTTGTTATTAACATACTTGTAGAACCCCTTCTTGTTATCCTTTATATCCCTCGCTAGCTGCAATATTGATTCTGAAGCCCTGCTTAGTGCCTTTTGGGAGCAGCACTCTAGATATCATAATTACCATTTAATGCCTGCAGCCTGGAGTGCGCAAGTGACTTGTCCAAGGTCCCCAAGTAAATCTGTGGTAAAGCTAGAACTCTTCACTCTCAGGTCCCCAGAGATAGGATGCCAGGCCTGTGTGCTGCAGGTAGACTGTCCTAGTTGGGTATGAGAGAAACAAATCAAGGAACTGGCAGCTGGGGATTCCCAGCCATTTTCCACTGTGATTTTGTTGCTCCAGAGAGGGTTCCAGGCAGCTTTAAAAATTAGAAATGGGGTCAGATGCAACCACCCCTGGGGTGGGAAACTGTAGCTGTTTGATAGTGTACAACTCCACTGTAAAAAACACAGTTTAAAAAACATCAGAAAGAATAATTTATTTTGAAACAATATGTTCATTTCATGTGTCCATGACAATGTGGCTTCAGTAGGATTTCCTTTTCTTAGGCAATGACGAAGTTGGTAGATAAAGATAAATGGGGAGATTTTCTGGACTTTGACTGCTACAAGTTTATGATCTACTACTTCATGATATCCAAAATAATAAAATAGTGCTAAACAGGGGAAATAAAA
>ML682126.1:24901-51439 GCA_007922195.1 Podocnemis expansa | reverse complement strand
TGTTAGACAAGCACCTGTTAGTATTGGTTTGATGGGGGTACTTTGTCCTGCCATGAGTACAGGGAACTAGAATTGACAGCCTGTCATGATGCCTTCCTCTTTCTATGATTCTATCATTCTACTTGGTAACCTCCTTTCTGTTATCCTTACCACTGACAAATGTGGATTTTACGTGAGGACTTTAACATCAATTCTTCTTTTTTTCATAACTTGTCAGTTGTATGACTTTGTATACATTTGCCCTTTTCCCATTTCTTCTGCATACAGTCCCAGACTTGTCAAACTTTCCACATATGACATTTGTCTATTATCTGTTATGCTATATCTACACTACACAGTTAGTTCACGCTAAGCAAGCTTCGTCCAGACTTATTTGAACCCTGTCTTGACTAGGATTTACCTATTTTGGATGATGATGATGATGATGATGATGATGATGATGATGATGATGATAGTTCAAACTAAGCAAAGCATAGTTCCAACTAGTTAGCTTGAACACCTAGTTTGACCTAATTGCTTCGCCTTAGTTCAAACCTATTTTTAAATTTAGTTAAAACTAGCATGATGTCTTTGTGCTAATTCTAGTTTGGATGTGTTCTAGTTTGGATGCTGCACCCAGCCCATCTAGACAAAATTTGGGTATTTTCTATTCTCATATTTCAAACTACTTATTGGGTAATTGGGGAACTCCCTGTGGCATGGACTCTCCCATGTCTGTTTAACTGTAATGAGGAACATTGAAGGATAACCAGTATCCATGCCAGTATATCCTGCTGGAATATGTTTAGTTTTCCCACACCACAGCCTATAGCAATCAGTGATGCAGGGCACATCTTCAGAGATGGAATGAGAATATTAGGACCAGCTTTTTATAATTCATTTCCCTGAATCTCCATTTCCTGTGTGTCACAAGCAGCCCTTCTGCCTGTAGCTAACAGTTTCTTGTTACCCTTTTTTTCCTTTTGTGATGTTACACTACCAAACATGTCATGTTATATGTAGACAAAGGATGATAAATAGAATTAAATATTCAAGTTACAGAAGTGTGGCATGGATCACTAGTTAGAAGATATAATTATTTATTGGGTATCTAAGTACTGAAATGTAAGATCTAAAAGCTAAAGCATGGGTGATTTCAGCTTAGATATTTCAGACCTTAGAGATTAGAAAAGCTGACATAAATAAGTGAACAGAGACTAACCAATTGATATAAGATAATGTGCAAAGATGTACCAAGCAATGAAGTTTATGAGTTAATTGTGATTAATTTTAATTCACAAAAGTGCTTCAGAAATATAGTTCTCTCTAACAGGTGCCTTAACCTCAGAATACGGGTTGTGCATCAGTGCGAAAGAGACTAAATGTTACCGAACCTGACCAGTAGGAAATGGGGAATCTCAAGACTTCAGGGACACAAAACTAATAAGGTGAAAGAGTGGCAAACTTGTCATAGACGTAAGCAGAATAAACTATTGTAACAAAATTTGGTTTAAAACTGGAGTGCTAAAACCGAGCTCCTGACAGGAAATCTCAAAGAATTGTCCCTCTAATGGTGTTCAGACTGTGAGAGACCCATTAGAATTTAACAGTAGCCAGGAGAATGTGAATATGTTTGTACCTCTCACTAGTTATGTGTAGATAGATCTATTAGCTGTATACACTGTGACTTTCCTAACTTATTTAATAAAAATGCATAAAAGATATTATGCCTTTTTTCTGTGACTGGGGGGTTTCTTGCCTTGACCTTTTTGTGTTCCTGTGAGAGTTATGTGGGGAGATGGGAAACCAAATACAGAGATAACTCTGCAAACTTCAAACTGTTGCCACCAGTGCTTAACACAAAGATATTCTATGACGTCATTTAATTTATCCATATAATAATTAAAAAACAACAACACGTTTGTCATTGAGAACAACAACATCTTACATATATAGTGCTGCATTCTAACACTGTCTCTCCCTCCAGGCATTTGCACTGTGACCATCACCCTATCTCATGGGCATATAGAAGAAGACAAAGGGAATCTACATGCATCCAGAAGACACAGTTCTGTGACAGAGGTGAAATCCTTCTCCCATATGCCATGTTACATTCCAACATAACCAACTTCACAAACCCCTCCTACTTCAAACTGCTGGGCATTCCTGGACTGGAGGCAGCACATGCCTGGATCTCCATCCCCTTCTGCGCCATGTACATCATAGCCCTCTTTGGGAACTTCACCATCCTGTTGATCGTAAGAATAGAGCCAAGCCTCCATTCACCCATGTATTATTTTCTCAGCATGCTGGCTGTGATTGACTTGGTCCTTTCTACATCCACCATGCCCAAAATGCTGAGCATCTTTTGGTTCAATTCCAGAGAGATACATTTCAATGCCTGTCTCACTCAGCTCTTTTTCATTCACTCCTTTGCAACCATGGAGTCTGGGATCTTGGTGGCTCTGGCTTTCGATCGTTATGTGGCTATCTGTAATCCCCTGAGACATTCCACCATTCTGAGAAACCCCATTGTGACCACAATGGGCCTAGCTGTGCTATTGCGAGGTGTTCTGTTCATACTGCCTTTCCCCTTCCTGGCAAGGATGTGGCCATACTGCAGAACCAATATCATCACCCACACATACTGTGAAAACATAGCAGTGGTGAAGCTGGCCTGCGCTGACACAAGCATCAGCAGCTACTATGGCCTCTTGGTGAGATTCTTAGTGATTGGCCCAGATTTGTCTTTTATCACCTTGTCCTATATTCAGATCCTAAGGGCTATCTTTTGTCTCCCCACACAGGAAGCCCGGCTCAAGACTTTAGGTACTTGCAGTTCCCACCTGTGTGTAATATTAACCTTTTACACCCCAGCTCTCTTCTCCGCCCTCACACACCGGTTTGGCAACAATGTGCCACTGCATTTCCACATAAGCATTGCCAATGTGTATCTCTTGGTGCCCCCCATGCTAAATCCCATCATTTATGGGTTGAGGACCAAACAGATTCGGGACAGTGTGCTCCAGCTCCTTCCTCGTAAAGGGACCTAGAATTCAGTTCTGGTCGTCTGTCTCTCAGATCAGCCTTCACAGAGATCTGGAGGCTGATCTAGTGCAGGGACCCTCCTTTTTAGGTCACTTACGATATGATGGAAAAGGAAAGAGCCATCTCTGCCCCCTGAAAAACACAGTGACTGGTTGAGTCATGGAGAAGTAGCCGGGACAGGAGTGAAATAACAAAGCAGCTGAGGGGACACGTTGTTTGCATTGTGTAGCAGAAAGTAAACGTTTAGAAGAGAAGTATTAGTAGAAACAGTGAGGAATGAGACCCAAAGCCCAGCAAAACAAGGTAAATTTGCAGACGTGGGCTGGATAAATGTTCAGGTTCACCTCATATCAACTTTCAAGATGCAAACCCAAAACATGTAAAAGTGGAAAAATGTGTTCCCAGCAGAGTGTGTCCTGTAGGTTGGTTCTAAGGCCAAGCTGGTCATGGGCGGAGCTTTTGTAAGCCTGCCTGATGGGGTGGGATCTGGACCAGCCAGGCTCCTGTTCCTCCTCTGGGCAGAGCGGGCCTGAGCTAAAGAGAAAACCCAGGCCTGAACTACAGCATGCTTATTCAGAGGGGATGAGGAGCCACCCAAGGAGTTGGTCTGAGGACAAGTTGGGCTGGGTTTGACAGCTGTGGGCAGAGGGGCTTGCCTGGGTCAGAGCAAGGTGGGGTCAGTGGGCATCTTGGCAGAGCCTCACTCTGGGAGACCCAGCAGCCCAGTGGTCAATCTGGGAAGGGCCATGACCCATGTAATGGAATAACATTTTAAGCTAGACGTTGGGCCTCTGCCAGTCCCACAGGTTACCATAATAATGTGGTAATGGGCATGCATGCCTTGCTTACTGTTCCAGTTTCTAGAATCCGATGAAGTTGGAACTTGCCCATGAAGGCGTATGCCACAAATAAATGTGTGAGTCTTTAAAAGAGCCACAGGACTCCTTGTTCATTTTGCTGACTAGACTAACATGGCTACCTCTTTGGAACATAAAAATAAAAGTTTTATCTTTCTTTTTCTTTCCTGCCTTTTCCCTGTATACCAAAAGACGTAATTGAATTATGATATATTCCCTCTACTGCGAAAGTTCCTTGGAGGGAATGTGTTTTTCATCTTTTTATCCCTTCTCTACCTTTGCTAAGTGTTTGGTCAGTAATATGTCATCACTGATGTTATGAAATATAACCTGTTGTAAAGTTAAATGCCTGTGCACTGTTGAGTAAACTTGTAAAGGACAAGCAGAGCTGGGTATAATTATATTCACTACATAGTTGTTAATATTAATTGCTTGGGTGTTAAATTTTCCAAAAAGTTTCCTTTGGGAGCTGTCATGAAGGTGAGTTTTTGTGTATTTTTAAGCATGCACAGGCACAGATGGTAATAGGCACCCCACTTGCTCACGTGTAGAGTCAAGGTGCAACAAGGCAGCAATGAAGAGTCATGTTCAACGAATTCTGAATCTGGGACCACCTGTCTTGTTTTCTAGCAACCCCAACAAGGGGTGCTGTGGAGAATGACCCAGCTCCCTAGCAACTGGGGCATACAGTCACAGCCAGAGCCAGTGTCCAA
Organism: Podocnemis expansa; assembly: GCA_007922195.1. Classification (NCBI taxonomy): domain Eukaryota; kingdom Metazoa; phylum Chordata; order Testudines; family Podocnemididae; genus Podocnemis; species Podocnemis expansa. Next base: position 46,842 of record ML682126.1, on the reverse strand, counting down.
CCCATGGTATTTCGGTAGCTGGGCCAGGGCTGGGCAGGGGTTGGGATATGTGAGATACAGACTGTGACCAACCCTCACACTCAGAGATGCTGGATGGGGAACCTGGGCCAGCACCACTGGAGGACTCTTTGTGGAATTTTTGCAAATCAAAGTGGAGTTGAGTCACATGGTCACACCATGTGACTCACCAAACAGGTTTCTCCCCAGGTCCATTGTACCTGTGGTTCCTGTAAAGGGCCATTGAGGAGAAAATGACCATAGACATCCCATGTAGACTTCTGAGAAGCAAATCAATTTAAATAAATAAAAACTCACATATAAAAACATACTCTAACTTCTACTACAACTACAAAATATACTACAAATATGACATTAACAATATAAACATTCCTACTTAGTTAAAACCTTTCTGTTGGTACCAAACATGGCATAGCTCCTATGGATTACTGCAATTCTGGAATATTAATATGAAAAAGCATCATAAATTGTCTACTAAATCTGTACATTGTGACATATGGTTAAAGGAAATGGTAGCAAGGATTCAGATACTTTTGTTGCCCCACAGTCCCAGGGCAATCTGTGATAGCCAGGAAAACTACCAAGGATATCAGGACACTTCCCCCACTTACAGCAGCAATGGGTATGTGTTGAGAGCCCCTTGCTGTGACTTGGCCTGTGGACTGATAGACAGACAAGGGTTATCAATAAAATAAATCTGACATCTCAGAGAGATATTTCTTTTTTTCAGACCATAATAATGTGATGGATAAAGGTAACAGGGAAAAAGTCATAAACTTAGACAACTACAAATTGCTTGACCAAGTAACACATGCCATTCAGCCATAAACAGAATTACTGATCTCCCTGTATGTTTGTAGAGAAACTTAATATCTCTTTCTCCAGATGAGCTTCTCTGCTAGCTACCCACCCATTGCAGAGGTTTCGAGGACATCAGACACATAGGAGGTCTTGTCATTATCCTTTGTTTTCTTACTAATAGACTACAATAGTTAAATATGCTCAAGAACACTGATCAGCCAGTTCCTCTCTCATACAGCAGGGAGCCCTGGAAGTCACCCTGTCACTTTGAGAAGGATCATCAATTTCTGTTTATTCTTGCCAATGGATAAAGACCACAGAAGAACAGAAATGGAATGAGACACATAGGCTAGTAACTCTTGTCTGAAGCCTAGGGACCCCGTTGGGATTGCTGGGAGCCGTATTATAAACTTGTTTCAATGTTGTCTGGCACACTTCCCTTGTGTCATCTCTCAGAGTGGCACATTATTGCAGATGCTGGTGTGATGGAGGTGTGAGACAAACCTACCTGCAGGGGATCCTCAGGGATGACGCTTCGGTCTCAGAATTCACAGTTACCCAATCACTTGCCACAGAGTACACTACTCTACAAGCAGGCCACTTTATATCTAGTAGAACAAATCTATGGTCCTTTCCTCTCTGCAAAGCCCTTAACCATCCCTGGGTGCTTTCCAGAGGTGATGAGTTTGTTCCAGTATCAATGGCCACAAAACACTTCTTTTCTATTTTCTAGTTTGCTGTGCTTCCCCCTGCATGCCAACTGGCTGATGTCGCTGGGAGAAAGAACTGAGTAAAGAGCTCTGGAGTCAGCTCTGTGTAAACACACATGCTCACTTCATCCCCTTCCATTGCTGTAGCTGTTATCAGGTGGTGGAATGGTGGGGCTGTCACCTCACACTTTTCTGGCAGAAACTTTCATATAATCGCTCAGAAGGAAATAGACACTTTGCATAAGAAATTTTAGGACGCACAGTTCAAGTATGGAAAACTTGTAATCCCCTGAGAATGTGGTTGACTCCTTGGTTTTTTTGTAAAGGAGAACATCAGACAACCTTCAGTAACAGGGATGACACCAGCATTGTCTCCAATGGACATGCCAGGTTGGAAACTGAGCTCTTTTCACCAATAATATCTGTGGCAAGGATTTTCACATGCCACATATGTATTATGGATGGGATTTTTTTTCTTCTGGATCATGGAGATGGTTTTCGTTTATCAATGAGAGATTGTCTCCTATTAGCAACAGTAGAACCACTGTGTTTAAAAGGTAGAGAGTCTCTCTGGCATATCTTCCAAAAATCACGCCATCTTGATATAAAGGCAGCAAGAGATGGAGAATTCACCATGGCCCTTCACAGATTGTTCAAACTGTTAATTACCATCAGCATTAAGCATTTTGTCTGTATTTCCTATTCAGAATTTGTCTGACTTCAGGTTCCAAATATTTTTGCTCTACCATTCTCTGCTTGATTAGAGAATCCCTTATTACCCAAAATGTTTTTTTTCCTCATGTCCTGTTGATAAAATAAATATTTTAGTATCTCTTGATTTTTTCCCCAAACATTGATTTTTTTGCAAGTTTTTTCCCACACTTTTTCAATCTTGTTTTTTAAATGTAGAAACTAGAATAGGATGCAATAGTCCAGTTTCAGTTTCAGCAGTGCCATGTACAGAGAGAATGGCATTGTCCTCTTCCAACTCACTGCTCCCATTTCTCCTTCCAAAGATCATAATAGCTCTTTCCGCCACAGCATCAAGAAAGGCTCACAACCATTTGCCTATCTGTCCCCTCTGACGTCTACATTCTTCTTAAAGCCACTGGTTTCCTTTATCCTCTCCCCGGTTCTGTAGGCTGGGTCTGCATTCCTTCTTCTGAGATGATAATTTCAGCTTTTGCTATATTAAAAGATTTTGTTTCAATGAACCCAGATTACCAAACAATTTAGATCCATCTGTTTGCCTGTTCTGTCTTCATCACTTTAACTCAAGGGTGGGCAATAATACTGAGAGGTGGACATGTGCAATGGTGGTGAGCCAAACCTAGCTTTGGGGTGGAGTGGAGAGCCAGTGGGGGGGCGGGAATGGAAAACTGGAGGGGGGGCAGCATGGTTGCTGATGTAGTGTCAAAAACCATGTGTTGGTAGATTTTATTGCTGGGGTTGTTCTGAGCATTCTCACATCAGCTGAGCATGCTTAGTGAAACTTGCTGGTATAGACTATGGAGTGCACTTTGTGTAAAATTTCAATATTTTTCCCCACTAAATCAAATAGTTCACAGAAACCAAACCCTGTTCCCTTTTTGCCTTTCCTTTCATCAACCAAACTTCTACTCCCTTTAAAGGATATAATTTGATTTATTATACAGGATCTGTTTCCCGTTAATCCTGTGGGCCATCATTAATTATATGTCTTTAATTTTATTTTCATTTAACACTGTATCAGCTTTTCCTTTTTCTTGTCAGCATTAGTGTGATGATAACCAGCCTAGAGTCTCCTGGGTCACCCCACTTGCCCTTTTGGAATATTGGAAATCTGTTAGCACTCTGCCAGACTTCTGACTTTCCACAATGTTTAAAAATTCATTAAAATTGTACTTAAGTGGTCCTGAGGATTTCCTCAGTCACTTCTTCTACTCACTGGTGCAATTCTCTCCAGGCCTGATTATTAAAAAGCTTTATTCTCTAGTAAATGCTTTCTAAGACTTTCCTTTGCAGTAAAAGGACTAATTTTTTTTTTCATAAATGTGCTTTATCACCTTCTCCTATATTCAGATCCTCAGGGTCAACTTCAGTCTCCCCACAAAGGACATGTGGTTCAAAACTTTTGGTACGTGCAGCTCCCACCTCTGTGTCATCTTAGCCTCCTACATGCCAGCTGTCCTCTCCTTCCTCACACACTGGTATGGCCAGAATGTGCCTATGTATTTCCATGTTATCATTGCTAACCTGTACCTTCTGCTGCCCCTCATGTTAAATCCCATATCTACAGGGTGAGGACTAAACAGATCGAGGACAGTCTGTTCCATCTCTTTTTCCATCAAAGACCTAAAATTATCTCCTGGTGCCCCCTTTTTCAGGCTGAGCATTATGGAGACCTGGGGGCTGACCTGGTGCAGGACCCTCCTTTTAGGTCACTTAGATGTTTAAAGGCAGATTAGAGACTTCCCAGCCTTTTAAAAGCAATGAGACTGGCTGAGTTTGAGAAACAGAAGAAGCTGGGCCAGGAGAGCAGCACAAAGGCAGCCTAAAAGGAATCTTTGGTTGCAGAGATATGGCTGCTGTGGAGAGATTGTCTCCAGCTGGAGGAGAGGCTGGGGACTCAGAAGAACTACAAGCTAAATGTGAGTCAACACTGTAACACTGCTGCATAAAAAAGTGAACAGCATTCAGGGATGTATTAATGGAATACTTTAGGTTAGACACAAGAAGCAATTCTTTTTCTCTACATCATGCTCATTCAGACTCAACAGGAGTATTGTGTCCAGTTTTGGTTTCTGTCATTTCAGGTCAGGTATGGAGAAACTGGAAAAAGTCCAGAGAAGAAGAGGAAGGATTAAAGGTTTGGAACACTTGACTTATGAGGGAAGGTTGGAAGAAGATGAATTTTGAAAGAACTGAAAGACCTGGGTCTATTTAGTCTGGAAAAGAGGAGACTGTGTTTAACCCTTTCCTTTTTCTGTCAGGTTAACAGGGATTCCCCATGGCTGAGCACACCTGCTTCTTCTCTCCATGTCAGCTCCCTTCAAAGCCAGTGTTTTCCAACCTCACTTCTTAATGTTGCTGGGCGTGCTGTGGCTGGATCATGAGCATCACTTGGTATCCATCCACTTCTGCTCTATCTACTTCACCACCCTCCTGAGCTATGCCACTTTGCTCTTCTTCATTGGGGAGGTCGCAGGTCCCTTTCTCTACATATTGGCCTTGCAGATCAACTCTCCCTCCAGATCCACACGGATCAGGATGTTAGGCACCTTCCAGTTCATTGCCTGTGAGAGCATGGCCCAGATATTCATGGGCCATGCACGGTGTGTGATGAAGTTGGTGCTGCCAGTAACCATGGCCTTCAACTGCTATGTGCCTATCTGTTCCCTGTTGTGGTACCCCCCCCCTCCGCCCCGCACTCACCACTTTTGTCATTGCCAAGCTGGTGAGGCAGCTTTCCTTCTCATCCTCTCTTGTAATTTCTCACTGGCTTGTCAAACAGCAGGCCCAAAATCTCTGCTGGCAAGTGGTGTCCCTCATCATCATCACCTTTAACCTTAGCTCCATGTTCCTCTCCTTTGCTTTTTTCCTGTGGACCATCTTCCAGGTTCCCTCTCATGGAACCAGCTCAAGGTCTTCAGCACCTGCAAGTCCCATGTAAACATAACTGTCAACACCACAGGATCTTCTTCTTCAGCTACTGCTTTGGCCTCAGTGTCCCCTCTTTCTAGTCCACATCTTTCTATCCAGCCTTGACCTCCTGGTACCAGCCATTCTCTGCCCCTTGCTGTAACAAGGAAAGACCAAACAGATCCATGAAAGGGTGTTGAGGATGCTCCTTCTGGGGAAAAACACCCCTAAACGTGTATAGTGACCAAAGGAATTGGGGTAATATAAGTATGACTCACCTGTAGACAACTGGGTCCTGGAGCACTCTCTGCTGTCCATCTCAAATTGGGAGAGAATGAAGTGGAGTCCTTCTTAGGGTTTTCCATGGTGGTTGTGTGCATGACCCAGTTACCCACCATGTGCTACTCGCATATGTCACTATTGGGATCCAGGTGTATGATTATTTCAGAGATCACTAGAGAGCAGACAGGCCTTCTTTAGCCACACATATGTAGACACTGCTAAGACCACTGCAGTCACATCAACCTGTTGTAACAGGTTGGGTGACAGGTGGAAAGCAGGGAGCAGGGCCAGATTAAGACCAATGGGGGCCAAAGATTATAGAGGTTTTTTTTTGGTGGGACCCTTACTGACAACTGCCCAGCCTGTGGACTGTACAATAGGGCATCTGGCACCTGTGGAGGGGTGTACATTCAATGGTTACAATGTCCCACTATCCATTCATTACCAATAGCAGCAGCACTCTGGGATCAAGGACGCTCTGTGGGCATGTGTCCTGGTCTCCCTCTGCTATAGCAGCAGTGGGGTGGCAGAGACGGGTTCTCTCTGGTACCTTTCTTCCATCAAGGGCTGGGTTGAAGGGGTCGGAGGCCACCTTGGTTGCAGCGAGATGGAACAGCCTGGGCAATGGGTTTCTGGCTTTCATATTCACTCTCCAGCCTCCACTCCTGACAGCCTTCCTTTCCTCACAGGGTCCTCACCCTCACACCTGCTGCAGCCTCCCTCCCGGAGCCACATAATGCCTCTGCACTTGATTCCTTTTCATTCCTTCATCACCCCTTCCATCTTTCCCCCTTCATCACCCATCATCTTCCCCATTCCCTCATATCCCTGTTCCCCCACTGGACCCATCCCTCTACAGCTCCCTTGTGGCTCTGGCTCTCAGGGACATAAAGTTGTGGGTCCTGTAAACAAAGGCAGCCAGCAGCAGCATCCTCAGGCATGGTCAAGGGCAGCCTGGAGTCAAATGCTCTCACGTCAATAATAAGTTGATATTACTGGGAGGCTCTGCTGTCTAGAGCAGGGTTTTGTGAAGTCTTTCCTAGTGTGTCCAGACAGTTGGGTATGTATTTTTGCTGGTCACCTTTAGCCTAGCATCCATGACTGCAGCCTCTAAAGCCATTGCATTAATCTGGGCACAGTTATCCCTAGGGAGAAGCGGGGCCCAGGGCGAATCAGTTTGTGTAAGGCCCCCATTATTTACATAGAGGAAAGCGAACTTCGGATAGCAATTTGCTTTATAGCCTAATTTATATGATATGCCCCTTAAGCATACTACAAAGTACAACACAATCAGCAACAGTGAAAGTGTAGCAAATATTATTACTGTAAATAAAAGTATGTTGAAGTAATAATATGTATAACTTGCCAATCACGTGTCACTCCCTAAAATATCCAGCACAATCAACAACAATGAAATTGTAGCTTATATGATCACCCTCACGCTCCTTCCCAGAACTGCACTCCCCCATCCCGGCTCAGCTCTCTGCCTCACACACTTTCAAGCAGCAGGGTGAGGCTGTTGGATGGAGCTTCAAATTTGTAATAAAAATAAGGCGTCCTGAGGACCTTTAAGAGTAACACATTTATTTATTGCATGATCTTTTGTGGGAGCAAATCTCATTTCACCAGATGTTTGAAGATGTGGGAACTTACAGAATGAGATGAAAACAAATGCCAGGAAGTATACGTTACAGTGGGACTCGATCCTATGACTTACACCAGTGCTTCCTAACCAGTGTGCCACAGCACACAGCTGTGCCATCAGTTGTGCCACATTTTTTTTTTTTTTTGAAAAACCACTCAAAGAGCACTGGATTGGCTAATTATCTCATGAGTTCATTTGGAAAGTATATAAGTTCATATGGAAAGTGGTGTGCCTCAAATTAGATAAGGGTAGCAAGGTTTGTCACATCAGAGAGAATTTTTTGGGAACCACTGATTTATACTTCCCTGTGTTTCCTGTTTTCCTGAACTAGATTAACATGGCTACCCCTTTTGATCATTTCAAATTTATAAGAGGATGATATGAAAGAGGAAGTGAAGTCCTGAGGCAATGCCCCAGCAGAACACTGTGGTAGATTGCCAGCAGCTGAAAGATTGGACTTCTCAATATGACACTGCCCCAGGATATATACTGTTGAATGAAATTCTCTCTCTATGTATATAGTTGAATGAAAAAGTGCAGGTGACAGAAGAAAGGAGGAGGAAAGCAGCCCCAGCCTAGGAGTCTTAAAGCCTGCCCTCCTCCCCATTGAGCATGCTCAGGAGGGAGCTCCACCTTGTGCCTAGCTGCTGGAGTGGCCATATTGGCTGCTCAGCCTGGCTAAGGCTTAAGAGGTTGCTGGGGGAGGTTGGCTCAGGGCAGCCAGCATCAGGGCCTGGGGATTAGGGAGGGGGTTGGAGAGGATGAGGAGAAGTGGTGGCATGGTTGGAGAGGGCAGGGATAACCTTAAGAAATTATTAGGATCTGACATTAGTAGGACAAATATTTGCCCTCTTTTTTTATTACAGTTCAAGTGTGCAATTAATTTTAAGCTTAGTAATTTTGAAGTAGAAAAATATAGCTATATGTCTCAGTTCAGCTCTCAAAGGTCTAATAATAGACATATGTGGCTCTTGAGTTCCCTAAGTTTGGCCACCCCTGGTCTAGGTACTGGCCCAAGGACTAATGAAGTAATCCAAGAAAGTGGGCATGAATGCAATGCAGACTAGGCACAAACTGAAGGTACGACTGAGAGACAGGCTGTGAAAGTTCAGCCTCACTAAAATTGGGAAGAAATGAGCTGAAATGCCAATAAATGGATAAAGATGAGAATGTACTTGGAGGAAGGTGGTGTTAGGTCAGTCTAATACCAAAAGAGATAAGGATGTATGTTTTACATAAGTGGCTTGTGTAAATGTAAGGTTTTGGTCAAATCATGTCACCTTGATGGATGGTGATGACCAGGGATCAGTGGATCTATCAAACTGAGGGATGGCGTCAAAAATGGGGTGCATGGACCAATCAATGTAAATGTAGATAAAAGTAAGAGGCCTAGAGCTCAGATTCTGTGCAGCCGAAGGGTGATGGTGAGTCCTGTCATCAGCTGCGCTGTTCTGTTGCACTGAGAGCACAAATGCTGCCAACATATCCAAATAAATAAAGAGTTTGCCTTAATGCTGTTACCATAAAGCCTAGCCTGGCACCTTCATTTCTACAAAGATCTGTGGTTGTGGTTGTTTCCTCAATCGTGAGTGTTGCCTCAGTTTACCTTTTGCTTGCAGGGTATGCCTAGACTCAAATCACTGGGATAACTAAGTATCCACTTGAGAATTGAGCTAAAGCTAAACCAATGTGTTAACCAAAGGAACACACTGGCTTAGGATCACAAGGCTAACTAAGAAACATGCTTAAGATCTGACCCAGGCTCTAGATCAGTGGGCTAACTAAGTACCCACTTGAAATCTGAGCCAGGGTTACTCCTGAGGGAGCACTCCTTCCGAGATCCAAGCACATATTCCCACACATGCAGCCGAAGTGATACCACTGCCGGACACAGAACAGTGATAAGAATACATATTGCCTGATGTGCCTGATCATGCTCTGCCCATCTTAACACAGTTGGCTCTGGGGCATGTCCCAAAGACAGTCACGTGGGACTTGAAATTCCAGGATTTTAGGGTAATACAATCAGCCTTTTTAGGCAACTAGTAAAGAGTTTCCAGCATATGGAAATTAATAACCACCTTTTTCTGGCAGGTTTAAATTAACTCCCATGCCTTCACACATCCTTGGAGGCATGCAGGTTGCTCAAATCTTCACTGCCATTAACTATGTATATTTATTACCTATTAATTTTGAATCAATACTTTAATTACCCCTCAATGTGCACACAACGAAAGAGTTAACAAACTGACAAGACACAGCTTATAGGAAAAAAACTGTGGTTAAGCACAGAACAACGAAGCAGGAAACAAGTTGCTAACAGCACTGCTGCTTTTTTCTTAGCCCTGCAAACCTGCTTTTTCTTATGCTCTGCAAACCTAATTTCTCTTAATTTTCTCCAAACATATCCCAAAGGAGTCCTCATATGGGTGCAAAAGAATGCAGCCAGGGGGCTCTGATACAAGTAGAAGCAGAATGTGTGTGTCTGAAGCAGCTAGGGACCCCTAATAAGACAGATGCTGTTTATGTGTATCTGCCTGCCATAGACCTTGAAGGTCACTTCTAACTGGTCCAAGCTGCTCGCCCATGGTTTGCAAAACATATCTTGCCCTTTCCGCTGTAAAAGGAGAAATTATAAACTGTGCCAATAAGAAGCTGTCAAATTTTGTTACTGCCCTCCCTAATATATTCAAAGGTAAACATGTTGCTAATGTAATAAAAGATTCTGTAATACGTCATGGGGGCTGAGACCAGCTCCTGCGCTCCCCGTGAGTTTTCTCATGTAATAAAGAATTAGTCTTGCTGATGCACTCAAGTCTTCTGGGGTTTTTTAGAAGTTTTATTTAACAAGGGCAAACCAACCTGTACCCAAATTCTGAAATTACTTTGGAGTTTAGAATAGCCAATATAGATTTTAACAAGCTGGTTTGAAGGATAAGAGTTCTACTCTGCAACCTGACCACAGATAAATCAAAACTTACTCCACAGACCAGTCCCAGGATGAACAGAGGTATACAGATTTAAGGTATTTTATAACAATTTTTATTGCTAACAGAGAAAAGCATATAATTGATAAAACAATAGTTAATAATCTTTTAGTGAAATAACAGAACAATACATGATAAAAATATTATGTTATATTAAGCTTAAAATGGCATAACAAAGTGCACATCAATCCAAATACAGACAATTCCCATACAGTTAACTAAGCAAACCCTATACAATTAATAGGAGGGTATAAAAATTGCACAGGGCAAAGGTTCAGGTGCAGCTTATGCTTACACTCCCTGAGGTAAGCTGTTAGGGCTTCAGTTGGAGTGCAGAAAGCCTAGCAACCTTAACATATAATTCCTAAAAAACACTAGTTAATAAGCGTTCAGTGAAATAACAGACCAATACATGATAAAATTATTATGCTATGTTAAGCTTATAATGGAATAACAAAGTGCATATCAATGCAAATACAGACAAATCCTATACAGTTAATAAAGCAAACACTATACAATTGATAGCAAGCTATAACAAATTGCACAGGGTAGAGCTGCACATACAGCTTATACTTACACTCCCTGAGGTAAGCTGTTAAGGCTTCAGCTGGAGTGCAGAAAGCCTAGTAACCTTAATATATTTAACTAAGATAAAATGATAAAAGAAAGTACGTTGCTGGGTCTGTGAAGATCTTGCCAACAGAAAGTTGAATTCAGGCCGGATAAAATAGAAGCTAAAATTTCCCTCAAATTCTAAGATCTCAAATAACTTTTTTTGCCTTTATAAAAATAAATTGCATTATCTCATGCCCCTTACTCACCCAAATATGGGTCTTAATCTAAAACATTTTAGATTATTGGTTTAGGGGATTGATGTGAATGACTGACATATATTCCCTGCCGGAATATTCCCCTTTACTTGTTTACAAAGGCTATGTTCACACACAAAGTGCTTGTTCTGAAACAAGCTGTTTTGAAACAAGCTGATTTGAAATAAAGCCTTATTTCAAAACACCTTATTTCTAAATAACAAAAAAGTGTTTTCGAAATAAGGGAAGAGGAGGGAATCGAAATAGCATGTCCAGTGTGACATGCTATTTCAAAATAGGAAAGGAGAGGGGGAGGAAGGATCTGTGCTGGGCCAGGGAAGCCCCACCACCGGGATCCCCCTGCCCCCCGCTGCCTTTGCAGGGGGCAGGGGGACTTCCCCTGCCCCCCACCACATCTGCCTGGGGAAGGGAGACTCCCCCCCCCCCCGCGGGCCCGGACTCGGACAGAATCCCCCTTGCCCGAGGCCAGACCCACGGCGGGCGGAGGGGGAGCCTCCCTGCCCCAGGCAGATGTGGCAGGGGGGAGGGGGAGCCCCCCACCCCTGGCAGGAGGAGGGGAACCCGGGCTTGGGGGCAGCCCCAGCTGGCTTCCCCCCCTTCCCCTTGCCGGGGGTAGGGGGTGAAGGGGGCTGTGACTCCCGTCCCCCCCTACTCCCAGGAAGGGGAAGCGGGGGGAAGCTGGCTGGGGCACCCTCCGACCCCCTGCACCCCACTCAGCACCCTGGCCAGGGTGCTGATCCCTGTCCAGGGCGCTGGGGGGGGGGAAGTTCCTTGTTATTTTGAAACACTCTTTGTTTTGAAATAACATGCCCAAATGGCTTATTTCGAAACCACTGGTTTCGAAATAACCCTCCTTTCGATAGCAAAGTGGGTTTAAGCTGTTTTGAAAGGAAGGCTCTTGTTTCGAAACAAGGAGCCCCATCCTTTCCAACCAAGAAAACGTCCTTTGGACATAGGGACTTTTATTTGGAAACAACAGTCTTGTTTCAAAATAAATGCCCTGTATGAACATACCCAAAGTTAGTGGGTTTTGTGGTGTCGAGGGTCTCGACTTTGAGTTGGTTTTTCACTCCACTCTAACTCACATGCCCCAGAGAGCCACCTTTCACTCAGGTGCAATAGCTATATCTTCACAGTTCCACTTCCTCATCTGCTAATCTCCTCTGCTTACAGGACTGTCCTTTGGCAAAAGGACTGCAGGCTCCCTTGAATTTCAGTTTCCAGTACAGAAGTTATGCTACCTTGCCTACTCATGGTAAGTATAATACTAGCAAACTAGGATTTATAAAGAAAGATATACATATGAAATAAGATAAAGCATAGCATATGCATGCAGGCTAAATATAAGTACAGTCAAGGGCTATACCACACATTCACATGTGCACAGCTTAGAGGGAACAGTGGCTGGGATTGTACATTCTTCTACCAATTATGCCATGCAAGGTTTCTTTATGGATGATCATAATCTAGTCTACATGACTACTATGACAATATGTTTCCTGCAGACTCATCCTACAGATGCATAACATGGCTGGGTAGAGGTTGGGGGGCAGATAGAGCTGTCTCTCCGCAAGGAAGGAGGAGGCCACAGAATATGCTAATTGAGTTCCTTGGCTCAGACTTGACCCCTCACTTTGCAAAGGGGGGCAAATTGGGGTTCAGGAGTGGGAATTGTGGGTCAGAGCAGCAGAACAGACTGGATCTATGAAGCATCTTCCTGCCCTGACAAAGGCTGCCATCCATCCCACTGTGTGCAGCAACCCCCCCCCCCCATGCAGCTGGAGCCAAAAGACAGCCTCAGTCCTCCAGCACCAGCAGGACTCAGGGGCAGAGGTGGAGGAGGGACATCAGCCACATCTGGCTGGGAGGGGATGCGGCTCTGCTAGCTACTTTGAAGCTCCTATATCTCTCCTCCCCTGGAGAAACTCCCCCTTCCCCATGCAGGCTGGTGAAAGCTGGCAGGCACGCAGGCCAGTCTCGCACCCCCCGTGCCTACATGCTGCAGCAGCCCCAGCTGCCTGGGACCCTGACCTGTGGAGCCTGGAAGCTGCCTGTGAGAACCTGGCTGGGGAAGCAACTTCCTTCGCCACCCAGGCTGTATCCTGGTGTGAAGAGCCATGTGACTGAGAGCTCCCAGGTCTCTCCTTTTTCTCCTTGCCCACTTTCTGGATGAGTTCATTTGGAGAACAGTCCAGCAGTCAGGTCAGGACAAGGAGGTGAAGCCACTTCCCCAGCCAACCTAATGCAAGCAGAAAGAAGAAGGGTTGGCTGTGGATTCCCAACCACTCGCCCAGCCTCCGGGGAAAGTAGTTACATGGATGCTGGGGCACAGCAGGAGAGGGAGGGAGCTGCACCTCAGCACACCTGTAAGGAGGTCAGGGAGTAGGGGGAGCATGGCAGCCATGGACAAGGGGTAGAGACATGAGTCACCACACTGGTTATGTGCCCTCCCTCATTTATCTCCACCCACCAATACCCGCCAACAAAAATAAAAATAGGAACCTGACATACCCTGCCTGCAAATTCATTTGGTAGACAACCAGGGAAAGGAGCAGCCCCACATCCAAAACTTTATCAGAGGCCCCCAAGAAAGAAAAAGAATTTTCATATAGTATTGCACACTGAACAATAGGACAACCTTGATCTAGTCTGAGCCTGAAATATAGCTGAGGCTAGAGAAATATCACCAAGCAATTCCTAAAGCAAAGCTTTTAGGCAAACCACATTCAGGACCCTGTCATGCTGGGCTCTGCACGGGCAGGGTTGACAGTCAGACAAGGCAGATGGGGAGTGGCAGGACCATACTCCATCTTCAGGCAGGGCTGATCCCAGAGTGAGGCAGGGACTGGTCCAAGACCACCCACACATTCTGGGGACTGATCTCACATCTCCTGGCCCCAGCTCCACACCATCAGCACAAACCCAGCAGTCACCGATCACTCCCTCATCTCGAAGTTCAGCAGGAAACCTCACTGGGGCCTTGCTGCAGGGACTATGTCCCTGCGTCTGGTTATAGTAGGAAAGGCAAGGGGCAAGGCTGGGCACAGAGGCAAGAAAAAACCATGGCTGCGTCTGTGCTGTGCATCAGCTCAATGTCTAGGAGACCATGGGTGGTTGAAGTGTCCAACTGCGCTTCATGGAACCAAATCAGTGCGACGCTGACTCTGAGACCTGGCTTAGCACCTTTCGGGAGCAGCACCTTAGACATCATAATCTCCATTTAATGCCTCTGGCCTAGAGTGAGCAAGTCACTGGCCCAAGGTCCCGAAGGGAATCCATGGCAAAGCTCGAACTGTTCACTCTCAGCTCACCAGGGAGAGGGCACCAGGCCTGTGTGCTGCTGGTAGACGTTACTAGCTGGGTGTGGGAGAGACTAATCAAGGGACGCCAGATGTGGACTTATAACTATTTTCCACTCTGATGTTGTTATTCCAGAAGGGTTACAGGAAGCTTGACTAATTAGAAACGGGGTCAGATGCAGCCAGCTCTGGTGACGAACGTAGCAGGCATTTGATAGTTTACAAGTCACATATGAAGAACACAGTCCAGAATAGGGGAAGAAGAAGAATTTCTTTTGAAACACTATGTTCATTTAATGTGTCCATGACAACAGGGCTTCAGTCTTTCATTGCAGCTTCTTGGTACCATTGAATCCAATGAATAGAAAAGGATGGCTTAGATTACGCAAGTTGAAATTTCACAAGATCACTTTGGTTAAAACTTCATTTCTGCTGTCATGGGAGCACTGACTACGAGAATCTCAGTTTATAGTGTAGGGTTATCAGCAAACTAAATTTGACATCTCAAACTAGCAGGATTTCATTTTTTTTTTTCAGGCAATGACAAAGCTGATCGTCAAAAATAAGTGTTGAGATGTTATAGACTTTGAACACTGCAAATTTTCTGATCTAGTGCCACATGACCTCCAAATACATGAAATAGTTCTAGACAGAGGAAATAGAAATGCCCTTTCTAGTGTATGTATCTGACTGAAGGTCAATAGGTAGTTTGGCAAGGCTCTGGCTCCCAAAAGATCATGCACTGTCTTTCTAACATGGGGTACCAGTATACAAATTGCTGATGCTCCAAATCCCTTGATTTCCACACCTATTGTAATTCAAAGATTCCATGCTCAAGAAAGGACTTTTCTCATCCTGCCATTTGGTTGCCTCAGTACCTCAGGCCAGAGACCAGCCCAACAATAAATAGAGTGACCCTGTTATCAATACCATCCTGTCTCCATTTAAAAAAAAAAATCTTTCTGAGGGGAGATTTAACCACAGGCCTTGGTTAATTGTTCTGGTGGTTAATTACCCTCTCTCACAAAAAAAAAATCTGAGTGTTGTTTCTCACCCTGATTTGTCTACCTTCAGCTACCAGATCTATGAGAAAGATTCCTTCCCAAGGTCACCAGACAGGTCTCCATGGAGCTCAGTCTGAGAGGCAGGGTACCAGGAGAAGAATTTAGGTGCTTCTTTGAATAAAGTACTGGAGCAACCTGTCCCAGATCTGTTTTGTCCTCACCCCATAGATGATGGGATTTAGCATGGGTGGCACCAGAAGGCACAGGTTGATAGTGATGTTGTGGAAATGTAGGGGCACATTGTGACCAAACCGTTGTGAGAGGGACAAGAAGGCACTTGGTATGTAAAAGGCTAAGATGACACAGAGATGGGAGCTGCAGTTACCAAAGGTCTTGACTCTGGCCTCCTTTGTGGGGAGATTGAAGATGGCCCTGAAGATCTGAATATAAGACAAAGTGAGAAAAATAACATCTGGGACATTCACTAAGAGTAAAACTGAGAGGCCATAGTAATTGCTGATGCTTATGTCAGAGCAGGCCAGTTTCACCACAGCCATGTGCTCACAGTACATTTGGTTGATGACATTAGTTCTGCAGTAGGGCCTCCTCCCTGCCAGGATGGGATAGGGCACTACAAGCAGACCACCCCGCAACAGCACGGCGAGCCCAATCGTTGCCACAACAGAGTCTGTCAGGATGGTGGAATGTCTCAGGGGCTCACAGATGGCCACATAGCGATCAAATGCTGGGGCCACAAGGATCCCAGACTCAATGCTAATGAAGGAGGCAATGAAGTATAGCTGGGTGAGGCAGGCACTGAAATCTATCTCCCTAGAATTGAACCAGAAGATGCTCAACATTTTGGGCAGGACAGATGTAGACAGGACAAGGTCGATGACAGCCAGCATGCAGAAGAAATAGTACATGGGCGCATGGAGGCTTCTCTCCATTCTAACAATCAAGAGGATGGTGCAGTTCCCCAAGATGGCTATGGTGTACATAGCACAGAAGGGGATGGAGATCCAGAGATGTGCTGCCTCCAGCCCAGGAATGCCCAGCAGGATGAAGGAGGAGGGGTTGGTGAAGTGGGTTGTGTTGGACTCTGACATGGTGCAGGAGAGAAGCTGTCCAAGCGGAACAGTGTCTCCCGCATATCATGAAGTTTACTTACATCTCTTTTATGCTCCCAGGATCTAGGGTGATGGTTATAGTACAAATGTCTGGATGTAGAGACAGTGTTAAGAAATGGTGCTACATGAATAAGGGGCATTTATTCTTAGGGAGAAGAATGTGGAGTTTTATTTTTATTTAAAGTAAATAAAAAGTATAGGAATGCTTTCATACCACAGCTGTGGGTTTAGCTTCATTGACTGGAGTCTCAAATTCAACAATGTTACCTCTGCTTGTTTTAGACCAAGAGCTCGCATGGCACATAAAGGCCAAGATAAGGAAGACAGATCAGCACAAGAGAAAGGTCTAATGTCTTCTCTCAGGTTTATGAAAGTTATTCATGAAGTTAGGAATCCATCTATGCAGTGTTAGGGGCTAAGACTGATCTCATGGTTTGAATTTGAGCAGTGGGATGCCTTCTGCTGGAGTTTTCTGAGATTTATTTTCAAAAATCTCAGAACTCTTTTTATATTACATTATGTCTCTCTGGGTATATCTACACTGAAAAGTTTTTTTGGGGATAAGGAGGCTTATCCCTAAAAAACCTTTTCCATGTCCAGGAAGTCGTTTGCTTTTTTTTAAATAAAGCAGTTCTGTATTTTGAAAAAAAAACCTAAGCTCTTTTTCGAAAGCAGTAAACCTGCTTTTATTTAGAAAGAGCAAATCTTTTGAAATAGTTATTTTGAAAAAAGCCATTCAAGGACATGGAATTGGCTATTTCAAAATAATTCTCAGAGGCTCCCCCCTGGGAGGGCTGTGGTCTGTCCCTGGCAAGGCAGGATTCCCTGCGGGGGAAAGATGCCCCGGGCAGCTTTTTTCCCTGGGGGTGAGGACAGAGCCCCCTGCAGGGGAGCCAGGAATCCCCGGAAATGTTGTGTTGCCCACCTGGGCAGCCAGCAACCCCTGCGGGGATGAGCTGCATGGCTGGGGCAGCCACGCAACACAGCTGTGCTGCGATCCCAGCCAGAAAGCCAGGGAACCTGGGGTGCCTCTCCCCTTCCACATGCTGATCGGGCCCCCAGCCTCCCTGTTCAGGATGGGAGGGGGCTAGCAGGGGGCTAGGAGCCCCATCAGACTGGGAGCTGCTTGCTCGGTGCCACAAGCAGCTTCTAGCCCAATTGAACTCCCAGCCCCCTGCCCCTGTGTTCAGGCTGTGTGGAGAGCATTTCCCAGTCCTAGCCTCCTGCTAGCCCTTCCCATCCTGAACAGGGAGGCCGGGGGCCAGATCAGCATGTGGGGGCGAGGGGGGAGCGGCATCCTGGGATCCCTGGCTGCCTGGTTGGGATTGTAGCCCCTCCGGTGTTTCCTGGTTGCCCTAGACAGGGCATCCTTCCCCAGGTGGGGAAACCTGTCTGGGAGGGGGTTTATTTCAAATTAGAGAGTCTAATGTTGACTCTCTAACTCGAAATACTAATTCCTACTTTATTTCTAAAAAGGAGTCTCGTGAAGACTCACTTTTTTCAAAATTACTATGTCAAGTTAATATCGACAAAGTTATTTCAAAATAGCTATTTTGAAATCATTTTGGCAGTATAGACATTGCCTTTATCTATACTCTCTGTCACTATATCTATATTCTCTTCACATTCATGGAAACATCAGGTCCTTTTTCCCTATAATTTTTGTGGTCCCCAAAGTGCATAAATGCCAAGGCAAGGAAAACCGTGAGTCACTGGGACAAGATCTATTGTCTTTTATCAATTTTATGAAAGTTACCAGTGAAAATAGGAATCTCACAGAATATACAATTCCTTGATCTATCTGTGCACCAGTTCCAGGTACAGACAGACTTCTCCTAAGTGCTTGTGTTAATCTATTTTCACTGAATGATCAGGTGTCCTCCTGCCCCTTAAAGACTTAGAGGATGTGTCTAGTTTCTTTTAATCTCATTACCACCGCACATAATCTTTACTGTGCGGTAAAGGCACGTTAGTGAGCAATATACTTCCACATAATTTAAGATAATTTATATTAATCTTCCAGTGACTTTTTTCCCCCACCATTTTACCTCTAGTTTCATCCAAAATGCCATGACATCAGGTATTCTTGGGTCAGTTTCTTATATCACGTTTTCTTATCTTTAAGGTCTAAAATCCCTAAACTAACATCTTCTAGGCTTCTGCCGCTAGGTTTCCCTTTTCAGCTCTCCTTCCTTTAGTGCCTTGTACATAGTGATGCCTTCTACTTACTGGCAAGCCTTATCTTGTTCTAACCTGAACCCTGAACTCTATTTAACGCTCAGTGAGTATATCTGACATGGCATTGCTTGTTAACCAGAATGCTGCATGAGAAATTCAGGCTAAAAAGAAATCCTTCTCCAGAAGGAGATTGGTTGCTCGTCATTCAAAGGAAGTGGAGATTAAAAAAATGAATTCTAAAGAACGGACCCTATCATATCTGTTCCATCTTCAACTGTGTCCCAAGAGAGACTGACTCCTCCTTGCTATGATGCAGGAAACATGAACAGACTCCAGAAGGAAACAACAGTGCTGTTACCAGTCACCCATCAGCACTGTTCCCTCTAAGCTGTGCGCATGTGCGTGCACACACAGGTCATGAAACCCATGCACACAACAAAATAAAGTGCACACAAAAAAAATTCAATAGTGCTAATATTGGTGCTCAGAAAGAAATTGTTTTGCACACACAAGGAAATTTCTCGTGCACAAAGACTTCAAATCATTAAATAGAACATTGCCCATCAGTATTCCTCATTGCAATGAAGCAGAGACTAGAGAGGCCATAGAATAATAGAAAAAGGAAGAGACCCATGACCCATGAGCCCAGCACTACTGATGCCCCTGCTATCTAGGCAACTTATTCCAGTGCTTAATCACCATGACAGCTAGGAATTTTTTACTAATGTCCAGCCAAAAGCTCCCTTGCTGTAATTTAAGCCCATTGCTTTTGTACTATCAACAGAGGTGATGGAGAATAATTTTTCTCCCTCCTCTTTGTCAAAACCTTTTAAGTACTTGAAAATTCTTACCATGTCTCCTCTTTTCCAGACTAAACAAACCCATTTTTCTCAATCTTCCCTAATAAGTCAAGTGTTTAAGCCATTTAATATTTTCTGTTGCTCTTCTCTGAATGTTCTCCGATTTGTCCACATCTTTCCTGACATGAGTTGCCAAGAAATGGACAAAGTTTCAGTTACGGCCAAATCAGCACAGTGTAAAGCAGAAGAATTACTTTTCATTTCTTACTTATCATACACCTCTTGACACATCCTGGAATTGTGTTCACTTTTTGGCAACAGTGTGATACTGCTGACACATGTTTAGCTTGTGGTCCACTTGGACATGCAGATCCATTTCTGCAAGTACCCCTTCCTAGGGAGGCAATTGCCTATATTGTTTGTGTTCCATTGACGGTTCTTTCCTAAGCAGAAACCTTTGCATTTTTATTTTATTTTATTTTATTTTATTTCCATGCTGGAGGGAGTTCCTCATGCCCTCAGAGCTCCTTAAAATGTAAGAGTGGGGAAGAACAAAAACAAAAACAACAACAAAAAAATCCTGATGTTTGACAAAAGCAGGGAGGTTCCAAATCTATTAGTCTAAAAGCTGCCACAGGACTCTCCCTGCTTTTGCTATACACAGACTAACATGGCTACCCCTCTGAAAAATGTTTGCCAAAACATCCCAAATAGAACACACTGCTGGGAAATGGTCTGAGCCTTTTTAATAGCAAGGCATCAAATGGTCTACTTATGTGCAATAGTAGCTAAAGTAAAGACAAAGTTGTATACTAAAAAATTCAATGTAGAATAACCAGCCTTGCTGATGCACTCCTGTTTGGTCCACATGTCTCTGTAATCAACACTGAAAATGGAAAGGGGATTTCAGAGACAGGTTGTAACAATGGGGAGATAGCCATGGGAGAGAGACTGAAACATCTGGGCCTGTTTACTCTGAGAACATACATATTAAGGGGTCTTGTGATAGACAAGCAAAATACAGAAAAAATCAGGGAAAGGATAAATAGATAGTAAAAAATGCAACCAACAAGTTATGAAAATTTTTTGAACACATCTGGAACATTAATGAGTTTCTTCCCTCTGCTAACTGGTCCATAACTATTAATAAACCTATCAACCTCCATCTTGTTCTATTTAGTCCTGCCATGCATGGATGTTTAAATAAAATCTTCATCTCCCTTTTCAAATCATTTTCTTCTGTGTTTGGAATAAAAAAAATCAGGATAATATACAGATAGCACATGAGGTTATGAAAAGCTCCAAAGCTTTAATAATCAGGGAGGATGTTAAATGGCATTTTCTAGGAAATTAACATTTTAAAATGAACAGGCCTAGAGAACATGCACTAGTCAGTGAAAGAGATAGCTGAAGAGATTCTCCTGTCCACTTACACACATTTTAGTTGAACTACAGGGGAAATTCCAGAACCCAGGATAACATCTAATAGATGGGCCAGCAATCCACAATGGCAAGTGGGATGACCCAGGTTACTATGTGTCTGACATCAATAGCAGGCAAAACAAATGTAAATCAGATATGGAATTAAAATTAAATAAAAAATATAGCATTGGAATAAAACTAATGAGAGTCAATTGATTTACAGAACAGAGGGCTTGTCAAAGAAATTAGATTTCTCTCTTTAACAGAAATAGAAGTTTTCTTGACCAAGAGAACTGCACATACACAATAGGCTTCAGTCTATGTGAGACATTCAACATAGTAGGGAAAAACACTCAGATAAAGATTCACTGAGTTCCCACTTAGAGATCTAAGACAGGGGTAGTTCTGAAAGAACATGCCTTCAGATATTCAATCACATATTCACGAATACAGTCACACTGATATAAGCTCCAGAAACAGAACAACAGTGATGAGTACACATTGCGCCTCACATGCCTGATGACACTCCTCCTAGTATATCACAGCTTTAATACAGCTATACACAAAAGCATCATCTGAGAGGGGATTATGCAGGCCACTAGTCACTAGTAACTGGTTTATATGTAATGGCCTGTGTCATACAACAGGTCAGAGTAGATGAACAAATGGTCCCTTTAGGACTTAAATCCTATGCATTTATCATGGTAGAAAGTAGATCAGGCACATACATTGACTCATTCTTATAACACACAAGCAAAGGAACTTTCAGTTAACTTGAAACTATGAAAAATCTAATGTTGATTAAAAAAAGCTGTTCATAATACATATTTGGCCTGTGAAACTCATTCCCACAGATATTATAGGAGCAAAGAACTTAGCTGAATGGAATTCATACCTGGTTTTGACATTGTAGATCGTGCTGCTGTCACCACTGCTAGTAAAGGCTGTCAGACAATGTCATCTATAGGACCTCATTGTCTGCTACTTACATGTTTACCATACTTCAATCTTTCAGCCTAAAGTTTCCTGTGCCAGTTGTCTGCTTCTTTCTAAGTGATTATTTGATAGCTTCAGGCAGAAAAGATCTAGAGATGTAATTGTGTCAGTCTGTTTCAGAAAAAAAACAACAAGGAGTTGTGTGGCACTTTAAGACTAACGGATTTATTTTTTGCATGAGCTTTCGTGGGAGAAGATCCCACTTCCTCAGATGCTTC